>JARQOD010000002.1:20279272-20367108 GCA_033576555.1 Oophaga sylvatica
CCAGCCGGTCGGACGTGGTCAATCACCGCATTCCCAGGTTGTGTAAAAAGTCCATACCCTTATCCAAAAGCCCTGGGATATAAGCCGAGTTGGTTGCTGCTGTGCTGTATATGTTTCATGTTTTATGTGAACCGGGAGAAAGTTGGAACGGTGACTGTGTTTTTGCTTGCTGATCTCTGGGGCTGTATAGCAAAAGACAATTGCTGCATAAGTTCCCGCAGTAAACTTTCACGCACCGGGAGGCCATCCCAGTCAAATCAGACGTGGAGGGCGGGAGCTTTGTTTTGGATAAGTCCACGCAGATATTCTTCACACATTGGAGGGAGGTTATCCCAAAAAAATCCAGTTGTGGAAGCGAGGGCTTTGTTCGGTTAAGTTTCTGCAGTAAACTTTTACGCACTGGGAGGCCATCCCAGTCAAATCAGACGTGAAGGGCAGAAGCTTTGTTTGGATAAGTTCTCACAATAATTGTCCACGCACCGGGAGGCCATCCCAGTCAAATCAGACGTGGATAGTGAGAATTTTGATGAAGGCTATTGCAGATTACTGTGACCGGTGCACCGGCCAGGTACGGTACAGAGCGATAGAACCTTGAGCTTCGCCGCGCTCAGTGCAATTGGTGAGTTATCAGTTACCATGAGCAGCTTGTATGTGTCACAGATCATCAAAAGAGGGATTCGTATTCTCCCGGGTGTCTGTCAACTGTCTGTATCAGGTACTGTCGCTTTAAATCACATCTCCGTGCGCTCTGTCAGTAACTCATTCAGAGCAGTGTGCTGGCTGCAGCAGCGAGAAAACCCCTTTGACCCCCCCTCCTCTGCTAATCACGTTATCAGGCATTCTGTTTCTTGGCTTTGATTTTTATTTTTTTAAGCTAGTTTTTTGGCTACAGGTTTTAACGTGAGAATTATCAGGCATTCAGACTGAACTATATTCATTTTTTGCTATTCTGAGGAATAATAATTTTTTTTTTTTTTTTTGATACGTGATTTCAGTGGCTATAGAGACAGCAAGCAGAGATATAGGAAGGGAGGGGGGAAGCAGCCAGCTGACATTCCAGAGATTTTTAATTAGCTGTTTTAGTAGCAAGGGTTGTTTTTCAGAGTTTTATGATTAATACGGTTTTTCTTTTCTCCCCTTTTTGGTGAATTTATTTTTTTTATGTTTACTTTTTCTAGAGTTTTTTACTAAATCTAACTTTTTGTTTTTTAAAAAAAAATTTTCTTTTAAGTACATTTTTGAATGATTTTGGAGAGATTTTTTTTTCTCTAGAGCTTTATTTCTCCAGCCATTTTTTTTTTTACAAGCTTGCTTTACAACAAGGTCACATAGATAAGGAGAATTACAGGCTGTGGGAGAGAGCAGACACAAACTACGCAGTGGTCTGGCAGCCCCACCCGTCGGGCATTCGGCGAGGAAATTTGTTGAATATGTTTTTGGAATAGACACAGTACGTAAGATCGAAGGGCTAGGCATGTGAATAGAATGTCAGAGTACGTGAGAAGCAATAGACAGGCAGCCTTTACGCTGCATAATGAAATGTTTTTTTTCTTGTTTTTTGTTATTTGAAAGGTAACGGGAAAGTTTAATAGATTACCATCTGCTATAAAAGAGCAGCGGTGCATCATGTAAAAGATACAGCAAGTTAATTGAACGGACCAGGAAGTGATATTTTTTTTTTTTTTTATGTGAATAAGTTTGAAAAGGTGTTAAATCATCTGTGAGAAAAAGATCACTGACATGTCACAAGAGCAGAATTCAGAGTCAACACACATCACATGTCCATCATGTGGAGACACGGGACAGGTGTAGGCTGCTCTCATTGAGTAAGGAGCCTTGTACAGGGAAAAAACGCTCCCCGCCTCTCTCCACAGGGAGAAGGCATTTTTGTTTCAACCATCCCCTCTCAAGAGTCACAGGGGGGACTCCCCCTCCATCTTTCTTCTCTCCCTCCCCTCCTCTTTCTCTCGCTCCTCCCTCACACCTCCCTTCTCTTCCTCTTTTTTCTACTTCGTCATCAACTGTGTCAACGCCCAATCCAAGCAATGTGGTGTCCCTGTATTCAGTGTTTCCAGAACAGGGCACTTTGTCTATCCCAAGCACAGTACAAACATTGCCAGTCATTATATCAGGAGAAGAAAGTACAGATCTCCCTACACAAAACGCTACATGTAGCCCCCAGACACAACAGTCCACTGCTAAGGCTTCACAGGGGAGTGGTATAGCTACAGGGCTGCTAGCATGGAACCATGACACTGATCCACCGCAGCCTCAGCAAGGAAGTGGGAAATCCCCATGCAGCAAGACAACTTTAAAGCCCAAATCTCACCCAGTGTATGCACCAAGTACACCATGTCACTTCTTATCTGATGAAGATGAAGATGCAACGTCACACATGCTGCCCAATACTAGGGAAGGAAACACACAAGCACCAATAGAGCAGGGACAGGTAGAGGCACCATCCTATGAGCCCTTCATCCCAAGCCAGTGTGATCAGTATGCTGCCAGACCCAGGGATACACCCCATGCCATTTTGCCAAAAAATGCAGCAGATCCAGCGAACGTATGCAGCAGCCTGGACTGATCTCTGGACCGTAATGGAAATAAAAGCAGTTGATGCATTCTGGCCAATTATGAGAGAACACTTCAAGCTTCCAACAGAGTTAGATGCGTATGCCTGGGAGACAGGACCAAAGCTAATTGAGCAACTCAGAGAATTGGCCAAAAGCAGACTGACAGGACAAACTCTCAGCCTACATGTCACGAGTCAAGACAAGACAGAGTCTGTGGAGAAGTTCCATGACAGAGTAATGCAAGTGTTTCAAGATTTGGGCCTCATTACCCATGATCAGACACACAGACGGATGTTGGCACAGGCTTTTGTGCATGGACTGAGAGAACCAATCAGGAAACCACTGGTAGCAGCCAGGCCTGAGTACACGTCAATAGCAATGGACACCCTTCTCACAGTCGCAAAAGGGATAGAATCCCAGCCAGGAGTGCGCAAAACAGCTCCCCTGATGGTGGTCTCAGAGCCAGATGGCCAACCACGTTTTAAAGACAGAAGAAATGTCAAGTGTTACAAATGTGGCAAGCTTGGCCATTACCGGAACCGCTGCAGAGAACCCCTACGACCCACCACTTTGTCTAGAGAAGCAAGCCAAGGAAGAAACACAGAAAGCAGTGAAGAACCCCGTCCATAGGACAAGAGCACACCAAGTCCACAAGGAACCCCACCAGTGGGACCAATATCCTGAGAGTGGATGGCGTAGTCATATCTTTTCTTGTGGAACTCCGCAACCTCACCTACCTATCAGAATCTTCTGCTTCCTGCATGGGAATTGATGGTCAAGTCAGATATTTCCAGATTATGAAGCCCCTGAGCGTGTGGACTCAGCCAGAACACTCCATCATGTCCCAGTTTGTTGTGTCAAAAACCTGCACCCTCAACCTATTGGGAGTGGACCTACTGCAGAAGCTGAAAGCGACCAGAGTGTTCCAGGAAGATGGGACCATGACACTTTCTTCACCCCTGACCCAAGAAGAAACAGGAACCTCAAGCAACCACACTGCAGACCTATCACAGGAGGTGCTGGACATAGTACCAGAAAAGCCACTCCATCACCCAGAGTCAAGATGTCTCTGACCAACTGAAGGTCTAAGTGAACTCGCCTAAGAAGACGGCCTGAGAACTTTGACATTGGCCAGGATATTCAACTCAAGAAGGACTCTACTCGCTTCATGGAATGGCAACACCTCATCCAGCTCTAACGCCAGAGGTTCATCTTTTGCAAGCACCAGGAGGTGCCCCCTGCAATCAACCAGTTCACCCAGGCCCTAGACCGGAAAAAGGCCACTCAGCTCTTCAAACTTGTGCACAAAGACTGACCTGAGACCGAGCTGGAGAAAAAGAAACTACTGATGGCCCGTGCTGAGAGAAAAGCAGCCGTTTAAGGAGACGTCCCAACAAGAAGACCCCCTGTGACCAGAGCAGGTGCTAACACAGTGACTGTCTTGGTGGAGAACAAGAAAGCCAGCTGGTCGTCATCTCTCATGATGTGGATCCTAGTAGACGGCTTGCTTTCCCGCCAGCTCTGCACCAGCAGATGGGAGTCCCCTGCCGCATACTGAAGGACAAGGCCAAACTGGGCTGCCTCTCCCATCGGAATCAATCCCAGCTTTCCACAGTGAAGAAAAAGACTGTAAACCCCACTGAGTTCAGAATGGTGCAAGGCCTGGAGGCCGCGAAAGAGGCTACGGTATTTGAAACCCCAACAGTGCTGAACCATCACACTCTGCTCTCAAGAGTCCCAGTCACCGCAACGGTATTCACGGTGATCAACCTGGCCAGTACCTTCTTCAGTGTTTCCCCTCCACCTGGAGGCCTGCTTTCACGCACCAGTGCAGTGCATATGGACAATGTTGCCTCAAGGTGCTCAAAACAAGCCCTTTAAGTTTCACCAAGACAATGTCCTCCATCCTCGTCAACTGGATTGCAGAATATGCAAGAGTCACTCTTCTACAACACGTGGATGACCTTCTATTTTGTGTGGTTGACATCAACACCTGCACAGTCTATTCCTTGTCTCTCCTACTCTACCTGGAAGAACAGCAACGCAAGGTCTGGAAGAACAAAGTCCAGTGATGCCAGAAGCAAGTTACATCCCTGGGACACTGTATTGCCCACCAGACGAAACACATGTCAAAAGACTGGGAGACCACTATGGAGAAGATGGCTCCCCCAACAACTCCAAGAATGCTGCAGGACTTCCCTGGTCTAGTGTCATATTGCAGAATCTGGATCCCTGATGCCTCAGTCCTAATGCAGCCTCTGTGCGCTTGCATCAACGCAACCCCGCTCCTTCTATCAGACGCAGCCTTCAACCCATTCAGGAGATTGGAAGAACTCCACAGTCTCAGCGCCAATACAAGGCCTACCTGACTATGAAAAGTCTTTCCGTCTACCTGATGGAAGAAAGAAGGTCATGCTACTGGAGTCCTGGCACGGATTCACGGGGGAAAACAGAGACTTTTAGGCTGCCTCTCAGCCCGCTTGGATCCAGTTGCAAGAAGAGCACCCTCCTGCCTGATGGCAGTATCTGCAGCACACACCCTCCTGGACAAGGTTGCTGAAATCACTCTTGGACAGCCACTGGAAACTCTCACTCCACATGACATCTTGGCAATCTTCAATCAAGCTCAACCAACAGTAATCTCCCCACCGCCAGGCATCTTTGTGGCGCCTCTATTGCCTTTGTCTCATAATGTCACCGTCTCCAGACCTACAGTCCTCAGCCCGGCCACTCTACTCCCACTCCCAAGGGGGGATACTTGGATGGCTCCAGATTTGCAGATGATGAAGAAGTTTCAACACAGGAAGTGCAGTGACCAGCAATCAAGAAATCCTGTGGTCCAGAAGTCTGTCACCTAGCCTGTCAGCCCAGGAAGCAGAATTGATAGCGCTGACGAAGGCCTGTCAGATGGCAGAAGGCAAGACTGCAAACATCTACACGGACTACAGTTACTCGCATGGCATAGCACATGACTTTAGACCCATCTGGGCTACAAGGGACTTCATCACAGCAAACAGGACAACCGTGAAGCATCATGGAGCCTTCAGGGACCTGCTGGGTGTACTCCAACTTCCAAAATGGTGGCAATTTGAAAAATCAAAGTGCATGGAAAACTGAAAACAGAAGAGGCGTGAGGCAATAACATGGCGGACATGGCAGCCAAAGAAGCAGCCAAAGGAAGACAACATGGAGAAGTGGGAGAGGTTGTAGAGCCGGACGGCTACTACATGACGACTGAAGACAAGAAACCTGACAAAAAGACGTCCTGGGATCTGCTCAAGAAGTTACAAGACCAAGCTCCAAAAGGAGAAGAAGAGCTGAATGCGAAAAAAGCAACACGTGAAGAAGGAAGGCTAACAATAATAGACTTCAAACTCTGCCTACCACAAAGTATGCACTCTATGGTGGTCCAATGGGTAGATGGACCCACATCCACATATCAAAGACACAAATGAATGATCTGATTGGTGCTTACTGGTTCGCTTCAGGGATCTCCACCCTAACAGCCAAATTCACCAGCAGCTGTCTGACCTGCGGCAAATGCAAGCCTGGACGTATGGAAGAAAGTCCCCTCACCTCATCTGGAAAGACCACTCTACCAGCTTCAAAGGATCCAGATAGACCACATCCAGATATCACCAAGTGAAGGATTCAAATACGCCATTGTGGTCAAAAGAAGTATTTTCAAGATGAACAGAAGCCTTCCAAGTCAGCAAAGACTACTGCAAAGAAGCTACTTTCGGAAAATAGTGTGCAGATACGGGGTTCCAGAAATGATTAGAAAGTGATCAGGGACCCGCATTCACAGCAAATCTGACACACAAGACCCGATTAGCAGTAGGGTCAGATTTAGGCCTACACACTCCTTACCACCCCCAGAGCAGCAGGAAGGTAAAAAACTGAACGAAACACTTAAGAATAGAATGCTGAAAAATTGCCCAAGAGACACGCAAACCATGGCATGACACACTCCTAATTGCACTGTTTAGCGTAAGGCACACTCCCAGAGACTCAGAAAAAGCTGTTTTGTGCCTGCATCTTCTGCTAACAGATAAGACATTTTCTTCTTTTAGTTTTTTGGTGCCTGCATTTTGTCCTGCACTTCTGTGGGGGTCTGCCGGGTCCCCTTCGGGGGGCTTATGCTCCTCTCAGTTTAGTTCAGCCACTGTTTGTTCATTTGCCTTTTCCAGTTTTTTCAGTGGTTGCTGTTTAGTTTTTGTTACACCAGAGAACTAATTTAGGTGGTAGAGGTCGTGTGATCTCAGGTGTTTTTGTAATTAGTAGAGTTGGTACTTTTCAGGGTTTTTTGGGGTTGCAGTAAGTGCCTTTCCTATCCTTTTCTATTTAGGAAGTTTGGGCCCCAACGTTTGCTCATACTATTTTCTGTCTGTGTCTGTATTTCCTCTTGTCTAACCGCCATTACATGTTTGGGGGCTTCCTATGTTCTTTGGGGATCTGCTCCGGGGCAGATAGCTTTCCTTTTTCTATCTTTAGGTGTAGTTAGCTTCTCAGGCTGTGACGAGGCGTCTAGGACCAACGTAGGAACGCTCCACGGCTGCCTTTAGTTGTGGTGGTTAGTCAGGGTACTGCAATCCCATAGATTCCAACCTCTCTGGTGTATTACTTTTTTTGCCTGCTCTCCTCAGCTACCAAATCAAACACTTATGTAATTGAATTGGTCAAAAACTAATGTCCATTCTCGAGTTTTTCTCCTCACTGCCAGATTTGATGATCCTGTCCAAGAGCCCCAGATGACATCAACCTCTGTGTAACTAGAGGAAAAGCCTGTTTGAATCCACGTATCGCATTGCAAGGAAGCTCCCGTACCAGGAGAGACACCTAAGCCACGAAGGATGTCGTGGATGCTCTGACTGACCAGACAGATGACCAGATGACCTACCTGATGAGTTCAAGGCCAGAGACCAAGTTAAAGCAGGATTTGAGTCACTATTGCCACTAGTAACTATAAAAAAATGTTGATTGGATAAATTACATCTATTATAACCAGCAGAGATTTGTTAACTTCACCATACATCCCAGACAACACTGGCCCAAATGGTAAAGTCACAATGGCAATACAGAAACTTACTGAGTTATCAGAGGAACTGAAACAGAACTCAGGTGTCACTGACCCATGGGATCGATACTTTGGGTGGATGAGTGGGTGGCAGAAAATGTTGGCACAGGTTGGGACAGCCATTATGGGGGTTCTCATTTTTGCATTAATTACTGGTTGCTGTGTTATTCCTTGTATCCGCAGGATAATGGAAAAAACTGTTCAGGAGACAACCAATTTGATGCCACTCACCATCTTGGACCTCGCACCAGTCCGGATGGAACTGCCTGGCTTGACCAGATCTCCGAACTACCTCCAGACTGAGAATACACATCCTTGATGAAACATCATATCAACTATGAGATTATGATTGCAAACACATAAACCCCCGACAGGGACAGTCCTCCTGACCGCCCATTTGCGAAAAGTCTGTATTCGGTGGGGGAGGCATGTACTAGGGGTGTCTCAACTCACCGGCAGCACAAAAGAGTTGCAGCGCTTTGGGCCAGGAGCAGGTTTTTAGGGCAAGTGGTATCTAAGGGGGGACTGTCATGGAAATATATATGTCTTCCATATATATTCAAAGTATATTCACATATATGTATTCACAGTTCACAGTTAGATAGATTTCACTTGCTAAAAAACCTTGTGCTCACATATTTCTAGGCCAGATATAATCAGTCGTTTTAAAGAAATCTGGCCTCCATAAGACCTTCGTAAAGGAACAAATGCATGAAGTACAAAATGTCCTATTAGATATCTGTTGTTTACATTATAGTTATGCAAGGCAACTAGGTCACAAGAATATAAAACAATAATTCTGCAACTTCAGCTCTATGGATCCTAATTATCATATTTACACTAGAACAGCCAATAATCTAGCAGCTTTTAATTGTATGTTAATTGACTAACCAGCCCTTTTTGTAAACGTATAAAAACTTGAAACAATAATAAATGTATGTCTTTGACGAACTGTTATACTGACACTTTCGTGTGGACAGTCCTCATTTCGTTCTGAGCGCTCAAAAAGACATTATATAGAGATTTGGACATGGCAAGCAGCAAACACAGGATATTTGTATCCTAATTAAATTTCCATATCACTGGTGCTGTAGGGAGTGGGCTAAGACACATATAGCGATGGCGCACGACCACCGTACACAAATGGCGGCTTCCGACTAGCGGTTGCAGCCTCAGGCCTTGTAACGAAGCATAACACAGTCAGTCCTTCAGATTCTTTAATGTCCATAGCAACCAATCACGGCGCAGCTTTCATTGTTCAAGAGCAAAATATGAAATGAAAGCTGAGCTGTGATTGGACGCAATGGGACATAAAGTCAATTTTTATCATTGATCTCCATAACGCCACGTTTGTTTAATCCGATGCAAAACACAAGAAATAACAGCTCTTCTGTAAAATGTAAATGTCAGGGAGTTGTTTCCCTCAATGATTCCGTAATAACAAATGCTTTTACAGAAAGATGCCCACAGTCGTATGGCTGCCCGCCACATCCACACCACCCTTTCCTGTCTTTCCAGTCCGTGAGCCATTAACCGCTCACAAATAAGTGGGACGTGTGATATTAGTTATATGATTAGACACTCGGTTGTAGATGGCTCTTTTGATTTTGAGGAATATGAAAACTCTGATTGGTTGCAGATTTTACCTCTTCAGACCTTCAGACGGGGGTAAAAAAACCCACAAAATCCTAGAGTACATTTAATTAAATGCATTTTTCTGTGCCAATTACTGGAAACTGCAGCGATCTCCCCAGCGATATTGCTGTGTGTGACATTCAGCGACGATCAGACCCCCTGCCAGGTATCGCTGATCGTCGCTGAATGTCCTGGACATTTTTTTGATCGCTGGTCTCCCGCTGGCAGGCACGCATCGCTGCGTGTGACAGGCGGGAGACCAGCGATCCGCTGGTATCCAAGGTACACAGCGGGTTTCCAGGCGCGGGGCTGTGCCTAGAAACCCGCTGTGTACCTTGGATACCAGCGCCCTGATGCAGGAAGCTGGTAACCAAGGTACACAGCGGGTTTCCAGGCACCGCACAGCGCCTGGAAACCCGACGTATACCTTGGTTACCAGCTCCCTGCATCAGGGCGCTGGTATCCAAGGTACACTGCGGGTAACTAAGCGATGTTACCCGCAGTGTCGCTGTGCTGATCGCTGCCCTGAACTGCCTGTTTGGCAGCTCAGCAGCGATCATGTAGCGATACACCACCGCTCCTGATCATTGTCGGGATCGCTGGTGTATCGCTATGTGAGACCCGGGCTTACACTCATGCCTGTGCAAAGGCAGACAAACTGGTTTCCCTACGTCAACACTTCCATCCCTAAGTGGTTCAGCCTTGTCTTAGGGACAAATCTTCATGGACATCGAAGTCCTCCTATTCCTGCGCATACTCAAGCCATGTAGATGTGCAAATTGTCTGTTCATACAGGAAGAGGACTAGAACTCTAGGGCCTATGTTGACTTTTAGGATCGCTGCTTCCAATAGTTGGCTCTAGAGTTCTACTCCTCTTCCTCTCTGAAGAGGCAATTTGCATAATTTCATTTCCCAGAGAAGCATGCATTGCCTATAAGTCTCCTCACTCTGACATGCCAGGCTTGACATTTTACTCTCCAAAAAGAGAATTTTTACCCCTTAGACAGCAATGTAGATGGTAATACCTAACTGCTGGGTAAGAAGTGTTACTATGGGGAAAACATATACGTAAAACAAAAGCTCTTTTCTTAGAACTATGCATTATGCCGATCCTCTGTTATTCCTCCTGGAAATGTATGAGTAAATTAACATCTGGATGTTATCATTGTCCTTATCAGTAATGGACATCCCTACAGAGACTGACACTGTCCCAATTGGATTGATCCTACCAGAATGCCTAAGTATACATGAGATCAACAAGTAGAATGGTGACTGGACAGTTTGGAAAATAAAAAAGGTAAGAATAACAGATACCTCCCCCACCAGCGCTGCTCCTCTTCAGTCGCAGTCGGGTCTTGCGTGACATTGTTAGGCCACTTGAGCGCTGAACGCAATAAGTGGCCACTAATGGGCTGCAGCGCTCACACTTTGCCCGGACGCCGGAGTTCTGTCCAAGGGAAATGTGAAAACTGTAGCTCATTTTTATGCTACGTCAGCAATGCTCACAGTTCTCACACTTCCCTCCATTGAAGGTGTAAGTGCTGTAGCCCGTTAGCGGCCACTGGGTATGGGAGGGGAGAATAGGGAATTTTTATTTTCTATGAGCACTATCGCATATATGTCAGATTATTACATTAGATGCAGTTTTTTTATTTTATTTTTGACATTTTCCATATCTATATAATAAAAAGTCAGAATTTTTGTTATTTTTACACTGGCCAATATACCTTATACTAGACTCACATCTCCTGTTTTGTAAAGATTACTTTTAAGGAGTTTCATTATCACAGACACGATTACAATAAAATAATAGAAAACACAAGATCCACCATTCACAACGGGTGATATCACAGCTCACCTCCTCCTGTACAATGTCTGATGACACCTCTATATACAGTAGATAACAGAGGATCCACCATTCACAATAGGTGATATCACAGCTCACCTCCTCCTCCTCCTGAACAATGACTGATAACACCTCTATATACAGTAGATAACACAGGATCCATCAATCACAATAGGTGATGTCACAGCTCACCTCCTCCTCCTGTACAATGTCTGATAACACCTCTATATACAGTAGATAACACAGGATCTACCATTCACAACGGGTGATATCACAGCTCACCTCCTCCTGTACAATGTCTGATGACACCTCTATATACAGTAGATAACACAGGATCCACCATTCACAATAGGTGATGTCACAGCTCACCTCCTCCTCCTCCTGTACAATGACTGATATCACCTCTATATACAGCAGATAACACAGGATCCACCATTCACAATAGGTGATGTCACAGCTCACCTCCTCCTGTACAATGACTGATAACACCTCTATATACAGTAGATAACACAGGATCCACCATTCACAATAGGTGATATCACAGCTCACCTCCTCCTCCTGTACAATGACTGATAACACCTCTATATACAGTAGATAACACAGGATCCATCATTCACAATAGATGATGTCACAGCTCACCTCCTCCTCCTGTACAATGACTGATAACACCTCTATATACAGCAGATAACACAGGATTCACCATTGACAATAGGTGATAGCACAGCTCACCTCCTCCTCCTGTACAATGACTGATAACACCTCTATATACAGTAGATAACACAGGATCCACCATTCACAATAGATGATGTCACAGCTCACCTCCTCCTCTTCCTGTACAATGTCTGATAACACCTCTATATACAGTAGATAACACAGGATCCACCAATCACAATAGATGATATCACAGCTCTCCTCCTCCTCCTGTACAATGTCTGATAACACCTCTATATACAGTAGATAGCACAGGATCCACCATTCACAACAGGTGATATCACAGCTCAACTCCTCCTGTACAATGTCTGATGACACCTCTATATACAGTAGATAACACAGGATCCACCATTCACAATAGGTGATGTCACAGCTCACCTCCTCCTCCTGTACAATGTCTGATGACACCTCTATATACAGTAGATAACACAGGATCCACCATTCACAATAGGTGATGTCACAGCTCACCTCCTCCTCCTGTACAATGTCTGATAACACCTCTATATACAGTAGTTAGCACAGGATCCACCATTCACAACAGGTGATATCACAGCTCACCTCCTCCTGTACAATGTCTGATGACACCTCTATATACAGTAGATAACACAGGATCCACCATTCACAACAGGTGATATCACAGCTCACCTACTCCTCCTCCTGTACAATGTCTGATGACACCTCTATATACAGTAGATAACACAGGATCCACCAATCACAATAGATGATATCACAGCTCACCTCCTCCTCCTGTACAATGACTGATAACACCTCTATATACAGTATATAACACAGGATCCACCATTCACAATAGATGATATCACAGCTCACCTCCTCCTCCTGTACAATGTCTGATGACACCTCTATATACAGTAGATAACACAGGATCCACCATTTACAATAGATGATGTCACAGCTCACCTCCTCCTCCTCCTGTACAATGACTGATAACACCTCTATATACAGTAGATAACACAGGATCCACCATTCACAATAGGTGATATCACAGCTCACCTCCTCCTCCTGTGCAATGACTGATAACACCTCTATATACAGTAGATAACACAGGATCCACCATTCACAGTACAGTCGAAGGGCTGGATACACTGGTGTCCCGCAGCCGATCTCCGCCTGGTATCCCAATTTCATCAGTATCTTCATCTTTGGGATGCAGATACCGGTGTATACAATGAGGGAACAGGGAGCAATCAACTCCCTCTTCCAGCATTTAAGCCTGTGCGTCTTGAGAGCGCAGCAGGCACGATTACCCCAATATACCGAGCCAGGTATGCGGATCCTCAGTACACAGTGTGGATGGAAGCAGAGGGGGAATGGGGTTACGCGAGTAGTTCTATTTTTTTTAAATGGTCAGTAGTTGTGGGAAACTGTGGAGACATCATACTGCATGGGGGGCTGTGTGAGGACTTCATACTGAGTGGGGGGCTGTGTAAGTACAACAGTGTCTGAGGGTCTGTGTGGAGACTTCATATAGTACAGAAGGATGTGTGGAGAACTCATACTGTGTGAGGGGCTTTGTGGAGGCCATCATACAGTGTGTGGGGCTGTAGGAATATTATACTGCGTGGGAGGCTGTGTGGGTACATCATACTGTGCGGGGGGCTGTAGGAATATTATACTGCGTGGGAGGCTGTGTGGGTACATCATACTGTGCGGGGGGCTGTAGGAATATTATACTGCGTGGGAGGCTGTGTGGGTACATCATACTGTGCGGGGGGCTGTAGGAATATTATACTGCGTGGGAGGCTGTGTGGGTACATCATACTGTGCGGGGGGCTGTAGGAATATTATACTGCGTGGGAGGCTGTGTGGGTACATCACACTGTGCGGGGGGCTGTAGAATATTATACTGCGTGGGAGGCTGTGTGGGTACATCATATCGTGTGCGGGGGACGGGGGCTTTGTGTGGGCAACATCATACTGTGGTGTATGCTTTGTTGTTCTTTCATTAGGGAAAATTATACCCTCACCCCTGTCCAGTAGTAAACCCTGGTCTACACAGCTGGACTTTTTGGTTCTTCAGATTGATTTCTCTCACCTCAGCCCATTCGGTCGATCCCAACAGCCCGAACTCTTCTGCATCCCAGCTAGCAAAGATGATAGTCCTTCTGGGCCGCCAGCCTGAAATAGCAACAGGGACGTTAATAATTACTTGTGCGTCGCAAAATAGGGTAATGAACCTGATCGAAAATTTTGGCCACCTGCCCCGATTCGTCAACAGGTCAATCTAGTAGCCATTGGTGGAAATTTGCGCCAGTGATACACCCGTCTAAACCGGGTCTAAGGCCTCGCTGACATCTGCGTATAAATCGGACAGGTGCAGTCCGATAAAAACATCCATCTATTCTAGATTTTATATCGCTAATATATTTCTATCATCTCTATCGGTATATTATTACATTACATTATTACATTGTTATTACATCGCACTCATCCTACTTTTCTGGATCAACATCGGAGCGATTTTTCTTGCGCAGATGTGAGCGAGGCCTGATAGAAGTAAACTGCCCTCGTCGGTATTAATTATAAAACATCTACGGTTCATGAAAAAAAAAACTAATTACATATAAATCCCAAACGCAACGACAACGCAGTGCGTCATCTCACTATTCAGCCGCAGGCAAAATACAACCCACCAAATGGAATCTCAGGAAAACCTGCTCCTTCATCTCACTTGATTCGGGCCACAAGACTTTAGGTCAAAGTAAATATGTTTTTTGCGGTATTGACTTTTTTTTTTAACTCTGTGCAGTAAAAAATAAATACTTAGCTATGTGGAAACCGTCAACAAGCTGCTGTTGATGGATCTATTATTATTATTCTTTGACCAATCAGTATTGTAAAAGTGTGCCATTTTCATCATGCAAAAAATAACTTTGACATCACTAGTATTGTGCTGCATGCACTTACATAGTGTGTCACATGGTTGAATACTCCTTGTGGAGAGTGACATGCCCAGCTTGGCATGTCAGAGTGAGGAGACTTATATGCCACGCATGCTCCTCTAGGAAATTAAATATGAAAATTGCCTTTTCAGAGTCGAAGAGGACTTGAACTCTAGAGCCAACTATTGGAAGCAGCAATCTTAAAAGTCAATATCAACTTTTTAACGAGCCTTGCCATAGGACTCAGGAGAAAAGCCAAACCAGAATCTCAATTTGCGGACACTGTGTTTTGGGATGTTGCCCCTCATCAGTGCAAAGTATGAGATCTGTTTCGGCTAGCTGACAGACTTAAGACTGGGATCTAAGGGGTAACGTTTCTCCTTGTGGAGAGTGACATGCCAGGCCTGGCATGTCCGTGTGAGGAGACTTATAAACCACACACGCTCCTATGGGAAATTAAATATTTAAATTGCCACTTCAGAGAGGAAAAGGACTAGAACTGTAGCGCCACCTATTGGAAGTAGTAACCCTAAAGCTATATGGCATACCTTAGGACATATGGCAAGGCTTGTTACAGGGTCAATATTGACTTGATCACTATTTCCAATAGGTGGCGCTAGAGTTCTAGTCCTCTTCATAGAGACAATTTGCATAGGGTCGGATACAGAACGCCTGACAAGCCGTCTATTCTGGTAATTCTGGTTTGGTGAGCTGCATGGTAGCAAGAAGTAACTTTCCTTAATCCCTTCCGACTGTGGCCAATTTTTTGTTTTTGTGCTTTCATTTTCTTACCCTTCTTCCAAGAACCACACTTTTTTTTTTTTTATTGTCATAACCGTTTGAAGGATTGTTTTTCTTGGAGGGAGTTGTACTTAGAAATAACACCATTCATTTTACCAAAAAAAAAAAAAGATGTAAAATTGAGAAAAAAATGGAATTATGCTAGTTTTTTGGGTTATATTTTTATGTCATCCATTGTTCGGCAAAAATTATTTCCCATGTCAGTAGGATTATGGCGATTCCAAACTTGTAATGTAGTGACATTTCTTTCTTTGCTTTTTTGCATTGTTTGGAAGAAGATGTAGCGACTAAAAAATGGCAATTCTTAAGGTTAGACTTTTTTTTTTTTTTTGCTTTATGTAGTTTGCAGTGCAGGAAGAATAAAATGTATCAGAAACCAACTAAACTAATTTCTAACAAAGTTTAACTTTCCACAGGTCAGAAATCAGCTTAGAAGATGGTTCAGGAGAAGAGAGGCTATAGAGTAGTTATAGATCGGATTTCTGACGAGCTCACCGACCGATTCATTGTTAACTCGTTCTGCAGTCTGCTAAGTAAAGTTGCAGTAAAGAACGGACCCAAGTTTTGATTTTCCCACATTTTGTCCCCCACCGCAGGGTTTTTAGATCTTTGGGTCGGAAGTTTCTCTGGTTACTGAAGTACAATTATCAGCATTTCATAAGAAGTTTTTACACTTTTCTTGACAAATTGCCTTAAGTTTATGCAAAGACTCAATATTTCCTGTGCGGCCTTCTGTCCTCCACCCCAACATGCTGGATATCGGCTTCTGGACCAGATCTTGACTGGTGATGACCCATTCTTGTCTCATCACGGCTTAGAGATTTTCACCATGTCTGTGGTTTTGTTTGTCCACCTGCTTTTTTGAGGCTTGACCACAGGTTTTCAGTGGGACCGAGTTCTGAGGAGTTTCCTTGCCACAGATGCAAAATGTTAATGTTTTGTTCATTGAGCTATTTAGTTATCACTCCTTCCTTGTGACATGGTCTCCATCAAGCATCATCATCACATTACCCCTGGATCGTTTGAAGACGTTGCTCTTGGAGGAGGTTTAGATCCTGTTCTTTAGTTAGTGATCCCATCCCATGGATGAGAAGCCCTTACACATGAGTGGTCGCAGGAGGATTTACAGCTGGCGGACACAGGACTCATGGTAGTACGAACTTCATTTTTCCAGATGTCCCAGTCTGAAAGGGGCTTCATCAGAGAAAACAACTTCACCTAGTCTTCTGCAATCCAATACTTGCATTTCCTGCAGAATATCAGTCTGTCCTCGATGTATTTCTTAGAGAGAAGTGGCTTCTTTAAAAGCTTTTGCCTCTGTATGCATGTAGATGCACTGACACTTAATTGCTGCCATTCCTGAGCAAGCTCTGCGCTGGTGTTGAACCGACCCCGTTGCCGAATCCTCTTTAGGACAAGGTCCTGGCACTGGCTGGACTTTCTGGGGCACTATGCAGCCTTCTTCACAGCAATTGAACCTCTTTCTTTTAAGTTCTTGATGATCTTATAAATGGTTGATTTAATGGAAATTTTACAAGCAGCAATGTCCTTGCCTGTAAAGTCCAGATTTGACCCAAATCAGTGACGACTGTACATGCTTCTTTGTAGAGAAGTGTTTAACGCAAGAAGACAATTATTTCAAGCCACAACCTCCTTTTGAAGAAACCAGTTTGCCATACTGATTGAATTATAAAAATTAAGAGATATCAGCTGCCTTGTCCTTGTTAAGACTTTCTCCTTAACAAAATAAAAGATCATAGAATCATAGAATGTTACAGTTGGGAGGACCTCAAGAGTCATCATGCCCAACCCGCTGCTCAATGCAGCACAGCATTCACTAAACCATTTCAGACAGATGTCTGTCTAGCCTCTGAAGACTTCCATTGAAGGAGAACTCACCACCTCCCATGGGAGCCTGTTCCAAACATTAATCACCCTCACTGTCAAAAGTTTTTTCTAATATCTAATTTGTATTTTCTCCCTCTCAGTTTCATTCCATTGCTTCTCGTGTTTCCATGTGCAAACAAGAATAATGATGATCCCTCTACACTGTGACATCCCTCCAGATATTTGTAGACAGATTTTAAGTCTTCTCTTAGCGTTCTTTTTTGCAAGCTAAACATTCCCAGATCCTTTAACCGTTCCTCGTAGGCCATACTTTGCAGTTCGCTCACCATCCTGGTAGCTCTTCTCTGAACTTCCTCCAGTTCTTCAATGTCTGTTTTAAAATGTGGTGCCCAGAACTGGACACAGTATTCCACCTAAGATCATGATTAAGGGTGCGCAGCCACCTGAAACGCGTCAATGTTGCATATCATGTAACCTATAATCCTGATGCTGTTTTACTCTCTGCTGAGTACTTTCAGTGAATAAAGAAAGAAGTTTGTTCACAAGTTCGTCGAGCTGGATTTTCTTCTGTTTTGTGATAACAGTATTTCAGATGTGGCCTGACCAAGGAGGAGTAGAGGATAATAATGACTTCATATGATTTAGACTCTGTGCTTCTCTTAATACATCCTAGAACTATGTTTGCCTTTTTTGCTGCTATATCACACAGTTGACTCATGTGTAGTCTGTGATCTATTAGTATACCCAAGTCTTTTTCACACGTGCTGTTGCTTAGTTCTATTTATCCCATTCTGTGGGTGTAATTTTCATTTTTCTTGCCCAGATGTAAAATTTCGCATTTCTCCCTGTTAAATACCATTCTATTAGTCACTGCTCATTGTTCAAACTTATCTGAATCCTTTATCTGTCTTCCCTAGTGTTAAGCCCCCGTCTCACACAGCGATCCCGTTAGCGAGATCGCTGCGGAGTCACTAGTTTTGTGACGCAGCAGCGAGCTCCCCAGCGATATCGCTGTGTGTGACATTCAACGACGATCAGCCCCCCTGCCGGGTATCAATGATCGTCGCTGAATGTCCTGGACATTTTTTTGATCGCTGGTCTCCCGCTGACAGGCACGCATCGCTGCGTGTGACAGGCGGGAGACCAGCGATCCGCTGGTAACCAAGGTACACAGCAGGTTTCCAGGCGCGGGGCTGTGCCTAGAAACCCGCTGTGTACCTTGGATACCAGCGCCCTGATGCAGGGAGCTGGTAACCAAGGTACACAGCGGGTTTCCAGGCACCGCGCAGCACTTGGAAACCCAATGTGTAGCTTGGTTACCAGCTCCCTGCATCAGGGCGCTGCGCTGGTATCCAAGGTACACTGCGGGTAACTAAGCGACGTTACCCGCAGTGTCGCTTGTACTGATCGCTGCCTGAGCTGCCTGTTTGGCAGCTCAGCAGCGATAATGTAGCGATACACCAGCGATCCTGATCGTTGTCGGGATCGCTGGTGTATCGCTATGTGAGACCCGGCCTTTAGCTATCCCTCCTAGATTTTGCATCGTCTGCAAAGTTGATTAGTTTACCTTCAATTCCCTTATCTAGATCATTTATAAAAATGTTGAACAACACTGGGGCCAGGACAGAGCCTTGTGGTCCCCACTTGAAACACTCTTCCAATTGGATGTGCAACCATTTACTATTATGCTTTGAGTCCGATCACTGAGCCAGTTATGAATCCACCTAATCTTAGTCTTGTCAATCACAAACTTTGTCATTTTCTTAATAGGGATAATATAATAATAATAATCTTTATTTTTTATATAGCGCTAACATATTCTGCAGCGCTTTACAGTTTGCACACATTATCGTCGCTGTCCCCGAAGGTGCTCACAATCTAGATTCCCTATCTGTATGTTTTTGGAATGTGGGAAGAAACTAGAGTACCCGGAGGAAACCCACGCAAACACGGGGAGAACATACAAACTCCTTGCAGATGTCGTCCTTGGTGGGATTCGAACCTAGGACTCCCAGCGCTGCAAGGCTGTAGTGCTATCCACTGAGCCACCGTGCTGCCCCATATAAGATACTTTATCAAATGCTTTTCTGAAGTTGAGATATACTATATCTACCGCATTTCCCTGATCCACCCAGTCAGTGATTCCATCATAGAAAGAAATTAGATGACTCTGGCACTGGCATGTAATTTCCTGGCTCACTGAAATGATGTAAGCAGATCATTTTGTGAAAGGGCTGAAATTCAGTGAAAGTTGGGATTTTGGTGTAAAGTTAATTTCCATAGCAAGGAATATTTTTGCAATTTTTTACAATTCATCCGATTACCCTTCATAGCAATCTATAGTTAATGCAAATTGCCACTACAAAAACTGAAGCAGCAAGCTTTGTGAATACCAAAATTTTTGTCAGTCTCAAAACTTTAAGCCATGACTTTACGATGAGGGAGCAAAAGTCTAAAAAGCTGAAATTGCTAATGAAACCCTATTGAATAAAATGCTTTCAAGCCAAAAGGAAAATAAGATGCCCCCAAATACTGAATTCTGAATGTGACATTCTGCATTTAGTTCCGCTACTTTTTTTACATGGTGTCCAAAACATCGTCCAATATACAGTAGGTATATACTTCTGTATTATACTTTGTACCTTCTCTTACTTTAGCACCAAAGCTTCTTGCAACTTCTTGAAGAACGGCAGCCCCAGTAGTTGGATCAATTCCTCCAAAAACCCAGGAATCCCGATGACCTCCTAAAATTACATACCGGTCTGCAAAAAGTGGGACATCATGATGAATGCTAATTATTTATTTTCTGGTGGTCTCTAACTTAAAAAATATTGACATGTAGTACACAACACTGATGAGGAATTTAAGCTGACCCCCCATATTCACTTCCAGAAACACAGCTAGCCATGATATCTAGTGAGAAATGCATCGCGCTGCACCTAGTCCTGGCAACGTGTGTGTTCCTGTATGTCTACCTAAGGGACAAGTTAATATTACAATATCATGTTGTGCTCTATATAATTAATGTGTATTAAAGATCAGTAATTTTGCAATTATGTCACTTAGGAAGATACTAATTTACGACTGTTTTATACCCCAGAGCTGCATTTACAATGCTGCTGATTGTTTTTGGAAAGTCAACAAGCTGTACCCCTAAATATCAGGGCTCCTACAACACTGCAAGACAGTGCTTAGTCCAGATTACTCTACAGTGCCTGGTATCCAAAATGTGATATTTCAGCACAAGTTCTTTTCAGATAATGAAGCTGCAGAATAGGGAGCTCTGGAGTATAATACATCATGTAACTCAGGATCAGTAATGTAATGTATGTACACAGTGACTGCACCAGCAGAATAGTGAGTGCAGCTCTGGAGTATAATACTGGATGTAACTCAGGATCAGTAATGTAATGTATGTACACAGTGACTGCACCAGCAGAATAGTGAGTGCAGCTCTGGGGTATAAGACAGGATGTAACTCAAGATCAGTAATGTAATGTATGTACACAGTGACTGCACCAGCAGAATAGTGAGTGCAGCTCTGGGGTATAAACAGGAGGTAACTCAGGATCAGTAATGTAATGTATGTACACAGTGACTGCACCAGCAGAATAGTGAGTGCAGCTCTGGAGTATAATACAGGATGTAACTCAGGATCAGTAATGTAATGTATGTACACAGTGACTGCACCAGCAGAATAGTGAGTGCAGCTCTGGAGTATAATACAGGATGTAACTCAGGATCAGTAATGTAATGTATGTACACAGTGACTGCACCAGCAGAATAGTGAGTGCAGCTCTGGGGTATAATACAGGATGTAACTCAGGATAGTAATGTAATGTATGTACACAGTGACTGCACCAGCAGAATAGTGAGTGCAGCTCTGGAGTATAATACAGGATGTAACTCAGGATCAGTAATGTAATGTATGTACACAGTGACTGCTCCAGCAGAATAGTGAGTGCAGCTCTGGAGTATAATACAGGATGTAACTCAGGATCAGTAATGCAATGTATGTACACAGTGACTGCACCAGCAGAATAGTGAGTGCAGCTCTGGGGTATAATACAGGAAGTAACTCAGGATCAGTAATGTAATGTATGTACACAGTGACTGCCCCAGCAGAATAGTGAGTGCAGCTCTGGAGTATAATACAGGATGTAACTCAGGATCAGTAATGTAATGTATGTACACAGTGACTGCTCCAGCAGAATAGTGAGTGCAGCTCTGGAGTATAATACAGGATGTAACTCAGGATCAGTAATGTAATGTATGTACACAGTGACTGCACCAGCAGAATAGTGAGTGCAGCTCTGGGGTATAATACAGGATGTAACTCAGGATCAGTAATGTAATGTATGTACACAGTGACTTCACCAGCAGAATAGTGAGTGCAGCTCTGGAGTATAATACAGGATGTAACTCAGGATCAGTACAGGATCAGTGATGTAATGTATGTACACAGTGACTGCTCCAGCAGAATAGTGAGTGCAGCTCTGGAGTATAATACAGGATGTAACTCAGGATCAGTACAGGATCAGTAATGTAATGTATGTACACAGTGACTGCACCAGCAGAATAGTGAGTGCAGCTCTGGAGTATAATACAGGATGTAACTCAGGATCAGTAATGTAATGTATGTACACAGTGACTGCACCAGCAGAATAGTGAGTGCAGCTCTGGGGTATAATACAGGATGTAACTCAGGATCAGTAATGTAATGTATGTACACAGTGACTGCACCAGCAGAATAGTGAGTGCAGCTCTGGAGTATAATACAGGATGTAACTCAGGATCAGTACAGGATCAGTAATGTAATGTATGTACACAGTGACTGCTCCAGCAGAATAGTGAGTGCAGCTCTGGAGTATAATACAGGATGTAACTCAGGATCAGTACAGGATCAGTAATGTAATGTATGTACACAGTGACTGCTCCAGCAGAATAGCGAGTGCAGCTCTGGAGTATAATACAGGATGTAACTCAGGATCAGTACAGGATCAGTAATGTAATGTATGTACACAGTGACTGCTCCAGCAGAATAGCGAGTGCAGCTCTGGAGTATAATACAGGATGTAACTCAGGATCAGTACAGGATCAGTAATGTAATGTAATGTATGTACACAGTGACTGCTCCAGCAGAATAGTGAGTGCAGCTCTGGAGTATAATACAGGATGTAAACTCAGGATCAGTACAGGATCAGTAATGTATGTACACAGTGACTGCTCCAGCAGAATAGCGAGTGCAGCTCTGGAGTATAATACAGGATGTAACTCAGGATCAGTAATGTAATGTATGTACACAGTGACTGCACCAGCAGAATAGTGAGTGCAGCTCTGGAGTATAATACAGGATGTAACTCAGGATCAGTACAGATCAGTAATGTAATGTATGTACACAGTGACTGCTCCAGCAGAATAGTGAGTGCAGCTCTGGAGTATAATACAGGATGTAACTCAGGATCAGTACAGGATCAGTAATGTAATGTATGTACACAGTGACTGCTCCAGCAGAATAGTGAGTGCAGCTCTGGAGTATAATACAGGATGTAACTCAGGATCAGTAATGTAATGTATGTACACAGTGACTGCACCAGCAGAATAGGAGTGCAGCTCTGGAGTATAATACAGGATGTAACTCAGGATCAGTACAGAATCAGTAATGTAATGATGTACACAGTGACTGCACCAGCAGAATAGTGAGTGCAGCTCTGGAGTATAATACAGGATGTAACTCAGGATCAGTACAGGATCAGTAATGTAATGTATGTACACAGTGACTGCTCCAGCAGAATAGTGAGTGCAGCTCTGGAGTATAATACAGGATGTAACTCAGGATCAGTACAGGATCAGTAATGTAATGTATGTTACACAGTGACTGCTCCAGCAGAATAGCGAGTGCAGCTCTGGAGTATAATACAGGATGTAACTCAGGATCAGTAATGTAATGTATGTACACAGTGACTGCACCAGCAGAATAGTGAGTGCAGCTCTGGAGTATAATACAGGATGTAACTCAGGATCAGTACAGATCGTAATGTAAGTATGTACACAGTGACTGCTCCAGCAGAATAGCGACTGCAGCTCTGGAGTATAATACAGGATGTACTCAGGATCAGTACAGAATCAGTAATGTAATGTATGTACACAGTGACTGGACCAGCAGAATAGTGAGTGCAGCTCTGGAGTATAATACAGGATGTACTCAGGATCAGTACAGAATCAGTAATGTAATGTATGTACACAGTGACTGCCAGCAGAATAGCGACTGCAGCTCTGGAGTATAATACAGGATGTAACTCAGGATCAGTACGGGAATCAGTAATGGTATGTACACAGTGACTGCACCAGCAGAATAGTGAGTGCAGCTCTGGAGTATAATACAGGATGTAACTCAGGATCAGTAATGTAATGTATGTACACAGTGACTGCACCAGCAGAATAGTGAGTGCAGCTCTGGAGTATAATACAGGATGTAACTCAGGATCAGTACAGGATTAGTCATGTAATGTATGTACACAGCGACTGCACCAGCAGAATAGTGAGTGCAGCTCTGGAGTATAATACAGGTTGTAACTCAGGATCAGTAATGTAATGTATGTACACAGTGACTGCACCAGCACAATAGTGAGTGCAGCTCTGGAGTATAATACAGGATGTAACTCAGGATCAGTAATGTAATGTATGTACACAGTGACTGCACCAGCAGAATAGTGAGTGCAGCTCTGGGGTATAATACAGGATGTAACTCAGGATCAGTAATGTATGTACACAGTGACTGCACCAGCACAATAGTGAGTGCAGCTCTGGAGTATAATACAGGATGTAACTCAGGATCAGTAATGTAATGTATGTACACAGTGACTGCACCAGCACAATAGTGAGTGCAGCTCTGGGGTATAATACAGGAGGTAACTCAGGATCAGTAATGTAATGTATGTACACAGTGACTGCACCAGCAGAATAGTGAGTGCAGCTCTGGAGTTTAATACTGGATGTAACTCAGGATCAGTAATGTAATGTATGTACACAGTGACTCAGATGTTTATATAGGCTTATTCTATATATACAATATTAATGATTATCCAGCGTTAGACACCACTGTGCACTAATGCTTTTGATCAGGACCCAGCACTATCATTTCTCCATTATCTGGGTCCCTCCTGCCCTAACCACTTTCCTATTTAGCCATCCATCCTATAGTACATACCTGGTTCCACTGCTCCCCGGATGGTGCCGATGACATCATAAATCCTTGTCACCTCATTGTTGTTATACACGCGCATCCTGACTCGTCTGAAATGTTAATATAGGATTATTTATTCATACATGTGAGAAAATAATTGCACATACACATAACAATAAGCCAACTCTGAAAAGTTTTCCATGTTTATAAAACAGATACCAAAGAGCTGGCACTCATCACAGTATCATCCCAGAATGACTCTCACGCTGCAGGTCGCACGTTCATCCCTCTGTACTGACAACAGGAGACATCTCCATACACTTAAAACAAAGTCGCCAGCTTTTATCTCTGTGAATGGGGGCGAGTGACGGGTTACAGGTGTACAGTGTATGCTGGCTGGAATGTCGCTTCTTTATGTTGTAACCATGAGCAATGTGTTCTGCAGCAGCTGAGATATGAGGTGTACAATCCGCACCTACGGAGTAGACAAGAGGCTTATACTGTCCTATAAACTTGTGCAATCATTGAAAACAGAGGAAAGACTACACCAAAGTGGTTAAATTGGCTTAAAAAATGGTTTTATTTCCAAAAATACAAAAAACAGCTCCACACCTGTTGACAGGCTGTCAGTGGTACTGCAACTCATTTCTGATTGATTCAATAGGCCTGAACTGCAATACCAGACACGAGAAAAAGCAACTTTTGATTCAGAAAAATCATTTTTACGTGATGCAGAAAATGTTATCACAAGGAATGAATCCATGTTTTTTGGGGTGAAGCCTCTGAACTTACTCCCCCACAAATATATTTGTGGTCTGATCAACAGATGTACAATAAAGGGGTCCCCTTGTATCATATAAGTTATAGCTTAAATAAAGAAGTGCATGACGGGCTTTGCTCACATCGTATAAGTGATGTACAGTTTGCGCGTACGCTGCAAAAAGCTCCCAGCATACGCGCTAAGCATATCCAAACAATACGCTCTCATAAAAAGGGACTTACACTATACAGGAGGTTTTTTTTTTTTACAATGGTAGCTTATGGGAGACGTACACCATTGTACGCCTAGCGGCTTGAAGAATTCTTTACTATAGCTCTGAAGGAAAAGCTTGTGTCGGAGGAATATTTTAGAAACTTTCCCAACGTATATGTAAAATGGATATTTAACCCGGACCAAACGGAACACAGTTATAACTAGTGATGAGTGACCGTGTTGGGATAAGGTGTTATCTGAGCATGCTCAGGTGCTAACCGAGTGTCTTCGGCGTGCTCGAATAATATGTTCGAATCCCCGCACCTCTATGTCTCATGGCTGATCAGCAGCCGCAACGCATGCAGGGATTTCCCGTTTGGTACGGGGACTCGAATATAGTTTTCGAGCATGACGAAGCACCCGAGCATGGCGGATAACACCTGATGCCAGCATGTTCTCTCATCACTAGTTATAACTTGTCATTGCCTACACACAGGATAGGTGAGGGTTTGAAGACAGACCACAATCTAAACAACACAGCAGTTGCGCATGCGCACGACTGACTGAGGACAGCGCTCCGCACTCTCCCGAATCCTATAGAAATTGAATGGAGCAGCAGTGCGCATGTGTGACTGCCGATACCCCCTCTCATTGCAAGAACTGGGAACTTTTGTCACCAGATTGAATGCAGAATCGGTTGCGCATGCGCACTTAAGACTGATTCATTCTCTATGAGACTACGAGAGATGAGGGCTGTACTCAGCCCTCTCTATCAGTCCTATAAACCCTGGAAGAAACGGCACGACCACCTCTACATTGAAGCGGGGGACACAAGCTTTCCATTTTCTCAGTCGGTGGTGGCCTCATTGGTCAGGTCTCCTCACTGTCCCGTGGTCTTGACCACGTTATAGTCAAATGTGGCTGTAATTACCTGGTCACCAAAAGCTCATTAGGAAAGAAGCCGTTTTACTTGAATGATATTGTCAAAAAGATGGAGTCTCGAGGTCAGTTGGTTTAAAGGGGTTTTCCATAAATGCAACATTAGTAGCCATTCTTGAGGATAATTTGAAACCAGCAGCACCTTAAACGCCTCCTCGTGTGGACGTCTCTGGTGCCCCAAGTCATCTTCAGAGGAGTTGCAGTACCTGAAACCGTCACATGACGTGGATGATCTTCTCAAATGTATTCAGGACACTATTATTTTTGTTGTGTATTAAGTTTTAATTTTTCTGTTCATACAATTTGCAAAAATGAATCAATGAATGAATAGACGATCAGAGCTTTGGGATTACCGGTTGGAGGCGCCTGAAAATCCAGGTCCGATGTTATACGAGACATTAAGATTTCCTTTCCATGAAGACGGTGATGCCGGACCTCCTATTAAACTGGAGGAAGATGAAGAGGATATGTGTATTAATTGGAACATCTACAACTCAATAAATGGGAGAAAAATGGAGTCGTAGACAATACATGATGTCTTATCATCATGGACAGGATTACATAGAAAAATAACACCTCTATATACAGTACATAACACAGGATCCAACACAAAAGGTGATGCCACAGCTCACCTCCTCCTCCTGTACAATGACTGATAACACCTCTATATACAGTAGATAACACAGGATCCACCATTCACATTAGGTGATATCACAGCTGACCTCCTCCTCCTCCTGTACAATGACTGATAACACCTCTATATACAGTAGATAACACAGGATCCACCATTCACAATAGGTGATGTCACAGCTCACCTCCTCCTCCTGTACAATGACTGATAACACCTCTATATACAGTAGATAACACAGGATCCACCATTCACAATAGGTGATGTCACAGCTCACCTCCTCCTGTACAATGACTGATAACACCTCTATATACAGTAGATAACACAGGATCCACCATTCACAATAGGTGACATCACAGCTCACCTCCTCATCCTCCTGTACAATGACTGATAACACCTCTATATACAGTAGATAACACAGGATCCACCATTCACAATAGGTGATGTCACAGCTCACCTCCTCTTGTACAATGACTGATAACACCTCTATATACAGTAGATAACACAGGATCCACCATTCACAATAGGTGATGTCACAGCTCACCTCCTCCTCCTGTACAATGACTGATAACACCTCTATATACAGTAGATAACACAGGATCCACCATTCACAATAGGTGATGTCACAGCTCACCTCCTCCTCCTGTACAATGACTGATAACACCTCTATATACAGTAGATAACGCATGAGCCACCATTCACAATAGGTGATATCACAGCTCACCTCTCCTCCTGTACAATGACTGATAACACCTCTATATACAGTAGATAACACAGGATCCACCATTCACATTAGGTGATATCACAGCTCACCTCCTCCTCCTGTACAATGACTGATAACACCTCTATATACAGTAGATAACACAGGATCCACCATTCACAATAGGTGATGTCACAGCTCACCTCCTCCTGTACAATGACTGATAACACCTCTATATACAGTAGATAACACAGGATCCACCATTCACAATAGGTGACATCACAGCTCACCTCCTCCTCCTCCTGTACAATGACTGATAACACCTCTATATACAGTAGATAACACAGGATCCACCATTCACAATAGGTGACATCACAGCTCACCTCCTCCTCCTCCTGTACAATGACTGATAACACCTCTATATACAGTAGATAATACAGGATCCACCATTCACAATAGGTGATGTCACAGCTCACCTCCTCTTGTACAATGACTGATAACACCTCTATATACAGTAGATAACACAGGATCCACCATTCACAATAGGTGATGTCACAGCTCACCTCCTCCTCCTGTACAATGACTGATAACACCTCTATATACAGTAGATAACACAGGATCCACCATTCACAATAGATGATGTCACAGCTCACCTCCTCTTGTACAATGACTGATAACACCTCTATATACAGTAGATAACACAGGATCCACCATTCACAATAGGTGATGTCACAGCTCACCTCCTCCTCCTGTACAATGACTGATAACACCTCTATATACAGTAGATAATACAGGATCCACCATTCACAATAGGTGATGTCACAGCTCACCTTCTCCTCTTGTACAATGACTGATAACACCTCTATATACAGTAGATAACACAGGATCCACCATTCACAATAGATGATGTCACAGCTCACCTCCTCTTGTACAATGACTGATAACACCTCTATATACAGTAGATAACACAGGATCCACCATTCACAATCGGTGATGTCACAGCTCACCTCCTCCTCCTGTACAATGACTGATAACACCTCTATATACAGTAGATAACACAGGATCCACCATTCACAATAGGTGATGTCACAGCTCACCTCCTCCTCCTGTACAATGACTGATAACCCCTCTATATACAGTAGATAACACAGGATCCACCATTCACAATAGGTGATGTCACAGCTCACCTCCTCCTCCTCCTGTACAATGACTGATAACACCTCTATATACAGTAGATAACACAGGATCCACCATTCACAATAGGTGATGTCACAGCTCACCTCCTTCTCCTGTACAATGACTGATAACACCTCTATATACGGTAGATAACACAGGATCCACCATTCACAATAGGTGATGTCACAGCTCACCTCCTCCTCCTCCTGTACAATGTCTGATGACACCTCTATATACAGTAGATAACACAGGATCCACCATTCTCAATAGGTGATGTCACAGCTCTCCTCCTCCTCCTGTACAATGACTGATAACACCTCTATATACGGTAGATAACACAAGATCCAATTTTCTTAGAACCTTCCGGACCACAAAAAGGAACAGTTTATCCAAATCTGTATTAAAAGGACCACTTTGGAGCCTATTCAAAAGTGGGTGCCTGTATGATAGAGTATCTATGACCCCCAGGCTGTCACACACAACTGGACTGGAACCAGTAAGTAGCTTGGCACTAGGCACACCGTCCCAACCCCAATATCATCCGGCCCAATAATATAGGTTGGGAAGGGCTTAAAAACCAAGAAAAAAAAAATACTTCCCCAGCCTCTCGTCTGTCCCTGCAGCCGCAGCACCTCGCTGGCCCTTCTATGGCTCTATAGGGTACAGTCTCAGGCACCAGTTTCTTCTTCACTCTTTGCTGGTGTTTCCACCATGGGTTAGGCTTTAAACACGTTACATCATCATAGCGTCGGCCACCCAAAGTGACCACATGGGGTGACGGAAGCTGTGACTTCATCATGTCAGAACGTGCGTCGAGGCCCTACCAGCTCCGGAAGCAGTGGTAAAGGGTGAAGAGGAGTCATGTTCTAGAGCGGAGCGGGAGGCTTATAAAGCTAGTGGAGCACCGGCAAGTTTTCTGCCCGAAATTGAGCAAATCTACTGAATTGGAATATTGGCAGATTCGCTCGTCTCTCATTTGGTGCATACCTTAGTATTTGTGCAGCATCATCATATCCTATAGGATGGACGGGAATGCTGGGAAGTCCGACTCCTTCGTCTGCTTCGTATCTATACATAAAATCTGACAGAGAGGGAGACCACAATAAACTACAGATCACTGAACATGCACTAAACAAAAGAAGGTTAAAAATAGCAACAATGGCTGCAGATGCCATTTTATGCTGCTCATAATTATTGCCATGTCCCCCCCCACAAAGAATATTTTAACACCAAGTTAGAAGATATTACAATTTGGAACTTTACTAAAATCAACCATGGGTCCGGATTTACTCTTAACCTAGGACAAAGAAACTAGCATTTACAATAAAATCTTATTGACCTTGCATGGAATTGTGATTTAAAGGGTTATTTCCATTTTTGCAGTGATGGACATTGTTGGATAGAGCTTATGAAAACAAGCACTTTTACAGTTTACAGTTTGTTATAATTTACACCCGTTCTTGATATATTAACACTTTTTTCTTTTGTTTACAACTCGTTGCCTAGGAGACCGACCACCGCTGCGGTCTAACTTTTAAGCACTGCATTGAATTTGGCCAGGATTAGAAGGAAACAGTGCAATCTAGCGATCCAGGCCAGCTGTAAAACAAGTGCTTACAAGCTCAGTAGAAAAGAGACTGTAAGAACTATGCGTGTTCTACTGTTAAGCAACGGTGGTCGGTCTCCAAGGCAATGAGCTGTAAACACAAGAAAAGTAATAATATCTCAAGAACGGCTGAAAATTTTAATTAGCAATAAATTATAAAATTGCTTGAATTTACAAGGGCTGTCCATAATTAACCATTTAAGAAGGTGGGGAAAAACCCTTTCATTAACCCTTTCTGCCATGTTTTTCCACTACTGAGTCTGACCATGTGGCTTATCCAATAAACGGCCGACCACGGATATATACAAATCAATTCTGACTACTAGAATGAGATCATAATCATAACATGATAATATTTTGTGTCAGGACCAAATCGTTTATCAGACTCAACGCCGGATATTGAGGTGGACTTACAGTACTCAATTGTTGTAGATTGTAAACTCTCACAAGCAGGGTCGTCTTATTTTGCTTTAATTATTGTATTGTTAACGTTGTTACTTATGACTTGTGTTTTGAAACTGTTAAAATGTAAAGTGCTGTTGGCGCTATATAAATAAGGATTATTATTATTATTATTAATTGGCTAGGGTCACAGGACCACATGTCCTCCATCCGAGAAAATTGGTCCAATTATGCTAATCAGACTCTGATCGGAGAAAGGAATCAGAGAGGGATCGGAGGGGCACCACAGAGGGATCGGAGGGGCACCACAGAGGGATCGGGGGGCACCACAGAGGGATCGGAGGGGCACCACAGAGGGATCGGAGGGGCATCGGAGAGGGATCGGAGGGGCACCACAGAGGGATCGGAGGTGCATCGGAGAGGGATCGGAGGGGCATCGGAGAGGGATCGGAGGGGCATCTGAGAGGGATCGGAGGGGCATCGGAGAGGGATCGGAGGGGCACCGGAGAGGGATCGGAGGGGCACTACAGAGGGATCGGAGGGGCACTACAGAGGGATCGGAGGGGCACCACAGAGGGATCGGAGGGGCACCACAGAGGGATCGGAGGGGCACTACAGAGGGATCGGAGGGGCATCGGAGAGGGATCGGAGGGGCATCGGAGAGGGATTGGAGGGGCATCGGAGGGGCATCGGAGGGGCATCGGAGAGGGATCGGAGGGGCACCGGAGAGGGATCGGAGGGGCACCGGAGAGGGATCGGAGGGGCACCAGAGAAGGATCGGAGGGGCACCAGAGAAGGATCGGAGGGGCACCAGAGAAGGATCGGAGGGGCACCAGAGAAGGATCGGAGGGGCACCAGAGAGGGATCGGAGGGGCACTACAGAGGGATCGGAGGGGCACCACAGAGGCATCGGAGAGGGATCGGAGGGGCATCAGAGAGGGATCGGAGGGGCATCAGAGAGGGATCGGAGGGGCATCGGAGAGGGATCGGAGGGGCATCGGAGAGGGATCGGAGGGGCATCGGAGAGGGATCGGAGGGGCATCGGAGAGGGATCGGAGGGGCATCGGAGAGGGATCGGAGGGGCATCGGAGGGGCACCACAGAGGGATCGGAGGAGCACCACAGAGGGATCGGAGGGGCACCAGAGAAGGATCAGAGGGGCACCAGAGAGGGATCGGAGGGGCACTACAGAGGGATTGGAGGGGCACGAGAGAGGGATCGGAAGGACACCAGAGAGGGATCGGAGGGGCATCAGAGAGGGATCAGAGGGGCATCAGAGAGGGATCGGAGGGGCATCAGAGAGGGATCGGAGAGGGATCGGAGGGGCATCAGAGAGGGATCGGAGGGGCATCAGACACGGATCGGAGGGGCATCAGAGACAGATCGGAGGGGCACCAGAAAGGGATCGGAGGGGCATCAGAGAGGGTTCGAGGAGCATCCGTTTTTTCTCGGATGTGGAGAATAACAAAAAGAAAAAAAAAAGTTTCTTTATCTTCTCTATTGGGTCAATTCATGAAGATCGGACCACACCCAAATGTCATTCAAGTGCAGTCTGATTGTTTTCACGGACAGATAGACTTGAGTAGCCGAGTGCGATCCGATTATCGGAGGTAAATCGTGCATGCCACCATTTTTTTCCCTTACATGTGCACAGCCCCATAGTATAATATAGGGACAAGTGTGATCCGATATTTTGATGGATCGCACTCGGATCGAAAATACAGTAGCCTGCCCGAGACCTAACACACTAAGAATAAAAGATCTGTAAACAGCAGTTTTTAATGGTTTCCAAGTTGTAACACTAGAGTCAGTAAAATATAAAGCTAAAACACAGCAAAAAAAAAAATGAAATTATCTTACAGAGTTTGTAAGTGGTGCTACAAATTTGTAAAAATAACCAATAGGGTTCTAAGAGTCGCAATGAGAACTGTAATTTGGAGATCCAAAAAAGTTCAGGACAGATTCTCAGATTAGCCATTGCCATGTAAGCTTTATTACTTGTTGGTTTCTGCACCAATAGTTACAAACACTGGTTTTATATAAATGGGCTGCAAAACTACCCCAAACCAATAATTGACTGCTGTCATTGTGTTTTCCACATTTATCCATATGTTGCAAAATTAAGAGGGCTTGTTCAAGAGTGCTGGGACACTCAAGGATCAGTTGTGATCCACAGGTAATCTGGCAATTGCCTTCAGGAAGAATGAAGCCTACACAGTTCCCTTTTAAATCAATAGGTTCTCAGTGTAATAAAGGACATCTTTAGTCTTCCAGAACTAGAACTGTTCTCTTCTCCGAGATATCTGGTTTATTTGGTACTGAACATCTGGTCTACATGTGGACATCACAAGATCTCCACGACAAAAGAGCACCTAAGATAAAGGTTTCTGCTCCAATTTCTTCCCATCTACTCACCTTTTGCAGGATAACCTGGTGTTAGAGGATCCCCTGCTCCATTAAGATTCAAGACGTTACCACGTTGGGCACCACCACCTGGAAGGTTCCAACCAGCAGGATAGGGCTCAACCCCCGGAGAGCAGTAATCAGCTGGATCTGAGTACAGGATAATCCCTTTGGCTCCCGCCAGTATAGCATTTTTCACCTACGGAACAAAATGACAAAAGTATGTGAACATGGACCTTAAAGCGGTTGTCCGACCTTAGGGTACAAGTCTGCAGTCACTCTATGTGACAGCAGACTTGTGAATCCTCACAGCGTGCGTACTGTGAGGATTCTCCGATGCGGGGATCGGACGGTCGTGTGACCGCAAGTATTTGCATACTTCCAGCCACATTCCAACTAGACATGTCCAACCTCACTCAGTACAAATGCATTGAGTGAGGCTGGACACGTCTAGTTGGTACGTGACCGGATCTATGCAAATCACATACTTGCAGTTTCGTACCGACTGCTCCTGGCAAATCTCTGCTCACTGTGAGGGTTCACACATTTCCTTCCCCTTGTGAGGAGAGCATCACTGATGATGTTTCTTTAGCAGACATACAGTCATGACCAAAAATGTTGGCACCCTTATGATTGTTCCAGAAAATGAAGCATTTCGCTCAGAAAATTATTGCAGTTACATGTTTTGTTACACACGATTATTTCCTTTGTGCGTGTTGGAACAACACAAAAAAAAAGAAAAAAAGCAAATTGGATGTAATTTCACACAAAACCCCAAATATGGGCATTAAACAAAATTTCACTAAAACCTCAAAAATGGGCGCTGTAAATCAAGGATGCAAAGAGAAGGAAAAAAATGAATACACTGCGCCCTGAGTGCATGAGTAGAATGGCAGGTGTACTGCGGAGCTGAGCGACTTTAGCATGCCAACTTATTTTTTCACGCAGTGCCAGGAGGTGGTGATCCTAGAAGATCATCCAGCGAACACCTATGTATATCTTGGAGGGGTTCACATACTTTTAGACATTCAGTATGCTACTTAAAAATAAATAAAACTCCACGTTTCCTACTAGCAGTCATACATTTTAATGTTGCACCATGTGGCGGCATGTTAGTCAAGATATTCATTAACATCACACGACCATTGGACCGACTAACAAATAACCAAGCAATGTGCTGACCGGCCTTATGCTCTGCCTCCCCCCCAGGTGCTGACACAGCGAGGGGGGCCGAGGCTGAGCGCCGTATACAACATTCCTGGAGTAATTAGCAGAAAAAACCAATGGAGGCATCGGTAAGTCTGGTAGGGAGGTCTATCACCTGCTCCGTCCCTGCCCATTCCTGGTGGGAGCTGATTATAGTCATTAGCCTCCTTAGTTTCGTAGCACATTCCCGAAATTACTGGCGAGAAGAAGATAAGAGGGAGGTTGGGTCAAGAAAACTCACTTCAGGATTAAAGCTTGTGAAACTTATAGGAATGTTATGTATAATACACAGTAGAGTAAACTGCGGCATTCCCAGCACCTCTCTGAGAATAGTTGGACCGCAACGTCACAACATTGTGCCGCAATACACACAAGAAGTCACGCCGGGGCGACAACATCTGTATGTTGTCCTCGCGTTCACGTGTTTTTCCTCCGGGTTCTCCGCTTTCTTCCAACACTCCAAAGACATACTGATAGGGAATTAATTTAGATTGTGAGCCCCAATGGGGACAGTGATGATGATGAATGTAAAGCGCTGTAGAATAAGATGGCGCTATATAAAGTTAACATAATAAATAAGAGGGATGGTCCTTGGTTAAACGGGTCCCTGAACAATTACTTGATCATGCACTTTCATTGACTAGACAATCCACAAACTCTTCCAGAGATCTGGCTCATGTAAGGTGAAAATGTATGGAGCGGTTTCAGGAGCCGAACCCAATGTACACATGGCGGGTGTTGCCTGTATTATACAGCCGGCATCAGCAGCTCTAAGCAGATATAACTCAGAAAGAAGGCATTTGACCCATTGTATGCAGTTGTCAATCGAGAAAGTGGCAAAATCGAGGCGGCGTGCCGATTTTGGCACCCATCGCACCACCCCTTCCATGATGTGATTACGGAAAGCAGATGGAATGCCACGGGCTTTGCTTCTTTGTAAATCGTTATTTTGTCTTTATCAAATAATTGAAGGTTTTAAGGGTTTGTCAGCTATTCAAACCCTTTGTCAATTACGACTTTGTAAAATAACAGCCATACTCACCTATTTTGCAGGCGCTGTTCCACAATGTCGGCGATGGATCTTCTGGGGCTCTGGTGATGTTATGTCACGTGAACCCTGCAGCCAATCATGATCCACTTCACTTTCATTTCCTTCATTCATAGGAAGTCGGACCAGCAGCCCCTATCACTCTTCAGGAGGTCAGTTTTCATCAGAAGGAGGTCAGAGTAAAGTGGACAATAATTGGCAGCAGGGCTCATGTGACATAATGTCAAGCAAGCCCTGAGAGGCCTGTTTGTTACATGATCCCTGCATGTGTTGCCGCTGTCCAACAACCGCAAATCATGCAGCCGAGGGAACTCAAATATGTCACTTGAGCCACCGCGATACTCGGATAACGCTATATCCGAGCATGCTCACTCATCTCTACACTGGATGCTCTTTTTGTATGATAGCAGCAGAGATCTTGATACAAGATTTTGAAATCCGATTTTTCCTGTCACAAAGACTGACTTATTTTCCGAAACCATAATTCCTCTTTAAAAGGATTCTGTCGACAGGTTTTCCCCCATATAAAGGGGGGGGCAGCACCTGTAAGTCCTCAAGTACAGCATTCTAGAATGCTTTGCAAGGCACAATAAATAGCTTTCATTATACTCCCCTATGGTGCAGTCCGGTCTGATGGGCATCTCTGGTTTTGATTCGGCGCCTTATCTCTTCTTACAATCGCTTTCCTTCTTGCTTCATGTGGATGAACAAACAATGTTTTGAATCGCGTTCCTGCACAGGCGCACTTTTCTCTGCCCTGCCGACGGCAGAACAAAGTGTTGTAGTTGACGCTCTTGGCCTTACCAGATGCATGCACATTTACAGTACTTTGCTCTGGTCTCAGCAGCGCGGAGATGCACAGGAGCGCGATGGAGGACACTATGTGGATGACATAAGACACATCATCCACACGAAGCAGGGAAGGAGGATGGCAATTGCAGGAAGAGAGGAGGCGCCGGATCAAGACCAGACAAGCATGGGACCGGAAAGCACCATAGGTGAGTAAAATAAAAACTCTTTTTTTGACCTTGCAGAGCGGTTTGGGGACTTATAGCAAGCATTCTAAAATGTTGAATATGAGAGCTTACATCTGTAGTGCTGGCCCTACTTTATATGGGGAAAACTTGGTGACAGGTTCCCTTTAAAGGGAATCTGTCACCCTAAATTGGCGGGATATTTAAAAAATGGCAGTTAGGTCAGATGGGCGGTGTTTTGGGTACTTGCCTTAACATGTTGTTCGCCGCTGTCTCCATTATTTCTGGGAATTGTAGTCGTTGCCCTCCATATAACGCGCCTGCGCATTGCAATCTTGAATTGCGCACGCGCAGTATGCTTTGCCCGCAGATTGCAATGCGCAGGCGCGTTATATGGAGGGCAACGACTACAATTCCCAGAAATAATGGAGACAGCAGCAAAAACACCGCCCATCTGACCTGACTGCCATCATTTAAATATCCCGCCAATTTAGGGTGACAGATTCCCTTTAAAGAGAACTATTCACCAAATTTTTCATTTTGAACTGGATACACAATGTACCGTAATAATGTGGCTGCAGAGTGGTATCAAACATTTTTATTTATTTTTTAATTTTGCCTCTCCATTGCGGAGATATTAGCAATCAAAGGATGTCATCTAAAGAGTTAACACACACTTGGACTTAGAAAAAAAAAATATCAGTTTCCACTGAGGGCATGTACTTCATCTCCCTGTATGATGATGATCAATCAGTCAGGCAGCAACACTATAAGAACATACCCCCAACATAGTGTAGAGCAGGTTTCTCAGTGTGTGAAATGCTCTGTTCTCCTGGTCTAACCTCCTGCATGAGCCAGTGTGAGGTAAAGGGCAGGGCAGCTGAGTTTAGTTGTGTCACTTTACAAACACTGGTTACTGAGTGTGTCAGTAATCACATTTATGTCTGCGGTGCTCAGGCAAGTTGACCACAATAAAAAATAGTAGACAATAGTCTGATACTGACACTTTGAGCTCTCATCACTGGACAGGCAGGGTGGGAGGAGAGAGACAGTACAGCAGAGCTGACAGCGCTAGGAGAAAAGGAGAACTGATGGAAGGTTTTGCAATGTGACACAGCCAAGCTCAACCGTGTTGACCCTCCCCCACACTGACTTAAGAAGGAGGTCAGACAAAGAGGTATGTGATTAGTTGGACTCCCTTTAAGCGTCCTTTGCAGCCTTTTAATTGGACATTGCACAGTTATTAAAGAAGGGAAGTGCAATTTCATTTTTCAACAAACCCGTTCAGGAAACAAAAAAAAAAGTTAAAAAAAAGTCATGTTGAACAAAGTGGTTTCTCACTGGAATAATATTGGAGAGCTTTCCCAGAGTATTTGAAGAAATGTTTGAGAAGTAGGATTTGCTCCAAAAAATTACTCAAAATACTCAGTGTGTACATAGTGTCCGCCCCTGGAATAAGGCTGACAGCTTAGGGCCCCTGTGCAAGAAATGTGTCTTGACCCCCTTCCTTTTATGGCAACAAAGCTACAGATTATATAAGATATATATATCCTATATATATCCTTTATTATGTATATTACTGCCCCTTATTACATAGTGACCTCTCTTGTTATGTACAGCACCGTCCCTTACATAACAGATGATTCATGGTGCCCTGTTCTTGATCACATACCGTCCTCTCCTGTTAAATATATATACTGCAATGATGGCTGGTGGAGCATGGGAAAGCTCCTTTTTTGATGGGCGAGCTGATAGACTGATCTTCTGGTCACAGGCTGCTCCATCAGCAGTCATTTTATATCTAACAAGAGGACTATATAATAAACAGAGGGCGATGTGATTAACAAAAAATATACTATGTAAGGAACAGCACTGTACATAGCAAGAGTGGATGCTTTATAATAAGGGATGGCACATATATAACTAGCATGCCTCCCGGAAGAAGCTAGAAGTGAAACGTACGTCGGGGTGGGGGGAACTTCTCATCTACTCCTTTCAGGTTAGCACTCTTTGCCAAAATGTGACATCTAGATTGTGCTCTCTACTTTGTCTAATTACTGTATTCCATAGGGTGGTAACAATACTCCATACGATATAGCCTGTGGGAGTTCATGTGTGGTTCACTTCATTAGATCTGTATCTGCACCTGGAATTTGTAATTCTTCATCATGCCTCTAGGAGACAAGGTTATTCTTATACATACATATATGTGGGATTTTTTTATTTGATCTATTTATATCATATTTCATTCATTGCATGGTCTCTTGGCCTCAACCATATGCCTAAATCCCACTTATATCTAATTTCTCAGTTACTATTGCTATACCTAATAAGAAATCCTTTACATGCCCCTGAATAGGATTGGATTAGGGTTCCCCCTACTTGGCATCCTGTGATAATATTTTGTCTGTATTTAATACTAGCTGAAGAGCCCGGCGTTGCCCAGGCATAGTAACTAACTGTGGTTAGTTATAACAAATTATAACGATTATCCTCCTCCCCATACTCAAGTGTCCATATACCCATCAAACATTCTCCATCCCATAGTCCAGTGCCCATATACCCATCATGCATATCCTCCATCCCATAGTCCAGTACCCATATACCCATCATACATATCCTCCATCCCATAGTCCAGTGCCCATATACCCATCAAAAATTCTCCATCCCATAGTCCAGTGCCCATATACCCATCATGCATATCCTCCATCCCATAGTCCAGTGCCCATATACCCATCATACATATCCTCCATCCCATAGTCCAGTGCCCATATACCCATCATACATATCCTCCACCCCATAGTCCCGTGCCCATATACCCATCATACATCCTCCATCCCATAGTCCAGAGACAATATACCCATCACACATCCTCCATCCCATAGTCCCGAGCCCATATGCCCATCACACATATCCTCCATCCATAGTCCCATGCCAATATACAGTACAGACCAAAAGTTTGGACACACCTTCTCATTTAAAGATTTTTCTGTATTTTCATGACTATGAAAATTGTACATTCACACTGAAGGCATCAAAACTATGAATTAACACATGTGGAATTATATACTTAACAAAAAAGTGTGAAGTGTGACTACCTCTTGAAGCTCATCAAGAGAATGCCAAGAGTGTGCAAAGCAGTAATCAAAACAAAAGGTGGCTACTTTGAAGAACCTAGAATATAAGACATATTTTCAGTTGTTTCACACTTTTTTGTTAAGTATATAATTCCACATGTGTTAATTCATAGTTTTGATGCCTTCAGTGTGATTCTACAATTTTCATAGTCATGAAAATACAGAAAAATCTTTAATTGAGAAGGTGTCCAAACTTTTGGTCTGTACTGTACTCATCATACATATCCGCAATCCCATAGTCCTGTGACCCTATATACCCATCGCCCATCCCATACTCCAGTGCCCATATACCCACACATCCTCCATTCCATAGTCTTGAGCCCATATACCCATCATACATATCCTCCATCCCATAGTCCCGAGCTCGTATACCCATCATACATATCCTCCACCCCATAGTCCCGTGCCCATATACCCATCATACATATCTTCTGTCCCATATTCCAGTGCCCATATATCCATCATACATATCCTCCATCCCATAGTCCCGTGCCCATATACCCATCATACATAACCTCCATCCCATAGTCCCGTGCCCATATACCCATCATACATATCCTCCATCCCATAGTCCAGTGCCCATATACCCATCATACATATCCTCCATCCCATAGTCCAGTGCCCATATACCCATCACACATCCTCCATCCCATAGTCCAGAGCCAGGTGGCGCTGAGCAGGCAGTTTCTGGAGATGTGCTGTTATGTAATGTGGTTGTGTGTGTGGCTCTGTGTGCCCCTTACTCCCATTCCAATCCACACCCCCCTTTATTGTCCTCTCCGCCACCTCCCATCACTGTCCTCTCTGCCACCTCCCATTACCGTCCCCTCCGCCAGCTCCCATCACCGTCCTCTCCGCCAGCTCCCATCACCGTCCTCTCCGCCAGCTCCCATCACCGTCCTCTCCGCCACCTCCCATCACTGTCCTCTCCGCCACCTCCCATCACTGTCTTCTCCGCCACCTCCCATCACTGTCCTCCCCCCCACCTCCCATCACTGTCCTCTCTGCCACCTCCCATCACTGTCCTCTCCCCCACCTCCCATCACTGTCCTCTCTGCCACCTCCCATCACTGTCCTCTCTGCCACCTCCCATCACTGTCCTCTCCGCCACCTCCCATCACTGTCCTCTCCGCCACCTCCCATCACTGTCCTCTCCGCCACCTCCCATCACTGTCCTCCCCCCCACCTCCCATCACTGTCCTCTCTGCCACCTCCCATCACTGTCCTCTCCGCCACCTCCCATCACTTTCCTCTCCACCACATCCCATCACTGTCCTCTCCGCCACCTCCCAATCACAGTTATTGTCCTCTCCGCCACCTCCCAATCACAGTTATTGTCCTCTCCGCCACCTCCCATCACTGTCCTCTCCGCCACCTCCCATCACTGTCCTCTCCGCCACATCCCCATCACAGCTATTGTCCTCTCCAGTACATTGAAATAGAAAAAAAGAAAAAAATTCACCTCTCCGTCCGTTCTCCCAAGGCATGGCTGCTTCTTTCTTCACGCTGGCAACTTTCTAAAATGACACAGGAGTGCAGCGTGCTGACGTCATCAAGCCGCACGCACGTGCCTATGGCACTGAGAAAAAGCAGGGCAGGAAGCAGAGGATGTATTCCTGCAGCCCCACAGGCCAGATTGCCCTCAGTATTAGGCGGCCTGCAAGCGCCTCCGACTCTGGGCCCCAGTGAGGATGTACCGGCTATATGTCCACCTCTGCCTTATTATTAAGATATGTGCACACAACGTCCTGTTCATGCAGGTCTGCTCCTAAACCCATCTGAAAGGTGCTTTCTTAGCGCTCAAAAGAATGAACCTACATTTCGATGTAAAAGCCCCTCGCTGTGCATATGTTCAGTCTTTTGAACTTCTTTTACCCGCTTTAGGTTATCACAGATGCCAAGCAGGTTAAAAAAAGGCGTCCGTTCACTTCTTCTGGCATCTTCCACTCTGAATACACTCTATACTTTACAATGCAATTCAATCGGAAGGCTCATAAAGACCCCGAGTGTGTTTTAGAGCATTTTGTCAGAATTTATGGTTTAAAAAACAATAATAGTTTCTTCAATGTTGAATGAAGCTTAAAAAGAAAGCCAGAAAACTCTCAAAAAAATCTGCCCGTGGTCATCAAAAAATATTTCAGGAAACAACCAAAGAAAAAAAAAAGAGTAAGTCTTAGGAAAAAAAGCCAGCGTTTTCTGAAGCATCTTCCTCTTGAAAAACTCAACTGTTCGCTCACCTGGAAAAGACGTTGTGTGCACATACCCTTGGAGAGGAGTTGCTTTTGTTACAGACCCCTGCACCTCCCGGCCTTGACGGCTTGTAGCACCAAGCTAAAATCAATATGTTTCTAGATAATTTCAAACAGTCGACTTTACATAAGGGAAGAAAAATCAAATGTACAGGTAAATGTGAAGGAATATTTTAAAAGATCTAATAAAAAATCCTCCAGTTCTTACCTTGTTTCCTCTGAAGATTTTCCCGTATCGAGCGATGACAATTTTTCCAGTACAATTGATACTCATGTTTCGCCCAAGAAAAAAAAAGTCCTCTGTTCGGGCGTAATTCACATAGACCAGATCTCCCTGCAAGAAAAGGAAACAAACTCAGCGATGGTGGCTGGTAAAGGTCCAATAACTAAACATTATACTATTGAATATTTCGAGCTGCGACATTTGAGTCAAGATTGGAGGTCTTGGCTCTTCTATTTAAAGGGTTGTTCCCATCTTCTCTGCTCAGGAGCACGTCGCTTCCCTGCCTTCTGACTTCCTGGGAGCTGTGTGCTCTTGAAGTTTGACAGTTTGGACCAGCGACATGACTGCGCCGATGGGCTAAATGGTGCACTGCTCCATGCTTTAAGAAAAGGCACCATTGCCTCTGTAGCATCATAGGATCGTGGACTCTAAAGCCATTCGGTCAGAACAGCGTTTGCAAGCTTAAGAGAGAAGATCTTGCAAGCGTGCTCTCCTTTCATAGGAAACCGGCTACCTCTGATAGACTGCAATGGTGGCAGGTAATGAGCCGTAAATTAGAGAATTAAAATTAATAAAAGCTAAATTTCAAAATACAATAAAGAAGAAAAACCCATAGTTTACCCCCAAAACTGCCTTATAGATGTGGGATAATGCATAGTTCTACGGGAGGACTAGTGATGAGCGAACGTGCGAACGTGCTCCGACCATACTCGTGTGCTAACCGAGTGTGTTCGGTGAGCTCTAAATATATGGTCAAGTCCCCACATGTCTTGCAGCTGTTAGGCAATCCCCACATGTGTTGTGGCTATTGAACAGCTGCGAGACATGTAGCCGCGTGGACTCGAACATATTATTAGAGCGCGCCGAAGACACTCGGTTAACATCTTATCCGAGCTCGTTCACTCATCACTAATGAGGACCAAAAAGCAGTGTGTCTATTGTTGCGTGAACAGTTTATGGCTGAGAAGGATGAATGGTATTCTTTAAAGGGGTGGTTCTAAAAGGATCATCTTAAACCTTACTTTAACATGGTTGCTTCTTTGCATGGAAGTGGTACAATCTTTGTAAGATACTACCGTATTTTTCGGACTATAAGACAAACCGGACCATAAGAGGCACTCCAAAGTTTCAGAAGGAAAACGGGGAAAAAAAAATGAATGCGTCAAATGGGGGTACATCTTACAGTCCTAAATTCAGCTTACCCTGGGGGGATCAAGCAGCGCTGGTGGAGCAGAGTCACAGGGGGTGTTTGGTGGTTCGGCGATGATATGACCTAGACTGGTGCGGCAGGTTCGGCGGTGCTCGGTGGTGCTGGGGCTCCGCCGATATTTTGTGAAAGCCCAGAGCCCCCGCACATCCATTGCTGCGATGCGGTGGTCTCCGGGAAATCCCATCCCAAGGCTGGTGCTGAAGGTTCGGCGGTGCTCAATGGTGCGGGGGCTCCGGCGACATTTTGTGAAAGCCTGGAGCCCCCCGCACTTCCATTGCCTCGAGGCTGTGGCTTCCGTGAAAATGGAGGCGGCACATGCGCAGATTGAGATCTCGGCAATGAGATCTGGGGAGATGAGATCTCGTTGTCGAGATCTCAATCTGTGCATGCGCCGGCTCCGGTGGCCATTTTCCCGGAGTCCACAGCATGCAATGAAAGTGCGGGGGTCTCCGGGCTTTCACAAAATTTCGCCGGAGCCCCCGCACAACCGAGCACCGCCAAACCGGCTGAACCTGCCGCATCGGGATGGGAGTAGATCATCGCCCTGCAGCATCAGACCAAAGGAAGAATTGCCTGACTCCTGCTGCCACCTCGCTAATTCTAAGTACTGTATATTCCGACTATAAGATGCACCCCCGTTTCCCCCAAAAAATTTTTGGGAAAAAAGTGCGTCTTATAGTCCGAAAAATATGGTATATACAAAGTAAAATTCATGCAAATCCCATCCTTTCCTTAGAAACACCAAGAACCGTATAACTGCCTAAACATAGACTCCAAATGGAAGGACGCTCACTACCCTACATGATGTCTCAGGACTGGCCCACTTACCTCAGGTTCTCCCTTAGCAGAAAAAGCATTATATGGTGGGACGATATCCGTGAAATTCTCATATCCTTCTGGCGGTGGCTCTGACAAGGAAGAATTGAATATCTGAAAATGAAATGAACGGTTTAGGTTATTCCCGCTTTACAAAGATCAAGATCGTTGGATAAATTCAGATCCCTAAGTGATTAATATATGATGACCCATTACACGCTTAATACTGGAGGAATGGGGCCTTCCATTCTGGCCATAAGATTTGGCCCCACCAGTCAGACTTCACCAGCTCATAAATACTTTTGCTCTGGGATTCCCCTCTTCAATTTGCTCACTCCTTAATGATAATGACTCTGCTGACATCACTTTCATGATGAGAACTCTGCTTATTGTGTCTCAGTCTATACAGCAAAGCTGCCAAGTGTTCTAGAGCAAACAAGGTGTCATCTTAGTGAATTAGCACTAATGACCAGTATGATTACTGCAAAATTTTATTTTTATGTTCTCCCCTAATTTGCATGAATGTCCTCCAGGTTTTATGGTTTCCTCCCACGCTGAAAGACATCCTGATAGGGCATTCAGATTGCGAGTCCCAATGGGGACAGTGCCGATAATGTCTAACCTCTTCCTGACATGGTGATTTTCTGTTTTTTTTTTGCGCTTTCGTTTTTCCTTCCCCCTCTTCCAAGGGCCATAACTTTTTTATTTCTCTGTCAAATCCGCCGTACGAGGGCTTTCACCAGAGTACTGTCGTGACAGGCATGGAGGTCTGGAGCAGACCACAAGCGGTTATGGAAACCCATCAGCTTGTGGTACTGATGGGCAGTTAGACAGCGCGACCCCCCCGGTCCGCACCGAATAAATGCCGCTGTCACATTATGACAGCGGCAACTAACATTTTGAAAACGGAGGGAAGAACTTCGCTCCCCAGGCAGATGATAGCTGAATAATAACACCATCATCTGCCGGCAAAGATTCGGGCTCAGAAACGGGACCAGACGTATGACATGCCAGTACGTCATGTCGGAAAGGGATTAATGATAATAAGAGGATTCTCATGACATCACTCTTGAATGAGGTGACACTGCTCAATCTGTCACAGTCTACATGGCAAAGCAGAGCTACTGAAAACAGAAAGTATCAAGCTACTGTGACCGCTCTCTGGTTCCATGTGTTAAAACTGTGAAAATTCAAGATTTTGTGGATTGTTAAATTAAAAAAAAAGGCAAAGTTTTGAAAACATGTTTAGAATAAAATCCCACAAAAATTATTTCTACTCGTCTAGCCCCATAAGCAATAAATGGAGTGGACGTCGAGCGTGCGCATATCCGCTCCATTCAGATGGGGCTTGAGATCGCCGAGGGTTCCGGGGGTCAGACCCAAGGTGACCAGTAAGTGATCCCCTATACTTTGGATAATGGATCACTCTCAGTAGTGGCTATAAACCTTTTATATAAAAAAGTATCACGAGCTTTTGACCAGAAATAGCCAAAATGTAAAAAAAAAAATCTGCATCTCACCTCTGTGCCGTGTTCATCGATAATGGAGATATAGTTAGGACTGGTTTTATTGGGGAAGGACAGCAGGACGTCGTAGGGAACTAACTCAGCTTTATCCAGTCCAAAATCTCTCCACTGAGCCTGGATCTTTTGGGCTAACAGAAGGTTCTGTCCTGTCCCAGCCAAGTGAGGAAATCTGGTGAAATCTCTGAAAGATGATAAAGTCGGTTTCAGAAATAAAATTCGCTTTCGCCCAAGAGCGACTTATTGTCTCTCGTCCTTACCGCAGGAACGCTCTTATGTTCGCCGCCTTCATGTCAGATACAATCTCCTTCCGTACATTTCGTAGTTTAAAAGTGACATCGTAATGTCCATGCGACGGCCGAATAAGCCAACCTGAAAGAAAACCAAAAAAACATCAAAAAGTTTTGCAACAAACTCTCTTCCTGATCCCTTTGGCTTTGATCAAGAAAAATAAAGATCTGACTCATCTTCATCAAAGAACTTGCTATTTTTGTATGTAGCCCAAACACATAACAGGAAACCACGCGACACCGTCACGGGCTGTTATGGAATAATTAACGACAATAATAATTAGGAAAATTTCATTTCGTGAAAGGGTTGTCTCAATGATCGGAATTAAAGAACGAAAAACTTGTTCAGATCCATTGTTGCCGCATGTCGCCGCTTGGTAAATATATTGTCACACATTCTATTTATGAGAACACACGTGACGCACTTACCAGCCGGCCTCAGCGTGTTCAACCTCAACGAATGATTACAACCTAAACCCTGACTCTTATCCATGATGGAGATATGGGAGACAATACAGGTCCTTCTCAAAAAATTAGCATATAGTGCTAAATTTCATTATTTTCCATAATGTAATGATTAAAATTAAACTTTCATATATTTTAGATTCATTACACACCAACTGAAATTTTTCAGGTCTTTTATTGTTTTAATACTGATGATTTTGGCATACAGCTCATGAAAACCCAAAAATCCTGTCTCAAAAAATTAGCATATCAAGAAAGGTTCTCTAAACGAGCTATTACCTAATCTTCTGAATCAACTAATTAACTCTAAACACATGCAAAAGATTCCTGAGGCTTTTAAAAACTCCCTGCCTGGTTCATTACTCAAAACCCCATCATGGGTAAGACTAGCGACCTGACTGATGTCCAGAAGGCCATCATTGACACCCTCAAGCAAGAGGGTAAGACCCAGAAAGAAATTTCTCAACAAATAGGCTGTTCCCAGAGTGCTGTATCAAGGCACCTCAATGGGAAGTCTGTTGGAAGGAAACAATGTGGCAGAAAACGCTGTACAACGAGAAGAGGTGACCGGACCTGAGGAAGATTGTGGAGAAGGACCGATTCCAGACCTTGGGAGACCTGCGGAAGCAGTGGACTAAGTCTGGAGTAGAAACATCCAGAGCCACCGTGCACAGGCGTGTGCAGGAAATGGGCTACAGGTGCCGCATTCCCCAGGTAAAGCCACTTTTGAACCAGAAACAGAGAAGCAGCACTGGGCTACAGAGAAGCAGCACTGGACTGTTGCTAAGTGGTCCCAAGTACTTTTTTCTGATGAAAGCAAATTTTGCATGTCATTCGGAAATCAAGGTGCCAGAGTCTGGAGGAAGACTGGGGAGAAGGAAATGCCAAAATGCCTGAAGTCCAGTGTCAAGTACCCACAGTCAGTGATGATGTGGGGTGCCATGTCAGCTGCTGGTGTTGGTCCACTGTGTTTCATCAAGGGCAGGGTCAATGCAGCTAGCTATCAGGAGATTTTGGAGCACTTCATGCTTCCATCGGCTGAAATGCTTTATGGAGATGAAGATTTCATTTTTCAGCACGACCTGGCACCTGCTCACAGTGCCAAAACCACTGGTAAATGGTTTACTGACCATGGTATTACTGTGTATGGTCTTTGCTCAGAGTTCTGACCTGACCCCATAGAGAATCTGTGGGATATTTGAAGATGATAAGTCGAGAAATAAAAGCCCCCAAAGCGACTTATGTCGTTTAAGGCGCTATCAAGTCAGCCGGCCTCATTCAACATCCCTTCGCATTTCGTGTCAAAGTGACTGTATGTCCATGCACGCCGCACCTGAAGCAGATAAAATTTTGCAAAAACTCTTTCCGACCTTTGGTGATAAGAACATATAAATTGATGTTTTATCTTGTATTTTGTATTAACCTAATCTATAACAGGAAACACGCTATTTTGAGACTAGGATTTTGGATTTAACGAGATAATATTGCCAAAATTTCATTCAGTTGTTAAACAATAAAGACGAAAAATTTCAGTATGTTGCGTAATGCCGTGTAAATATATGCAACATTTATTTTGAATTAATTACACCGTAGGGTAAACTCAATCGAATGATTACACCTAACCTGAATTTTTGAGAAGGGAGCTACCTGTATATAGATACAGCTGTACTTGGCCTCTCGCATGGAGGAGAGAAACACATCACCCACCACAGAAACAAACACAGTTTATGTTGGTCCGTTTCCTTGTACGGTGTCGCTGTTCTGCACCTTAGTCCTTCCTATTTCAGCTTTATTTAATCATCAGAAAATGATCTATTGTTTAAATCAGGTTTATATGTTACATTTATTTATGTTTTGCCATTTTTTTCATATCATAACATTTTTTTATATTTTTTTATTTAAAAAAATTAATAATCTTGCTTTATTCACACTGGGGCTATACTTATTGTCTTTTAAGGAAAAGTTTACAGTAGTCTGATTATCATAAGAGGCAGGATTACAATGACTGATAACACCTCTATACACAGCTGATACACAGGATCCACCAATCACAATAAAAGATGTCACAGCTCACCTCCTCCTCCTCCTGTACAATGACTGATAATACCTCTATATACAGTAGATAACACAGGAGCCACCATTCACAATAGATGATATCACAGCTCACCTCCTCCTCCTGTACAATGACTGATAACACCTCTATATACAGTAGATAACACAGGATCCATCAATCACAATAGGTGATGTCACAGCTCACCTCCTCCTCCTGTACAATGACTGATAACACCTCTATATACAGTAGATAACACAAGATCCACCATTCACAATAGGTGATATCACAGCTCACCTCCTCCTCCTGTACAATGACTGATAACACTCTATATACAGTAGATAACACAGGACCCACCATTCACAATAGGTGATGTCACAGCTCACCTCCTCCTCCTGTACAATGACTGATAACACCTCTATATAAAGCAGATAACACAGGATCCACCATTCACAATAGGTGATATCACAGCTCACCTCCTCCTCCTGTGCAATGACTGATAACACCTCTATATACAGTAGATAACACAGGATCCACCATTCACTATAGGTGATGTCACAGCTCACCTCCTCCTCCTGTACAATGACTGATAACACCTCTATATACAGTAGATAACACAAGATCCACCATTCACAATAGGTGATATCACAGCTCACCTCCTCCTCCTGTACAATGACTGATAACACCTCTATATACAGTAGATAACACAGGATCCACCATTCACAATAAAAGATGTCACAGCTCACCTCCTCCTCCTCCTGTACAATGACTGATAACACCTCTATATACAGTAGATCAGGGTTCGACAAACCCGGGCGCCCGGGCAGTAGCGTAGCTACCGGGGGGCAGAGGGGACGGTGGCCCGGGCCCCGCGCTAGGAGGGGGCCCACCCGGAGCTACGCTACTGTAACTGTATAGGCGTGCACAGCGCACTGATACAGTTACATTCTGCAGCAGAGCAGGGAGAATCGCTCTCCCTGCTCTGAAGCCCGGCCGCTATGGGGCCTGAGCAGGCGGTGGGGGGCCCTGTGCCAGCAGTGGGCCCCCCGCCCGTCATCGGAGGGTCAGCTGTATCGGCATCCAGCCGATACAGCTGACCGCGTTGAGAGAGAAGGAGCGAGTGCTCCTTCTCCCATCATTCCCCTCTCAGGGTCTGACAGCGGGCGCGATGACGTCACTGCCCGGCGCCCGCTGTCAGGAGAAGAGGGGGAGAGCAGTGAGCAGCGCAGGAGTCGGGAGGAAGAGAGGCGAGTACAGGATTTATTATTTTTGTAAAGGGGGTGCATTATATTACAGAGCAGAGGCTCCATATGGGGGTACATTATAAATAAGGCTGTCTATGGGGTGCATTATAAATAAGGCTGCCTATGGGGTGCATTATAAATAAGGCTGCATATGGGGGTGCATTATAAATAAGGCGCCTATGGGGAACATTATAAATAAGGCTGCCTATGGGGTGCATTATAAATAAGCTGCATATGGGGGTGCATTATAAATAAGGCTGCCTATGGGGTGCATTATAAATAAGGCTGCCTATGGGGTGAATTATAAATAAGGCTGCCTATGGGGTGCATTATAAATAAGGCTGCCTATGGGGTGCATTATAAATAAGGCTGCCTAGGGGTGCATTATAAATAAGGCTGCTATGGGGTGCATTATAAATTTAAAGGCTGCCTATGGGGTGCATTATAATAAGGCTGCCTATGGGGTGCATTATAAATAAGGCTGCCTATGGGGTGCATTATAAATTAGGCTGCCTATGGGGTGCATTATAAATAAGGCTGCCTATGGGGTGCATTATAAATAAGGCTGCCTATGGGGTGCATTATAAATTAGGCTGCCTATGGGGTGCATTATAAATAAGGCTGCCTATGGGGTGCATTATAAATAAGGCTGCCTATGGGGTGCATTATAAATAGGCTGCCTATGGGGTGCATTATAAATAAGGCTGTCTATGGGGTGCATTATAAATAAGGCTGCCTATGGGGTGCATTATAAATAAGCTGCCTATGGGGTGCATTATAAATAGGCTGCCTATGGGGTGCATTATAAATAAGACTGCCTATGGGGTGCATTATAAATTAGGCTGCCTATGGGGTGCATTATAAATAAGACTGCCTATGGGGTGCAATATAAATAGGCTGCTATGGGGTGCATTATAAATAAGGCTGCCTATGGGGTGCATTATAAATAGGCTGCCTATGGGGTGCATTATAAATAAGGCTGCCTATGGGGGTGCATTATAAATAAGGCTGCTATGGGGTGCATTATAAATAAGGCTGCCTATGGGGTGCATTATAAATAAGGCTGCCTATGGGGGTGCATTATAAATAAGGCTGCCTATGGGATGCATTATAAATAGGCTGCCTATGGGGGTGCATTATAAATAAGGCTGCATATGGGGGTGCATTATAAATAAGGCTGCCTATGGGGTACATTATAAATAAGGCTGCCTATGGGGTGCATTATAAATAAGACTGCCTATGGGGTGCATTATAAATAAGGCTGCCTATGGGGTGCATTATAAATAAGGCTGCCTATGGGGTGCATTATAAGTAAGGCTGCCTATGGGGTGCATTATAAATAAGGCTGCCTATGGGGTGCATTATAAATAAGGCTGCCTATGGGGTGCATTATAAATAAGGCTGCCTATGGGGTGCATTATAAATAAGGCTGCCTATGGGGTGCATTATAAATAAGACTGCCTATGGGGTGCATTATAAATTAGGCTGCCTATGGGGTGCATTATAAATAAGACTGCCTATGGGGTGCATTATAAATTAGGCTCCCTATGGGGTGCATTATAAATAAGACTGCCTATGGGGGTGCAATATAAATAAGGCTGCCTATGGGGTGCATTATAAATAAGGCTGCCTATGGGGTGCATTATAAATAAGACTTGTGCTAATGGGTTGGGTGCATTATAAATAAGGCTGCCTATGGGGGTGCATTATAAATAATGCTGCCTATGGGGTGCATTATAAATAAGACTGCCTATGGGGTGCATTATAAATAGGCTGCCTATGGGGTGCATTATAAATAAGACTGCCTATGGGGTGCATTATAAATAAGGCTGCCTATGGGGGTGCATTATAAATTAGGCTGCCTATGGGTGCATTATAAATAAGGCTGCCTATGGGGTGCATTATAAATAATGCTGCCTATGGGGTGCATTATAAATAAGACTGCCTACGGGGTGCATTATAAATTAGGCTGCCTATGGGGTGACATTATAAATAAGACTGCCTATGGGGGTGCATTATAAATAGGCTGCCTATGGGTGCATTATAAATAAGACTGCCTAGGGGGTGCATTATAAATAAGGCTGCCTATGGGGTCATTATAAATAAGACTGCCTATGGGGGTGCATTATAAATTAGGCTGCCTATGGGGTGCATTATAAATTAAGACTGCCCTATGGGGTGCATTATAAATAAGACTGCCTATGGGGTGCATTATAAATTAGGCTGCCTATGGGGTGCATTATAAATAAGACTGCCTATGGGGTGCATTATAAATAAGCTGCCTATGGGGTGCATTATAAATTAGGCTGCCTATGGGGTGCATTATAAATAAGGCTGCCTATGGGGTGCATTATAAATAAGCTGCCTATGGGTGCATTATAAATAAGACTGCCTACGGGGTGCATTATAAATAAGGCTGCCTATGGGGTACATTATAAATAAGACTGCCTATGGGGTGCATTATAAATAAGGCTGCCTATGGGGTGCATTATAAATAAGACTGCCTATGGGGGTGCATTATAAATAAGGCTGCCTATGGGGTGCATTATAAATAAGGCTGCCTATGGGGTGCATTATAAATTAGGCTGCCTATGGGGTGCATTATAAATTAGTCTCCCTATGGGGTGCATTATAAATAAGACTGCCTATGGGGGTGCATTATAAATAAGGCTCCCTATGGGGGTGCATTATAAATAAGGCTGCCTATGGGGTGCATTATAAATAAGGCTGCCTATGGGGTGCATTATAAATAAGGCTGCCTATGGGGTGCATTATAAATAAGGCTGCCTATGGGGTGCATTATAAATAAGGCTGCCTATGGGGGTGCATTATAAATTAGGCTGCCTATGGGGTGCATTATAAATTAGGCTGCCTATGGGGTGCATTATAAATAAGACTGCCTATGGGTGCATTATAAATTAGGCTCCCTATGGGGTGCATTATAAATAAGACTGCCTATGGGGTGCATTATAAATAAGGCTGCCTATGGGGTGCATTATAAATAAGGCTGCCTATGGGGTGCATTATAAATTAGGCTGCCTATGGGGTGCATTATAAATAAGACTGCCTATGGGGTACATTATAAATAAGGCTGCCTATGGGGGTGCATTATAAATAAGGCTGCCTATGGGGTGCATTATAAATAAGACTGCCTATGGGGGTGCATTATAAATAAGGCTGCCTATGGGGTGCATTATAAATAAGGCTGCCTATGGGGTGCATTATAAATTAGGCTGCCTATGGGGTGCATTATAAATTAGTCTCCCTATGGGGTGCATTATAAATAAGACTGCCTATGGGGTGCATTATAAATAAGGCTCCCTATGGGGTGCATTATAAATAAGGCTGCCTATGGGGTGCATTATAAATAAGGCTGCCTATGGGGTGCATTATAAATAAGGCTGCCTATGGGGTGCATTATAAATAAGGCTGCCTATGGGGTGCATTATAAATAAGGCTGCCTAGGGGGGTGCATTATAAATTAGGCTGCCTATGGGGTGCATTATAAATAAGACTGCCTATGGGGTGCATTATAAATTAGGCTCCCTATGGGGTGCATTATAAATAAGACTGCCTATGGGGTGCATTATAAATAAGGCTGCCTATGGGGTGCATTATAAATAAGGCTGCCTATGGGGTGCATTATAAATTAGGCTGCCTATGGGGTGCATTATAAATAAGACTGCCTATGGGGTGCATTATAAATTAGGCTCCCTATGGGGTGCATTATAAATAAGACTGCCTATGGGATGCATTATAAATAAGGCTGCCTATGGGGTGCATTATAAATAAGGCTGCCTATGTGGTACATTACAAATAAGGCTGCCTATGGGGTGCATTATAAATAAGGCTGCCTATGGGGGTGCATTATAAATAAGGCTGCCTATGGGGGTGCATTATAAATAAGGCTGCCTATGGGGTGCATTATAAATAAGGCTGCCTATGGGGTGCATTATAAATAAGGCTGCCTATGGGGTGCATTATAAATAAGACTGCCTATGGGGTGCATTATAAATAAGGCTGCCTATGGGGTGCATTATAAATTAGGCTGCCTATGGGGTGCATTATAAATAAGACTGCCTATGGGGTGCATTATAAATTAGGCTCCCTATGGGGTGCATTATAAATAAGACTGCCTATGGGGTGCATTATAAATAAGGCTCCCTATGGGGGTGCATTATAAATAAGGCTGCCTATGTGGTACATTACAAATAAGGCTGCCTATGGGGTGCATTATAAATAAGGCTGCCTATGGGGGTGCATTATAAATAAGGCTGCCTATGGGGGTGCATTATAAATAAGGCTGCCTATGGGGGTGCATTATAAATAAGGCTGCCTATGGGGGTGCATTAAAATAAGGCTGCCTATGGGGTGCATTATAAATAAGACTGCCTATGGGGTGCATTATAAATAAGGCTGCCTATGGGGGTGCATTATAAATTAGGCTGCCTATGGGGTGCATTATAAATAAGACTGCCTATGGGGTGCATTATAAATTAGGCTCCCTATGGGGTGCATTATAAATAAGACTGCCTATGGGGTGCATTATAAATAAGGCTGCCTATGGGGGTGCATTATAAATAAGGCTGCCTATGGGGGTGCATTATAAATAAGGCTGCCTATGGGGGTGCATTATAAATAAGGCTGCCTATGGGGGTGCATTATAAATAAGGCTGCCTATGGGGTGCATTATAAATAAGGCTGCCTATGGGGGAGTGCATTATAACCAAGTTTGTTAAAAAAAATTCTGGCTCCTAGATTCTGAACAACTTTGTTGACCCCTGCAGTAGATAACCCAAAACTCAACTTACAATAGGTGATGTACATGAGGAGGAGGAGGTGAGCTGTGATATCACCTGTGGTGAATGGTGGATCCTGTGTTATCTACTGTATATAGATGTGATATCAGTCATTGTACATGAGGAGGAGGTGAGCTGTGACAGTGACTGATATCACCTCTATATACAGTAGATAACACAGGATCCACCATTCACAATAGATGATGTCACAGCTCACCTCCTCCTCCTGTACAATGACTGATAACACCTCTATATACAGTAGATAATACAGGATCCACCATTCACAATAGTTGATGTCACAGCTCACCTCCTCCTCCTGTATAATGACTGATAACACCTCTATATACAGTAGATAACACAGGATCCACCATTCACAATAGGTGATATCACAGCTCACCTCCTCCTCCTGTACAATGACTGATAACACCTCAATATACAGTAGATAACACAGGATCCACCATTCACAATAGTTGATGTCACAGCTCACCTCCTCCTCCTGTACAATGACTGATAACACCTCTATATACAGTAGATAACACAGGATCCACCATTCACAATAGGTGATATCACAGCTCACCTCCTCCTCCTGTACAATGACTGATAACACCTCTATATACAGTAGATAACACAGGATCCACCATTCACAATAGTTGATGTCACAGCTCACCTCCTCCTCCTGTACAATGACTGATAACACCTCTATATACAGTAGATAATACAGGATCCACCATTCACAATAGGTGATGTCACAGCTCACCTCCTCCTCCTATACAATGACTGATAACACCTCTATATACAGTAGATAACACAGTATCCACCATTCACAATAGTGATATCACAGCTCACCTCTCCTCCTGTGCAATGACTGATAACACCTCTATGTACAGTAGATAATACAGGATCCACCATTCACAATAGGTGATGTCACAGCTCACCTGCTCCTGTACAATGACTGATAACACCTCTATATACAGTAGATAACACAGGATCCACCATTCACAATAGATGATGTCACAGCTCACCTCCTCCTCCTGTACAATGACTGATAACCCCTCTATATACAGTAGATAACACAGGATCCACCATTCACAATAGGTGATGTCACAGCTCACCTCCTCCTCCTGTACAATGACTGATAACACCTCTATATACAGTAGATAACACAGGATCCACCATTCACAATAGTGATATCATAGCTCACCTCCCCTCTTGTACAATGACTGATAACACCTCTATATACAGTAGATAACACAGGATCCACCATTCACAATAGGAGATGTCACAGCTCACCTCCTCCTCCTGTACAATGACTGATAACACCTCTATATACAGTAGATAACACAGGATCCACCATTCACAATAGATGATGTCACAGCTCACCTCCTCCTCCTGTACAATGACTGATAACACCTCTATATACAGTAGATAACACAGGATCCACCATTCACAATAGGTGATGTCACAGCTCACCTCCTCCTCCTGTACAATGTCTGATAACACCTCTATATACAGTAGATAACACAGGATCCACCATTCACAATAGGTGATATCACAGCTCACCTCCTCCTGTACAATGACTGATAACACCTCTATATACAGTAGATAACACAGGATCCACCATTCACAATAGATGATGTCACAGCTCACCTCCTTCTCCTGTACAATGACTGATATCACCTCTATATACAGTAGATAACACAGGATCCACCATTCACAATAGGTGATGTCACAGCTCACCTCCTCCTCCTGTATAATGACTGATAACACCTCTATATACAGCAGATAACACAGGACCACCATTCACAATAGGTGATATCACAGCTCACCTCCTCCTGTACAATGACTGATAACACCTCTATATACAGTAGATAACACAGGATCCACCATTCACAATAGGTGATGTCACAGCTCACCTCCTCCTCTCCTGTACAATGACTGATAACACCTCTATATACAGTAGAAACACAGGATCCTCCATTCACAATAGGTGATGTCACAGCTCACCTCCTCCTCCTGTACAATGACTGATAACACCTCTATATACAGTAGATAACACAGGATCCACCATTCACAATAGGTGATATCACAGCTCACCTCCTCCTCCTGTGCAATGACTGATAACACCTCTATATACAGTAGATAACACAGGATCCACCATTCACAATAGGTGATGTCACAGCTCACCTCCTCCTCCTGTACAATGACTGATAACACCTCTATATACAGTAGATAACACAGGATTCACCATTCACAATAGGTGATATCACAGCTCACCTCCTCCTGTACAATGACTGATAACACCTCTATATACAGTAGATAACACAGGATCCACCATTCACAATAGGTGATGTCACAGCTCACCTCCTCCTCCTGTACAATGACTGATAACACCTCTATATACAGTAGATAACACAGGATCCACCATTCACAATAGGTGATATCACAGCTCACCTCCTCCTCCTGTGCAATGACTGATAACACCTCTATATACAGTAGATAACACAGGATCCACCATTCACAATAGGTGATATCACAGCTCACCTCCTCCTCCTGTGCAATGACTGATAACACCTCTATATACAGTAGATAACACAGGATCCACCATTCACAATAGGTGATATCACAGCTCACCTCCTCCTCCTGTGCAATGACTGATAACACCTCTATATACAGTAGATAACACAGGATCCACCATTCACAATAGGTGATGTCACAGCTCACCTCCTCCTCCTGTACAATGACTGATAACACCTCTATATACAGTAGATAACACAGGATCCACCATTCACAATAGGTGATATCACAGCTCACCTCCTCCTCCTGTGCAATGACTGATAACACCTCTATATACAGTAGATAACACAGGATCCACCATTCACAATAGGTGATGTCACAGCTCACCTCCTCCTCCTGTACAATGACTGATAACACCTCTATATACAGTAGATAACACAGGATTCACCATTCACAATAGGTGATATCACAGCTCACCTCCTCCTCCTGTACAATGACTGATAACACCTCTATATACAGTAGATAACACAGGATCCACCATTCACAATAGGTGATGTCACAGCTCACCTCCTCCTCCTGTACAATGACTGATAACACCTCTATATACAGTAGATAACACAGGATCCACCATTCACAATAGGTGATATCACAGCTCACCTCCTCCTCCTGTGCAATGACTGATAACACCTCTATATACAGTAGATAACACAGGATCCACCATTCACAATAGGTGATATCACAGCTCACCTCCTCCTCCTGTGCAATGACTGATAACACCTCTATATACAGTAGATAACACAGGATCCACCATTCACAATAGGTGATATCACAGCTCACCTCCTCCTCCTGTACAATGACTGATAACACCTCTGTATACAGCAAAGTTTGAAAATTGCTAATTTTTCTAAATTTTCATGATACTTTAGATATTTTCATTAAAGAAATGCAAAACAAATCAAGCTAAATTCACCAATAACATAAAGTACAATGTGTCACTAACAGACAATCTGACAATCACTGGGACATGTCGAAACGTTTCAGAGCTTGTACCACGTAAACGAACACTTCAAATATGAAAAATCCTGCTCGGCCATTAGAGAAGTTGTGCACTGCTCGGCCCCTACAGAATAATATCACTGACAGTCTCCTCCCGTGTCGGCGCCGTTCCAGCAGTGTCGGCACTCGCGCTCCCGGGACTCTCGAGTTTATTATGACACATGAGCCTGGCGCCCAATCAGCGATGGCGTTACGTGTGTCTATGCGGAGACTTGTGGTCGGTCACGGCATTTCCGTCCGTTAATATGGACTGAAAAAATATGCAAGTGTGAACCCGTCCCAACATGGAAACCCACTATTATTCCAACGCCAGATTATGGGGGGGGTTTGTTAATTTGTAGGAGATGAAATTTTTTATTGGTGCCTCATTGGGTTTGTGACAAGTTTGAGATTTTCCTGATACAGAATGAACATAAAGCAGCAATTTATGAATTTTTGTCATTCTTCTTGTGTTTACACGCGGCGTTTTTTTGCTGCGGATTTTACGTAAACCTCGCACACAACAATAAACCGCCTCGTGCGCCTGCAGTCATTGCTAGGGGAGACGCCGGTGAGCGCAGGGGCGGACAGAGACAGACGAGGGCCCCTGGGCGGATACGATATAGGGGCCCTTTGCCGTCTAATAACTCATAATGTACAACTGCACCTGCTTCGGTGGTATAAGGGCCCCCAGTCTGACCTTTTGGGCCCCTGGTTGTCCCAATGATCTGTCAACCTCTGGGAGAACGTCCGTCCTGTACTGATCCGGCTCCATCACCTGCTACCCTACATAGGACTGATGGAACAGGTCTGTAATTTTACCCAACAGAAGATTTTGGCCAGTTCTCACCCCTGGACCTAGATTATCACTATGGAAGGATGCAGGGTAAACATGTAAGGGATTTATGTCTCCTACAGCCTATAAAACCTATGCAATTAATAATAGGATTATATTATTTATTTATTTTATTTAGCGGTTTTATTTTTTTTATATTTATATGTTTATATATATTTATTTATTTTATTTAGCATTTATTTTGTTATTATATTTATTATTAATATTTATTTATTATTTAGCATTATTTTTTATATATATTTATTATTAATATTTATTTTATTTAGCATTTATTTTGTTATTATATTTATTATTAATATATATTTATTTGGCATTATTTTTTATATTATTTTTATATATATATATATATATATTTATTTATTATTAATATTTATTTTATTTAGCATTTTTATATTTATATATATATATTCATTATTAATATTTATTTAGCTTTTTTATCTATATATATATTTTTCTATTAGTTAATTAGGAATTGTCAGTGTAACAAACAACTATGTCATTAAATTTTAAACAAATGTCCACAAAAATGTGATACCCAGTGGCCCACATCAGGCACTGTAATGTCACACCTGCTCCTGTGCAGCCTCAGGTCTCCTGTGCCCGGTTATAACGCCTGGTGGTGGCTCAGGGACAGGTGATTGTCACTTCAGCCTAACAGCTGTTCTGGAATAATGGAGGCACTCACCTACAAGCACTCCCAGGAGGAAGAGCACAGCCAGGGACAGAAGAACCACCACACAGGTCCTCTTCACTCCTCTCTTTCTGGCCATGAAGCCTGACCTGCCGGATCGCCTTCCTCTCTGCTAATGACAGAACTTTCTGTAATGGAAGGAGAGAAGTTTGCAAACTTTCTAAACTTTTGTTTTTCCAATTCTGAAAGTGAAGACTCGCGACACCTAGCGGCGGATAGCACAAATGACATGTGGTTCTAAATGAATGGATCTAGGAGCCTCTGTGATGGACTTAATTAGTCAGAAGAAAACATTTATCAATTGTATTTCATGTCTATATGTTCATCTTAGAATTATATGCCACTTATTAACCAATCATTTTTTTAGTAATAATAATCACAGCAAAAAAAAAAAAATTTTCTGATAAAATCTAATTAAAATTAACCTTAATATATATCCACATGCAGTAACATTTTTGACAAGTGTCAGATTGTGAAACAGTCTGGATTATCAGATGTCATAAATAGGCCGAGTTCTGGTGGCCATACAAAAATTCTGGCCATCATATCCTCAAAATTCTCTGCAGTGGCGTAACTAAAGTCGGATGGGCCCCGGTGGAAAATTTGGAACTGCCCCACCCACCCTTCATGCTGGTCAGATGTATGGGTCCTTGATTCATTCTAGAAGTAACAATGTCCCCGGTCCTGGCTGCTTCCTGTAATAATCTCCCCCATCATGGGGACCCTTCCAATAATAATGTCCCCCATCCTGGCCCCTTGTATTAATAATGTCCCCCCCAACCTGGCCCTTCCAGTAATAATGTCCCCCATGCTGCCCCTTACAGTAATAATGTCCCCCATTTTGGACTCTTCCAATAATAATGTCCCCCATCCTGGCCCCTTGCATTAATAATGCCCCCCCATCCCGGGCCCTTCCAGTAATAATGTCCCCCATGCTGCCCCTTACAGTAATAATGTCCCCCATCCTGGACTCTTCCTGTAATAATGTCCCCCATGCTGCCCCTTACAGTAATAATGTCACCCATCCTGGACCCTTCCAGTAATAATGTCCCCATGCTGAGCTTTTCCAGTAATAATGCTCCCCATCCTGGTCCCCATCCTCTAACAATGACTCCCATCCTGGTCTAATGCTCGCCATCCTGGGCCTTTTCCTGGTCTAATGCCCCCCCCATCCTGGGCGGCCCTTCTAGTAATAATGTCCCCTATGCTGAGCCTTTCCATTAATAATATCCCCCATCCTGGGCCTTTCCAAGTAATAATGTCCCCCATCCTGGGTCCTTCCAGTAATAATGTCCCCCATGCTGGGCCCTTCCAGCCATAATGTTCCCCATCCTGGGCCCTTCTAGTAATAATGTCCCCCATCCTGGATCCTTCTAGTAATAATGTCCCCCATCCTGGGCCCTTCGAGCCATAATGTCCCCCATGCTGGGCCCTTCCAGCCATAATGTCCCCCATCCTGGGCCCTTCTAGTAATAATGTCCCCCATGCTGAACCCTTCCAGTAATAATGCTCCACATCTTGGGCCCTTCCAATAATAATGTCCCTCATCCTGGGTCCTTTACAGTGATAATGTCCCCCATCCTGGGTCCTTCCAGTAATAATGTCCCCCATACTGAGCCCTTCCAGTAATAATATACAAAAAGAGGCTGCACTCAAGCATACTAAAGCATGACAATATGGAATACATGAAATTTTGAATAGCAATATGGCTTTGGAATATAAGGAAAAATTTGAGACGCTTAGTATAAACATTTGGTCAAACATTTTAAAGCCCACCAACCATCGTCAAGGTGGTCTCAATTCTGTTGAGTCCCTAACCTAATGTGAACATACCTCTATTAGGCTGATATCTGAATTTCTGGGCGAATATGCACCTCTGTCAGTAATACCTGCATATATGGGTAAAGTAGGGAGCCGGTGTAATTAAAATCACCACCTGGTGGGGGCGGAGTGCTCGGTCAGCAAGCTAACATACAATAGACAAAAAACCTGACTGGCACTTCCAGACTAATGTGAACTAGGTGCAAACCAAGGGAAGCTACCCCCATGTAAAACATACAAAAAGAGGCTGCACTCAAGCATACTAAAGCATGACAATATGGAATACATGAAATTTAGAATAGCAATATGGCTTTGGAATATAAGGAAAAATTTGAGACGCTTAGTATAAACATTTGGCCAAACATTTTAAAGCCCACCAACCATCGTCAAGGTGGTCTCAATACTGGTGAGTCCCTGACATTAGTCTGGATGTGCCAGTCAGGTTTTTTTGTCTATATATAAAAAAACTGACCGGCACATCCAAACTTAGATTCAGTGTGAACAGGTGCTAAACCTAGAGTCACCAACTCATATACATACAAGAAGAAAAGGTAGCACACTGTAGCGCTATAGCTTGCAACACGAAATATGAAAAATATGAAAAATGAATTACATCATTACCTTAGAAATATGAAAAATTGAGAAGTCTTAGCGCATAAGATGGCCAAATTATGTGAGCCTGATAGCCACGTCAAGGCTCTTCTCGTATATCAGGTCCCTAACTAATGCCTATCCTCGCTTTAGAAAAGTCTGTCTGCATGGGAACCTATGAATCCTCTTTTCAGACTAAAATCTACATCTCTGTGGAGGGTATGCTGCTGTATAAGCCTACCACCAGTGAGTGCTCAGCGAAGGTAAATGAATATAAAAATGACGCACATCAAACTTAGATTCAGTGTGACAGGGCAACCTAACCAATCAACAACAAAAGAAGGTAGACACTGTACGCTAAGCTGCAACAGAAATATGAAAAATATGAAAATGAATCACATTACCTAAAATATGAAAATGGAAGTCTTAGGCATAGATGCCAAATTATGTGAGCCTGTAGCCACGTCAAGGCTTCTCGATATCAGTCCCTAACTAATGCCTATCCCGCTTTAGAAAGTCTGTCTGCATGGGAACTATGATCCTCTTTTCAGACTAAAATCTACATCCTGTGGAGGTGATGACCTGCTGTAATAAAGCTTGACCACCAGGGGGAGTGCTCAGGCAGAAGTAATGAATACAATCAAAAACTGACCGCACATCCAAACTTAGATTCATGTGAACAGGTGCTAACTAGATCACCAACTCATATACATACAAGAAGAAAAGGTAGCACACTGTAGCGCTATAGCTTGCAAACACGAAATATGAAAAATATGAAAAATGAATTACATCATTACCTTAGAAATATGAAAATTGAGAAGTCTTAGCGCATAAGATGGCCAATTATGTGAGCCTGATAGCCACGTCAAGGCTCTTCTCGTATATCAGGTCCCTAACTAATGCCTATCCTCGCTTTAGAAAAGTCTGTCTGCATGGGAACCTATGAATCCTCTTTTCAGACTAAAATCTACATCTCTGTGGAGGGGTGATGAACCTGCTGTAATTAAAAGGCCTGTGACCACCAGGTGGAGTGCTCAGGCAGAAGGTAAATGAATACATATCAAAAAACTGACCGGCACATCCAAACTTAGATTCAGTGTGAACAGGTGCTAAACCTAGAGTCACCAACTCATATACATACAAGAAGAAAAGGTAGCACACTGTAGCGCTATAGCTTGCAAACACGAAATATGAAAAATATGAAAAATGAATTACATCATTACCTTAGAAATATGAAAAATTGAGAAGTCTTAGCGCATAAGATGGCCAAATTATGTGAGCCTGATAGCCACGTCAAGGCTCTTCTCGTATATCAGGTCCCTAACTAATGCCTATCCTCGCTTTAGAAAAGTCTGTCTGCATGGGAACCTATGAATCCTCTTTTCAGACTAAAATCTACATCTCTGTGGAGGGGTGATGAACCTGCTGTAATTAAAAGGCCTGTGACCACCAGGTGGAGTGCTCAGGCAGAAGGTAAATGAATACATATCAAAAAACTGACCGGCACATCCAAACTTAGATTCAGTGTGAACAGGTGCTAAACCTAGAGTCACCAACTCATATACATACAAGAAGAAAAGGTAGCACACTGTAGCGCTATAGCTTGCAAACACGAAATATGAAAAATATGAAAAATGAATTACATCATTACTTAGAAATATGAAAAATTGAGAAGTCTTAGCGCATAAGATGGCCAAATTATGTGAGCCTGATAGCCACGTCAAGGCTCTTCTCGTATATCAGGTCCCTAACTAATGCCTATCCTCGCTTTAGAAAAGTCTGTCTGCATGGGAACCTATGAATCCTCTTTTCAGACTAAAATCTACATCTCTGTGGAGGGGTGATGAACCTGCTGAAATTAAAAGGCCTGTGACCACCAGGTGGAGTGCTCAGGCAGAAGGTAAATGAATACATATCAAAAAACTGACCGGCACATCCAAACTTAGATTCAGTGTGAACAGGTGCTAAACCTAGAGTCACCAACTCATATACATACAAGAAGAAAAGGTAGCACACTGTAGCGCTATAGCTTGCAAACACGAAATATGAAAAATATGAAAAATGAATTACATCATTACCTTAGAAATATGAAAAATTGAGAAGTCTTAGCGCATAAGATGGCCAAATTATGTGAGCCTGATAGCCACGTCAAGGCTCTTCTCGTATATCAGGTCCCTAACTAATGCCTATCCTCGCTTTAGAAAAGTCTGTCTGCATGGGAACCTATGAATCCTCTTTTCAGACTAAAATCTACATCTCTGTGGAGGGGTGATGAACCTGCTGTAATTAAAAGGCCTGTGACCACCACAGTTATGAATGTATTCATTACTCTGCCTGAGCATCCACTGGGGTCACAGGCCTTTAATTACAGCAGGTCATTCACCCTCCACAGAGATGTAATTATATCTGAAAAGAGATTCATAGGTCCTGCAGACAGACTTTTCAAAGCGAGGATAGCATTGTTAGGACATGATATACAGAAGACTTGAGTGGCTATCAGGCTATAACAAATTTGGCCATCTTATGCGCTAAGACTTCTCAATTTTTCATATTCTAAGGTAATGATGTAATTCATTTTCATATTTTTCATATTTCGTGTTTGCAAGCTATAGCCTACAGTGTGCTACCTTTTCTTCTTGTATGTATAATGAGTTGGTGACTCTAGGTTTAGCACCTGTTCACACTGAATCTAAGTTGGATGTGCCGTCAGTTTTTTGATATGTATTCATTTACCTTCTGCCTGAGCACTCCACCTGGTGGTCACAGGCCTTTTAATTACAGCAGGTTCATCACCCCTCCACAGAGATGTGATTTTAGTCTGAAAGAGGATTCATAGGTTCCCATGCAGACAGTTTGCTAAGCCAATTTTATATTTCAGAATGAGTATTATTTCAATTTCATATTTGCAACTATAGCGCTAAGTGTCTATTTTTTTGTATGTAATATGTATCTAGTTTGCACTGTTCCATGATCAAGTTGATGTGCTCTTTTTTTATGTATATTATTCTGCTGACCTCACTGGTGTCACACTTTAATTAAGCAGTTCATCCTCGAATGTATTTTATCTGCGAGTCCACCGGGGCAAGCCTTTTAATACGAGGTTATCACTCAAGGATTAGTTACTGAAAAGAGGATAAGCCTGCGAGCTTTCAGCAGATAGGCTATTAGACGTAACGAACTTCTGCTTCAGGTATATTGCATTATTTAATTTCAATTTTCAATTTAATAAGATGTATTCTTTTTCATTTTTATTGATTCGTTTGCACTTAACGAATCTACTTTGTTCTGTATTATATTATTTATTTTCTAGTTAGCCTTTTACACAGGATCATAGATGTGTTTGTCAGTTTTTTGAAAGACTTTTCTAGCGAGGATCGCCTTGTCAGGCCTATTACAGCAGACCTCCCAAGGCAGATTTTGCATATGTAAGTTCTCAATCAATTTCTAAGAGATATCATTTATTTATCTGTTCAGAAGGCTACGTGGCTACTACTTTGTGAGATTTGACCTATTTCTTTTCAACTGAATTAATTTGATTCGTATTTTTTGTTGAATCTTTCCTCTGGCACCTTCTCTGTTGTAAGGTTTGTACTAGGTTCTACCTCACACGAATTAGTTATTCTGAAGTTTTATAGTTCACCTCGCTAGCATCATGTGTAGGCCTTATTACAGAGTTACACCTCACAAATGTGATTATCTGAAAGAGTTCTATTCCCATAAATTTCTAAAGAGGTACATTTTAGACTATATCGAGAAGCCTGACGTGGCTATCGCTACTAATTTGGCCATCTTATGGTAGACTCTCATTTCATATTCTAAGTTGAGTATCATTTTTCATATTTTTCATATCGTGTTTGCAACTTGGCACAGTTTATTCTCTGTTATATTGATTAGTTTAGCTGCAAGATCTAAGTTTGATGCCGCATTTTTTAAGATCATACCTTTGAACTCCACTGTGGCAAGCTTATTCAGCAATACCCCTCCACGATGTAATTTATCTAAAGATTCATAGTTTCCCATGCAACTTTTCTGCGAGGATAGGCTAGTGGGACCTTATACGAAAATGAGTGGCTATCAGGCTCACATAATTGGCCACTTATCTAAGTTATTTTTCATATTTTGATATGTATTCATTTATTTTCTATTCTGTTTGCAAGCTATACCAGGTCTACCTTTCTCTGATGTATTGTTGTGATCTAGGTTTAGCACCGCACCTAAAAGTTTGGATGTGGCGTTTGAAGTATTCATTTCTTCGCTACATCCCTGGTACCCTTTTAATTCACAGGTTATACCTCACAATTAATTTGTTGAAAGGGATCATGTCCCTCCACTTTTAAAGAGTTGGCATTAGTTAGGACCTGTACAGACTACGTGGCTTGCCCAATTTGCATCTTATCCAAACTTCTCAATTCATTTTTAAGTTAATTCATTCATATTTCAATGTGTTAGTTAGCGTAAGTGGTACTTCCTTGATGATAGATTGTATCAGGTTTAGCACTTTCACGACTGATTCGGCATTTTGATAGTCATTTACCTTCTGCCTAGACTCCATTTCAATTTTAATTAAGAGTATCCCTCAAGATTAGTTTTATCAGAAAAGGACATGTTCCTCAGATAGATTTTTATAGGTTAGACTTTCTAAAGCAGATGGCATATCAGGACTTTTAGAAGCCTTACTTATGCCACATATTTGCCATCTAGCGTAAGATTTCAATTTTTCATATTTCTAAGGTATTATCATTTTTCAATTTTCATATTTGTGTTTGCAAGCTATAGCGTAGTTGACTTTTCTCTTGTATAGATTAGTGTAGGCTGCACTTTCAGCACGATATTTATTTGGATGCCTCATTTTTGATAGTATTACTTATGCTACATCTCCATATTGTCAAGCTTTTAATAAGCAGGTTCATCCTCCCTGCAGAATATTTTTTGAAGAAGGATTCATAGTCCTATGAGAGATTTTCTAAGGTGATAGGCATTAATTGGGCCTGTACGAGCTTGATGGCTCAGTCACATATTTGTCACTATGGTAGATTCTCAATTTTATATTTCAAGGTATGACATTCATTTTATTTTATTTCGTGTTTGCAGATAGCGACATGGTAACCTTTTCTTCTTGATTAATGATTGGTGACTCTAGTTTTAGCATCCTTTTCCACTGGAACATTTGATGTCGGTCATTTTTATATTAATCAGTTACTCCCTGCACCACCTGTGGTAGCTAGTTTATAGAGTTTACACCTCAACCTTCAAGTGAGATTTTATTGAGGACACTGGTTCCCATGCAGACACTTTTCAAGGAGGATAGCATTAGTTGGGACTGATATACGAAAGGCCTTTTGTATAGGTCACATATTAGTCATTTATGCTAAGACTTTGTTTTTCAATCAAGTAGATTAATTCATATTTTCAATTTTTAATATCGTGTTTGCTAAGCTATAGCACAGTTCTACTTTTCTTTTTATATGGTTGTGCTCTAGTTTGACTGTTACGATCTAAGTTGATGTCGTCATTTAATTATTTACCTTCTGCCTGAGCACTCCACCTGGTGGTCACAGGCCTTTTAATTACAGCAGGTTCATCACCCCTCCACAGAGATGTAGATTTTAGTCTGAAAAGAGGATTCATAGGTTCCCATGCAGACAGACTTTTCTAAAGCGAGGATAGGCATTAGTTAGGGACCTGATATACGAGAAGAGCCTTGACGTGGCTATCAGGCTCACATAATTTGGCCATCTTATGCGCTAAGACTTCTCAATTTTTCATATTTCTAAGGTAATGATGTAATTCATTTTTCATATTTTTCATATTTCGTGTTTGCAAGCTATAGCGCTACAGTGTGCTACCTTTTCTTCTTGTAGGTTTTTTTGTCTATTGAATGTTAGCTTGCTGACCGAGCACTCCGCCCCCACCAGGTGGTGATTTTAATTACACCAGGTCCCTACTTTACCCATAAATGCAGGCATTGCTGACAGAGGTGCATATTCACCCAGAAATTCAGATATCAGCCTAATAGAGGTATGTACACATTAGGTCAGGGACTCACCAGTATTGAGACCACCTTGACGATGGTTGGTGGGCTTTAAAATGTTTGGCCAATGTGGCAATTGAGACATCGTAAGCTGCCGACCTCTGATTGGCTGGCAGTGTATATATGGCAATGCAGGGAGCCGGCAGGCGCATCCTCAGCTGACTGTGTGTCTGAGAATGCACATCCAGATGAAATTGGCGCTGGAATTGGTGGGCCTCTCTCAGCACGGGCCCAGTCGTACCCTCTGCAAATGCAATTGTTGCGCCCTGTCTGTGTGCTCGTCCGCTTAGTGGGCAGATGCTGCATACTGTTTACATGCACCAGTCTGGTCCTTGAATCAGGCCAAAGTAGGGCATGCTGCATTACTACCCATCTATGTACTAATCAATCACTATCATTTTGCAGGTTTTGTATGGTCAATATCTGCTAGAATTAGTTACTCTGTCAGTATTATTTGTCACTGCATTAATCCCTTTTGCACGCTGATATTATTTAGACTCTGCATGGTGGCTCTATGGTCGTGCTATTCAGTTATCATATGGCAGTATTTTTTTAGGCTTTTGCTAACAAAGCCAAATATGTACAGTGTAACATCCGTACCTGTACCTCCGCAGGGTCCCTGTCGGGGTCCCCGCTCTCAGTCTGCTCCCCGCTGCCCAGCTTCAACCCCTGGTCCCTCTCCTGCTCCTGCTTCCTGGCGCACGGCCAGCAGATCTCCAGGTATGACGCTGAGGCTGCACGTGCTCGCGCTCCCGGTCTCTTTTTCAAATATGCTCCAAACCAATGGTGTTATAGTGAATACTATTTCTGGCTCTGCCATAAAGGAGGCACCGGAGCAACAAGTGTTTCCTGTTGCTAGTTTCTGGTTCAGTGTTCTGTTGTGCCTGTGTTCTGTTGTGCACAGCCAGTGTCCTGCCAGTACCCTGCTAATACGGTTTGTCTTCTCAGAGTATCAGCGGCTCTCTACTCCTTACGTGGGACGATACCAGTGCTTCCTGCGCAAGTACCATCCTGCTCAGCCATCCGTCACTTTGTCACACAGGATGACGTCAGTACTGCCTGTGCCAGTTCCGTAACGGATGATTTCTGCTGGATCCATTCTATCGGAAGATTGCTGCTGGATCTGTTCTATCGGATGATTGCTGCTGGATCCGTTAAATCGGATGATTGCTGCTGGATCCGTTCTAACAGATGATTGCTGCTGGATCCGTTCTATCGGATGATTGCTGCTGGATCCATTCTATCGGATGATTGCTGCTGGATCCGTTCTATCGGATAATTGCTTCTGGATCCGTTCTATCGGATGATTGCTGCTGGATCCGTTCTATCGAATGATTGCTGCTGGATCCGTTCTATCGGATGATTGCTGCTGGATCCATTCTATCGGATGATTGCTGCTGGATCCGCTCTAACAGATGATTGCTGCTGGATCCGTTATAACGGATGATTGCTGCTGGATCTGTTTCAACAGATTTTTAATGGACACAATTCTAACGGTTGATTACACTGCACTGTGCACTTTATTAAACAACCGCCGGCTGGCAATATGTTTGCCAGTCATTTAATAGCCTGTTTACACAGGCAGACCGCATTTTAGATAAACAGTGCATAACCGGTAATAAATCAGTCAGTACGCATAGGCTGCAATTTCTCTTGACAGCTTGAGTCCTGTTTACACAGGACAATGTGCTGAGAAGAATGATGATCATTTGTGCAAACCAAAAGACCATTTCACCCAACGAACGAGCATTTTGCCACAACATAAGTCCCGTGTGACTTGGGCTCACATGCAACTTTTCGGAGGTTTTGCTTACCCACAGATCTAAAACAGACTCAGCCTGTGTGAGATTGGCTGTCGCTGACTAGAGTTGTGTAGAAGTAACGAAAAAACAGAACAACTGGCACCGTGTCCATCAGACTGGTCAGACTGGTTCCTGATCAGTTCCTGAAAACAGAAAGAAATCAGCGTAGCCACCAGTGGTTTCTCAGGTTTCATGCCTGAAATGACCTCTAAGAATCCATACACAGAAACGACCGCTGCAAATAGGAGGAAGCGTGCTCATTAGCGATGAGCGAACGTGCTCGGATAAGCTGTTATCAGAGCATGCTCAGGTGCTAATCGAGTGTCTTTAACGTGCTCGAATAATATGTTTGAGTCCCCACGGCTGCATGTCCCGCGGTTGTTTGACAACTGCAACACATAGAAGAATTGTCTAAAAATCCCTATGCACTGTGTATAGGGGTATTTTTAGGCTGTGTCCTTTCTCTCAGCTGGTTGCTCTGTTAGTAGCCATTTTTTATGCAAGGCATGGATTTAATTTATTCCTCTGCAGCCTTTATTTATTGGTTTTCCCTCCTGAGAGCTGAGATTTGGTATTATACACCATGATTTAGACACATCATACGAAGAGAGCAATCACTGGAGGAGGACATCATGGTCGGAGAAACAGAAGGAACAAGGTGAAGAGGAAGACCAGCAATCCGATGGCTTAACACAATCAAGGTAACAGCAGATAAAACCCTGGTGGACCTAACTAGGCTTTCATAAGATTGATCTTACTGCAGATTTTTCATCCATCAATTCGTCATGGCAGGAGATTGAGCAAAAGGCCATTCAATAAATAAATATGTTCTTTGTGCTTAAATGAGAGACATACGGGTGGTTCACCTTTGTTTTCTCGTGCTGAATACCTTGCTTCTTGGTTGGATTGGGTCGCTTGTAGAGTTTGGGCTTGAGGTAATTTTAGCCATTTTTTAAAAGTAGTTTGATCACTCTTAGTTTTCTCCTTTCTTCTTATTTCCAGTGATGTTGTATATTTCAGATGCTTTTGCCATGTTCCGCTTTTGCAGTATCTAATGCTTGTCAGCATTTCTGTGACGTAAACGTCTGTTACATATGTATGCAGTTATTGGGTCCATTGTGCAGGACCCTACCTGTTCCTTTACTGAGTTGAAAAAATATAAATAGTGATGAGCGAGCGTCAGTTGCGTATCTGCCAGGGTGGGCAGAGAGGGCGTTCTCCCCGGGCCCCGTGCTCTGAGGGGGGCCAACTGGAGCTATGCTACTGTCACATACTGCGGCAGAGCAAGGAGAATTGAGTCGCCCTCCAGAGCAGTGGGAACTCGGATCTGAGCCTATAGACTACTATGGGGGATGTCACGGCAACACAGCTCAGTCCGTGGCTCTGGTGCTCACCTTTTAATGTGGGATATTTACAGGTGAATTGAATATTGGTATGGGGATTCGTGACGCCACCTGTGGTACCTGGTCAGGGTGACCAGCGCTGCTGTGCAGATCCACTGAAGGGTTAATATTGTGCAGCTAGATGTTAAGCCTTCCACAGGTAAGGCTGAGTCCTTCAGGGCAGATAGATGTGTAGGGATGCAGGACAGACGGGGACCCGGCAGTTAGGGGTAATAAGGGAGACACACACATAAGTCACTTTGGTACCTTTACTGAAGATGTTGCAGGCACTCCCCGGAGCACTGTAGGGTGAAGGGTGCACATCCAGATTCCTCCACTGAGTAGGTGTGTGGCCTCCTGTTCTCTGCCTTTTTGTAATAAAGTCCTGACCTGCGTGTAGCTGGGCCTAACTTGATCTCCGTCCTGCACCTGGCTGACCTTGTGATTGGACCTTCTCTCTGAAAGGACAGGGTCTTTTATGACGGATCCTGCCAGACTCCGTCCTCCTGATCCTGCTACGTATCAGCTCTGTGGTACTCCTGGGACTTGTAGTCCTCCAGGAACTCCAGTGTTCTCCTAATGGGTCGTGGAGATCCCTATAGGCTCGGACCCCGGGGTCCGGTCAACACTTGCTGAGGTGAGCTATGAAGGTTCCTCTGCCTCATTCACTTTCCACTCGCCTTCGGCCTACTTGGGCCCTCACACGATCACACACTGGCAGTTGGTGGGCTGCCTCTTCGCCGCTCTCTAAGCGTCGGCACGCTTTCTCACTGAGCTGCACTCACTAGATTCAGCTCTGACTAGGCTGGAGTGGTTTCTGTTCCACCTTTACTAGCCTCCACTCTGTTGAAATGAATGGCTCTGCAGCCTCTCTCTTCAGCTACCAACTGAGATCTCCTCAAACTAACTCTCTTCTGCACTCTCTGAGGAGACTGCCTTACTGGCTTGAATGGCCTCTTCTTTCTGTGTTCACTCTGCTTTTATATCACTATCGGAGCTCCCTCTGGTGGACTTAGGGATGAGTGAAGGCGTGTGGGTGTATATAATGACCTCTAGTGGTTATTCCTTCAGTGCACCCTTCTGGGAGATATGAATCCAGTCGCAGCTGGGCTCCACAGAATGGATCTATGGGGCCAGCAGTGGGCCCCCCACCTTTCTTCACAAGGTCAACTGTATCGGTTGGATGCACCACATGGATGAGAAAGGTAGCATTATGCTCCCTCTCCCATCATTCCCCTCTCAGCGTCTGATGTCACCGACGCCGACACTGACAGGGGGTCGCGATGACGTCACTTCTCAGCGCCTGCACTCTGGAGATGTGCGGGCACTCAGAGCAGCGGAGGAACCAGGAAGAAAAGTGAGGATTGGATTAGTTTTTTATGGGGCTGAATTATACTATAGAGGCTGCCTATGGGGGTGAATTATATTAAGGGTTGCATTATGCTATAGAGGCTGCCAATGGGTGTGCATTATATATAGAGTCTGCCTATGGGGAGTGCATTATACTATATTGAGAACTATATTGAGGGCTATCTGGTGCATTATACTGTACGGAGGCTAACTAGGGGGCCATCATACAGTGTGGGGATTACAGTAACAGGGCCATCATAAGGTGTTAGAGCTATCAAACTGTTTGGAGGATACTAAGGGGTCAGTATATATACAGTGAGTGGGCATTATCCTGTGTATAAGAGCTTCATACTGTGTATAGGGGAGCTTTACAGTAGAGACTCGGGACATTATTAAATGTAAAGTGGGCACGTATCTGAGTCGCCCGCCAGGGCCGTAGGGTACTCGGAACCGAGCCTGTTAACTTCTATGGGGGATGTCACGGTGACCACGACTCAGTCCTTGGCCCTGGGCGCTCACCAAAAAGGGGATTTATTTACAGGGGATAATGTTTGTATAGTGAGTCGTGACGCCACCTGTAGTGTCTGGCCAGGGTGACCAGCGTTGCTGTGCAGATCCTCTGGAAGGGATGGTGTTTTGCAGCTAGTTGGTAACCTCCTACAGGTGAGGCTGTGTCCTTCCAGGGCAGGTAAATGATGGATTTGAGGAATGGTGCTGAGGAGTGTAGCAGGGAGATGTGCGACGCTAGAATAATCAGGGAGACAGTCCAAGTGCAGTTTCAGGGTTTTTACTCACAGTTCTGTCACCAGTAATACAGATGCCGGCTTGGCTCTGTGTCCTCCGGGATAGTGGTCCAGCAACCCCCAGGTAGATTGGTCGCACTTCCCAAGACTCCTATCCGTGTGTTCCTTTCTGGCCTTCTCTCTCTGTGCTCTTTACTCCTTTCTACTTCCTAGCACCTCACCATACAGTCCTTTGGATCAGAAGCTGTGGTCCTGTCGGGAAACAGATCAATGCTGTATGTCCTTGGTCCTATATAGCTTCCTTCCAGGGGATGCTGCTGGTGGTGGTAGCAGTGACCCATAAAGTGATCACCGCTGTTGGCTTACTAGCAGGGCCTGAAGCTTTCCCACTAGTCTAGGGGCCGTACCCTGATGGCCTGGTCCTTCCTTCTTCAGGATGGGGGCCACAGATGGATAAACCAACGTCCGTGCCTTTTCGGACCCTTTCGCTGACTCTAGCAGTTTCTGCCTGAGGTGAACTCAGACGAAGACTCAGTCAGAGACTGGCTGCTCTCTATTCTCACAAGCAGCCTAAGTGCTGCTGCTAACTCCACCCACCCATATAGACACCCTTTGCTAACCAGTCTGAGTCGGACCAGCTTCCCCAAGGGTACGTCCGTATGCTCAGCTGGCATAGTGTGTTGGATGCAGTGTTAGAGTCTTAGGAGTGCTTCCCATTTACCAGAGAGTCAGGTGTCACACCTCTGGATGAGATGCAACACCTCTGTGGCGACTGAACCCTCAGGGGCGCCACATTCCCCCCCATTAAACACAGCACGTCCGCGGGCTGAAACAGAGTAAAGGTTGTTACAGAAACATGCAAATTTTTACAATGTGCACATAGAAAAACAATTTCAAACTAATCTTCCCTTTATGGGAGGCACTTCAGGTTAAACGTTGCATAATTAACATTTATAAAACTCTCTTTAGTTTAGGCAAGATAAAGTGCAATAAGACAGTAGCATTTAAACTTGTGCTTGTGGAGGACCTGCTCCAAACCTCCTACGTTGGTCTTGGGTGGGCTGCAAGACATAATTGGTCTCCTTCAGCAGACCTCGTCTTCGGACACACCTAACGGTTTTTGTCTTCTGAGGTAGTGGTGCAGACCGTGCACCTTAAAAGCTTTAGAACACGCCAAAGAACAAAAGCAGTCAAAGGTCAATGTGAGAAAATAGAAAAAAACTTTATTACTAAATATGGATAAAAAGCATCACACAACAGGTGGACCCTGTGTGTGTCTCATGCAACACGGTAAAAATGTATATACAGCAAGGGGAGCCGCATGTGGTAGATGTAATACATGTAATAAACTTCAATTCGTATCAAACGAGATGGTATTCACATAATTATAATACATAGGTATGTATATAGAGGTAACTGATGGATAATAATATGGTACATACCAGAAGAGTCACCAATGTGACACCACACTAGCTGCCCCTGCCGCCCCAACGCGCGTTTCGGAGGATCTCCTTCCTTCCTTCTTCAGGGGGCAAGGATACAGCCGAAACAGCCATATAAATATACAAAAAACAGGAATACCATCTGTGTCTAATTAGGGTACACACCTCCCAATTAATAGAAGCACCTAAACACATCTGCGTTTGGAGTAAAGAAATGGCCGATGCACCTCATAATTACCGTCGCCATGACGACCGGACCGGCAGCGCTATCCTTGGGTGAACGCCAAGACACATGGGGCCCCATGTGGGTAAGCGTCCGCAATTCAGCGGTGCAGTATACCGGAAGTTCCAGAGCGGACATGCGCAGTAGCGCCAAGAAGGTGCATACAAAAAAACAAGAGATAGAGCATACATAGTAAAAGTGGCGGCGGCCATTTTACTGAAGACCAGACGCAGAAATATGTTCATATCGGTGCGGGGTATGCCCAAACAGTGATATTAACAATGATATTGCTACTCAGTATCTAGTATAAACATTAATAGATGATATATATGTATACAAACAATAAGGCAATGAATAATAAACAATACAAGGAAAATATATGAAAATAAAATACAGAAGAAAAATAAAAATAAAATAAAATAAATACAAAAAAGGAGGAAATGTGTAGCAATCAAAAAATTAAATAAAAAAGTAAACACAGACATATCAAAGATGTGGGGAAAATTAAATACATGGACCAATGGACACATACATATCTAACAACCGCATGTCAGGGACATATCATACCCTCCAACGGAGGATATAGATATACATATATATCCTCTGCATATGTAGAATATCATTGACCCATCTTGATTAATCTATATATCAATATTATCTACAACGCAGGGATGATTAGACGAAAGTATATAAATTCCATCCCTGATGACTCTCACAAGAACATAATATATAGAAACAAATTTTTAAATGAACGATAACAAAATAACAAATATCCTATCATGATAATTAGAAAGTCCTTTTGTATGTACTGGCAAAATTGCCTAGTAAACTTGTCAGCAATATTCTATATCGATCCGATGAATCACTGCGTAGATCATTGGTATATAGTCCCATGCAGATAAAAGAGAAGGTTGCAAGATGTGGTCCGGGATGTATAGAATATGGAACCCCACACTCAAGACTAGAATAGAATAAAAATTAATTAGAATCAATTACAGTGTCCATGTACACACTTGGGAGCAAGATGTAATAAACAAAATACACAGCAGTCCATGACCTACAAAAAAGGAGCAAATGAGAGGCACTCATTTAGGCCGTCCGGATGTACAGTTTTGAGTCGCCAGATCCAGCGTGTCTCCAGTCTAGCCAGACGTTTGGAGAGTTGACCACCTCTAATATTTATCTGAAGAGCCTCAATACCCCTGACCCTCAGGAGTGTGGCATCACAGTTGTGAAAGGTTTTAAAATGTCTTGGTATTGTCTTCAGGGTGGTCACGTCCACATGTGTAGATGCCGCCTGTATGCCCAAAACGTGTTCACGTATGCGGACCTTCAACTGCCGGGTTGTAAGGCCTACATATATAAGTCCGCATGGACACCTTGCGTAGTAGATTACATATCTAGTGGTACATGTGATGCGCTGTCTAATTGAAAATAATTTTTTACCACTAGAATCAGAGAACGAGTCACATCTATCCACATTGGGGCAGGCGACGCATCCACCACATGGGACGCAACCCACCCTGGGGACAAAATTATCCAAGAAAGTGATTTGCCGTTGTCCGGAATAGTGGCTATGAACCAGTTCATCTCGGAGGTTTTTAGCACGCCTAAAGGTCAGAGAAGGTCTATCAGGAAGAAATTTTTTCATAACTGGATCTGTCAATAGTATTGGCCATGCTCTCCTCAATATAGTCCGTACTTGATCAGCTTGTGAATGGAAATTTGTAATAAAGCGGATCTTGTTGGCAGATGTTATTCTTGACCTCGGACTTGCCCCATAGAGCAAATCACGACGGACAGAATGTTTAGCTCTCTGATAGGCCCGTTTGATCGAACGACCACTATAGCCTCTCGCCAAAAAACGTGTTCGTAGTTCCCCAGCTCTTGATTCAAAGTCATCGTCCGTGGAACAGATCCTACGAAGCCGCAGGAACTGTCCCACTGGAATAGATCTAATCATATGACCAGGGTGGCCAGAGGACGCATGTAGAAGGCTATTGGTCGATGTTTCTTTGCGTAACAGGGATCAATAGAGCGCGTCCCCTTTTGGACGCGCTATATTGATGACATCTTCTTCGTGTGGCAGGGCACGGCCGTCGACCTTGGGCAATTCATGTCTCTCTTGAACGACAATGATCAGAATATCCACCTAACATTCATGTGGAATAATAATTCCATTGACTTTTTGGATGTGACCATCAAAAAAGATACATCTGGTCTTCTACAGACAGATATTTTTCGCAAAGAAACATCGACCAATAGCCTTCTACATGCGTCCTCTGGCCACCCTGGTCATATGATTAGATCTATTCCAGTGGGACAGTTCCTGCGGCTTCGTAGGATCTGTTCCACGGACGATGACTTTGAATCAAGAGCTGGGGAACTACGAACACGTTTTTTGGCGAGAGGCTATAGTGGTCGTTCGATCAAACGGGCCTATCAGAGAGCTAAACATTCTGTCCGTCGTGATTTGCTCTATGGGGCAAGTCCGAGGTCAAGAATAACATCTGCCAACAAGATCCGCTTTATTACAAATTTCCATTCACAAGCTGATCAAGTACGGACTATATTGAGGAGAGCATGGCCAATACTATTGACAGATCCAGTTATGAAAAAATTTCTTCCTGATAGACCTTCTCTGACCTTTAGGCGTGCTAAAAACCTCCGAGATGAACTGGTTCATAGCCACTATTCCGGACAACGGCAAATCACTTTCTTGGATAATTTTGTCCCCAGGTGGGTTGCGTCCCATGTGGTGGATGCGTCGCCTGCCCCAATGTGGATAGATGTGACTCGTTCTCTGATTCTAGTGGTAAAAAATTATTTTCAATTAGACAGCGCATCACATGTACCACTAGATATGTAATCTACTACGCAAGGTGTCCATGCGGACTTATATATGTAGGCCTTACAACCCGGCAGTTGAAGGTCCGCATACGTGAACACGTTTTGGGCATACAGGCGGCATCTACACATGTGGACGTGACCACCCTGAAGACAATACCAAGACATTTTAAAACCTTTCACAACTGTGATGCCACACTCCTGAGGTCAGGGGTATTGAGGCTCTTCAGATAAATATTAGAGGTGGTCAACTCTCCAAACGTCTGGCTAGACTGAGACACGCTGGATCTGGCGACTCAAAACTGTACATCCGGACGGCCTAAATGAGTGCCTCTCATTTGCTCCTTTTTTGTAGGTCATGGACTGCTGTGTATTTTGTTTATTACATCTTGCTCCCAAGTGTGTACATGGACACTGTAATTGATTCTAATTAATTTTTATTCTATTCTAGTCTTGAGTGTGGGGTTCCATATTCTATACATCCCGGACCACATCTTGCAACCTTCTCTTTTATCTGCATGGGACTATATACCAATGATCTACGCAGTGATTCATCGGATCGATATAGAATATTGCTGACAAGTTTACTAGGCAATTTTGCCAGTACATACAAAAGGACTTTCTAATTTCATGATAGGATATTTGTCATTTTGTTATCGTTCATTTAAAAATTTGTTTCTATATATTATGTTCTTGTGAGAGTCATCAGGGATGGAATTTATATACTTTCGTCTAATCATCCCTGCGTTGTAGATAATATTGATATATAGATTAATCAAGATGGGTCAATGATATTCTACATATGCAGAGGATATATATGTATATCTATATCCTCCGTTGGAGGGTATGATATGTCCCTGACATGTGGTTGTTAGATATGTATGTGTCCATTGGTCCATGTATTTAATTTTCCCCACATCTTTGATATGTCTGTGTTTACTTTTTTATTTAATTTTTTGATTGCTACACATTTCCTCCTTTTTTGTATTTATTTTATTTTATTTTTATTTTTCTTCTGTATTTTATTTTCATATATTTTCCTTGTATTGTTTTATTATTCATTGCCTTATTGTTTGTATACATATATATCATCTATTAATGTTTATACTAGATACTGAGTAGCAATATCATTGTTAATATCACTGTTTGGGCATACCCTGCACCGATATGAACATATTTCTGCGTCTGGTCTTCAGTAAAATGGCCGCCGCCACTTTTACTATGTATGCTCTATCTCTTGTTTTTTTGTATGCACCTTCTTGGCGCTACTGCGCATGTCCGCTCTGGAACTTCCGGTATACTGCACCGCTGAATTGCGGACGCTTTACCACATGGGGCCCCATGTGTCTTGGCGTTCACCCAAGGATAGCGCTGCCGGTCCGGTCGTCATGGCGACGGTAATTATGAGGTGCATCGGCCATTTCTTTACTCCAAACGCAGATGTGTTTAGGTGCTTCTATTAATTGGGAGGTGTACCCTAATTAGACACAGATGGTATTTCCTGTTTTTTGTATATTTATATGGCTGTTTCGGCTGTATCCTTGCCCCTGAAGAAGGAAGGAAGGAGATCCTCCGAAACGCGCGTTGGGGCGGCAGGGGCAGCTAGTGTGGTGTCACATTGGTGACTCTTCTGGTATGTACCATATTATTATCCATCAGTTACCTCTATATACATACCTATGTATTATAATTATGTGAATACCATCTCGTTTGATACGAATTGAAGTTTATTACATGTATTACATCTACCACATGCGGCTCCCCTTGCTGTATATACATTTTTACCGTGTTGCATGAGACACACACAGGGTCCACCTGTTGTGTGATGCTTTTTATCCATATTTAGTAATAAAGTTTTTTCTATTTTCTCACATTGACCTTTGACTGCTTTTGTTCTTTGGCGTGTTCTATTATGTATGCAGTTGGTCTATTACAGTCCGACATGGTTTTCAGTCCATTAATATATGGCATTTGCCGTTATTTTTACCATTTATTTCGGTTATAATAGTGACTGATATGTTGATCTATGACATTATCTGGTTAACCTTAAAAGCTTTGCGTAAAACCAAGAGAGAGCACTAAAGAGGTGATATTTACAGAGAGTTTGTGAGCCAGCACAGTTCATGGCTTCAAAGTTTAAAAATATGAAAAACAACCAACATGAACGGGTAATTTTCTAATGGCAAAATTATTTACATTAGGCGAACCCTGTCCGGGTTATTCATTTATTTAGTAGTGGCAACACCGGGTGTTACCTGGGTCAGCGGTCCGTTTTTCACCTCACCCTTATAGGTATGTGTATGCATTGACATGTCCGGGTATTGATTTACTTGTTTGCTATTAGCCTGTGATTTAAAGAATGTTGTTGCTTCAGGCATGTCATTCCTTATATAGTTATAATATATTTGGGTGGGTAGATGGACTCTGATCCCTTTTCGCGTTTTGATGCTGACACCACTGTGTCTGTCAGTTCCCCTGTGTGCTATGCACCAGTGCTTCTTTTAATGTTATGTTATACACCTAATAAAATTAAAGTGTTGGAATATTGGACTGTTTTTCTCTAGTTTGTTGCTTGCAATACAGTTCTCCTACTAGTGTATCCCACATCCATGTGTATTTCTAATGATTTTTTGTTCATAGATATTTTTATATACACATATGTGATGGTTGGGGTTGTTGCTACTTTTTACTGGTACCCCTTTGGTAGATGTGCTTCCACGTCGCAGCGGTTTTACAAACACTTCGGCATAGAGGCCGGGTTCTTGAATAAACCCCCAGCCCCCATTTAGCCGAAGTCTCGTACAGCCCCTTTTCGCCGCGGCTCCCGTACTGTACCTCAGTCCCGCCGCATGTTATTCTTGTCGGCCAGATCCTTGTCTTGCTGCTCCTGGCGACGCAGCTGGGCCTCCCACTCCCGGCGCCTCCACTCCTCCTCCAGGTGCCGGTTGTAGTCCTCCTCTGCGAGGACCTCGATGTCCGGGGTTCTTACAGACTGGTGCCAGAGCTGGTACTGGGAAGGGCTGCTCAGTCGGCTCACTCCGATCCTTCCGGTCGCGAGCTTGTCCTCCTCTGGAAACACTGGGGGACTGCCGGGCTCGCTTGCAGGCGGCGTGGGGAGAAGGTCCACCGCAGCTTCTTCCGCGGGTGTTATGATTTGGTAGCTGAGGAGAGCAGGCAAAAATGGCAATACACCAGAGAGGTTGGAAACTACTGGATTGCAGTACCCTGACTAACCACCACAACTAAAGGCAGCCGTGGAGCATTCCTACGTTGGTCCTAGACGCCTCATCACAGCCTGAGAGGTTAACTACACCTAAAGATAGAAAGAGGAAAGCTATCTGCCCCGGAGCAGATCCCCAAAGAACATAGAAAGCCCCCAAACATGTAATGGGGTTAGACAAGAGGAAATACAGACACAGACAGAAAATAGAATGAGCAAACGTTGGGGCCCAATCTTCCTAGAAAGAAAAGGATAGGAAGGAACTTACTGCATCCAAAAAACCCTAAAAAAAATACCAACTCTAGTAATTGCAAAAACCCTGAGATCACACGACCTCTACCACCTAAATTAGTTCTCTGGTGTAACAAAACTAAGCCGCAGCCACTGAAAAAAACTGGAAAAGGAAATGAACAAATAACAGGGCTCAGATAAACTAAGAGGAGCACAAGTGTTGTGAATGGGTTTGAGATGAGTTCTGAGCAGAGGCTCCCTCTGGTGGTTACAAGCGGTACTAGTGAAGATTGTGAGGACTGGGAATCAGGTGTTACTGACTGTCTTATATAAGGGAGTCATTTTCCCATCAGGGTTGCCGGGTGATCAATTGTTCTTTCTGAAATCCTTCATTCCAGTTTCCCTTGTAGCCTGCTGTGTCGTGTCTGCATCTCCTGCTTACAGATAAGACTTTTGCTTCTTTTGTGTTTTTGCTGTGTTTTTGCATTTTGTCCTGCACTTCTTTGGGGCCTTCAGGGTCCCCTCCGGGGGCTTCTGCCCTCTTCGTTTAGTTCAGCCACTGAATTTTGTTCTTTTGCTTTTTTCCAGTTTTTTCAGTGGCTGCTGTTTTGATTTTGTTACACCAGAGAACTAATTAGGTGGTAGAGGTGTGTGATCTCAGGTGATTTTGAAATTAGTAGAGTTGGTGTTTTTCAGGGTTTTTCTGAGTTGCGTAAGTACCCTTCCTGTCCCTTTTCTATTTAGATAGTTTGGGCCCCAGCGTTTGCTCATACTATTTTCTTTCTGTGTCAGTATTTCCTCTTGTCTAACCGCCATTACATGTTTGGGGGCTTTTTATTATCTTTGGGGTTCTGCTCCGGGGCAGATAGCTTCCTATTTCTATCTTTAGGTGTAGTTAGTTTCTCAGGCTGTGACGAGGGTCTAGGACAACGTAGGAACGCTCCACGGCTGCCTCTAGTTGCGGTGGTTAGTCAGGGTACTGCAATCTCATAGATTCCAACTGCTCTGGTGTATTTCCTTTTTTACCTGCACTCCTCAGCTACCGTAACATAACAGTATCACCGGCCAAAAATTGAAAAATTGTATGGTACTCACGAAGGGAAAAATATTGTGAAAGAATAAGGTTGTCAGAGTTGTCAGAGTATTTTTCTGTTTGTTGCTTTTTTTTCCCTCTGTATCTCTGGGTGCTGGGGAGGATCTTTTCTCCCAATGGAGTTTGCCCAGTTGTCTGGCCGTGTGGATCAGCTTGCCACTGAGGTTCAGAGTATTGCTACCTATCTTGCTAGGTTGCCTGTTGTGGAACCTAGGATCCCCATGCCAGATTTGTTTTTAGGGGATCGAGCTAAGTTTAGAATTTCAAAAATAATTGTAAATTGTTTTTTGCCTTAAAATCTAGTCCTCAGGAAACGCAGCGCAGCAGGTTCAAATTATCATTCTCTCCTGCGCGGCGATCTCAGGATTGGGCTTTTTCCCGATACCTGGGGATCCTGTTTTGAGTGATGTTGATGCATTTTTTCAGGCTTTGGGGTTATTGTACGATGAGCCTAATGTCACTGATCAAGCTGAAAAAGCCTTGTTGGCATTAAATCAGGGGCTTGATGACGCGAGTTATACTGTCAGAGATTCCGTAGGTGGGCAGTCCTGACCAAATGGAATGACGACGCTTTGGCGGCCTTTTCCGGAAGGGTCTGTCGATAATGTAAAGGATGTTATGGTGGGATTCCCTGTCCCTCTGGTCTCAATGATTCTATGTCATTAGCGATTCAAATTGACAGACGTTTGCGTGAGCGGAGAAAGTATGCGTGGAATGGTGTTTCCTTGTGAGCCAGCTTCTGAGCCCATGCAGTGTGATGGAGTGGTGTCTGGGGCACAGCGTCATGAGTTCGAAAGCGCAATGGGTTATGTTTCTACTGTGGTGATGCCTCTCATGCTATTTCGTCTGCCCTAAGCGGGGAAGACGTTTTGCACGCTCAGTTGTCTTGGGTAGTTTCAGACTAAGTTTTTTATTAACTGTCACTCTGATATGCTCTCTGTCCTCATTTCTGCTCAGGCTTTCGTTGATTCTGGAGCAGCTATTAACCTGATGGATTATGATTTTGCTAAACGTTGTGGGTTTCCCTTGATACCCCCTACAGAAGTCTATTCCCCTACGGGGGATCGATTCTACCCTTTGGCTGAGAATAAACCCCAGTTTTCTACTCAGGTGATAATGAGGGTTGAACCTGATCACCAGGAGTGCTGCAAATTTTTGGTTCTATATAATCTGCATGAATTATCGTGCTGGGTTTCCCTTGGTTACAGTCTCATAATCCTGTTTTGGATTGGAAATCTGGTCTGTAACCAGTTGGGGCTGCCAATGTGTTAATACCAACACTCCTGTTTTTTCTGCTCCCCCCAGGCTCAGGATGTTCCTGACTTTTTGTTTGATTTTTTCTGATGTGTTTAGCGAAAGTAAATCTGCACCTTACCTCCCCATAGGAGCTATGACTGCGCTATTGAATTTGTGGGGGGTAGTAAATTCCCTAAAGGCCCCCCTTTTTAAATTTTGTCTTACCTAAACAGGGGAAAGGGGTCTTTTTAAAAAGGAAATTTTTTGGGGGAAAAAAGGGTAAAATATCAGACCACCCCTTTCCCCCCTTGGGCCCCCCGGTTTTTTTCTTTGTCCCAAAAAAAAATGGTTCTTTAAAAGGTTTTTTTGATTATCCCTCTTGAACAATATTACTGTGAAATACAAATCCCTTTAAACCCTTTTTTTTCTGCCCTGTTTTCCGGGAAAAAAAACGTTTTTTGGGGTTTACCAAGCTTGACCGGGGGGGAACGTAAAACCCTTTTATTGCATTAAGGGGGGGGATGGGGGGGAAGGGGGGGCTTAAATACCCTGAAGGGCATTTTGGACCTTGATCCCCCTTTTGGGGTCATAAGCCCCCTTTCCCTCTTCCACCCCTTCTAATGACTTTTTTGGGTTTTTTGGGGGGAAAAAATTTTGATTGTTTTTTTTGGGTGAACTTGATTTTTTTTTAATGAGGGACTCTCAGTAAAATTTTTTTAATGTTTTTCCCAATTTTGAGAGAAAATTTTTCCCCTTTGTAAAGGGGGAAAAAAATGCTTTTGGCGTACAAAAAATTCCCCTTTTTTTGTTCATTTTGTCCCCCAACTGTTTTTAAAAAGGACCGGTAAAAGGTTTTCGGCCCCCCTGGTTTGGGGGGCCAACCTACTTAAAATTTAAAGGGGTTTCAAGATTTTTAGGTTTTCCCCAATTTTTACGAAAATTTTAAATTGGGGAATTTCCGGTTATTTTTTAAAACCCTTAACTGTTTTGGGACCAGAAAGGGTTCTGGGGTGGTAAATTTGGGGCCCCCTGAGGCATTCCCAAAAATTTTTAAGGAAAATTTAAAGCAGAGTTTTACTTCTGTTTTCTGGGGGCCCCCTTTTTTTTCTCTGCCATTCAGGTGGGGTTTTTGCCCCTGAAATTGGGCGGGGCCCCCTTTTGGGTCCAAAAAGATCCAGAGACCTCTAAAAAAACCCCTTTGGGCCCCTTTTTCCCTCTCAAAAATTTTTCCCCCTACGAACGAAATTTAAAGACGGGGTAATCGGGGTTTTTGGGGCCCTAAAATGGGTTTTTAAGAGTGGGACATTGGCAGGGACCCAAACACGGGGTGGTCCTTACTGACCAAAGAAGGGTTACGGATCTCCAAGCGCTCAATCCAAACAGGTCGGGGGGGCCCTTTGGGTTTTTTCCCCTTTTTTTAAATTTTTGTTTTTCCTTTTTTTTCCCCTGGCACAAGAATTTTAAAAGGAAAAAATGCCCCTCGAGGATTTTCCCTTTTGCGGACTTCCGGGTTTTATCTATCCTTCTGTTATTTTAAAAGGGGTGTAGTTTTTCCCCCTTTCCCCGCCCAATTTAGACTTTCGGGGGGGTTGTCAGGGGATAGCCCAGCGCTCCCCTGTTGGAAAATTTTTTTTCCCGGACCAATGAAAAAGAGTGTGATGTCGAATTCATTGTTCCCCCATGGCGGGGGCCCCCAAATTTTTTTTTTTTGGTACCAAGATTTGGGTTTTGTCGGCCCTTTTTGGGGGGCCCCACCTTGTCTCGCGATGTCGGGGGAAATTTTGCAGTCCTGAAAGGATTTTTGCCTCGCCCCAAAAGCCTTGCTCTCGCCTAGGGGGTTTTTTAATGCCATTCCCCGGGCCCAAAAAAGCCCCTGGCCCTATCCTGGGGGTTTTTTTTTCCCACTCCTGTTCTCAGAGAAGGCCACCATCTGGGTAATTTGGATAGATTTTCCAAAAAATACTCTTTGCCATTACCTAAGTTTCCTTCCTCCTCTGAATTGGGGGGCCGTTTTCCTTAGCAGTGGGTTTCCTTTTCACGGGGGTTTCCCCCAAAAAATTGGTCTGCAGGGGGGGTCCCTTTGGGTTTTCCCCCTTTTGGAGGACTTTTTTTTTCTAAATGGGGGTTTTTTTTGGGGCTTTTCCCGGCATTTTATCCCCAACCAATGGCAAATGAAGAAAAAAAAAACATTGGGGATTATCTAAGATGCTTTGGGGTCTGCTGATCAGGGGAAAGGGTCTCTTTTTTGCCTTTGGCTGAGTTTGCTTTTAAAAATAGGGCTAGCTTTTGCCACTTTGATGTCCCCCGTTTTTCTGAATTTGGGTTTTTCCCCCCCCGTTTTTTTTAAAGGGCAGACTAAAACTTCGTCTTCCGGGGGTTGAAATTTTGTTAGCGTAGGGAACAGATTTGGGACCAGTAGTGGAAGGTTGTTTCCCCTCTCGGGGGAACCCCCCCGTTTTTTCAAACCCGGGGATAGGAAAGGGTGGTCCTGGGGTTAAAAAGGGGGGGGTTTGGGGCGGGGTTTTCCCCAAAGAATATTCCCCCTGAGAGAAAACTCCAAAATTTTAAAAACCCGGGGTTTATTGGCCCTTTTTAAAACATGGGATTTTTTTAAACCTTTTCTTTTCTTTTTTTTCTTCCAGGGACATTTAAATCCAAAAGGGGTTTTTCCCCAAGTCCTTTTGAAGAGGTTTGTTGACCCTTTTTCCTGCTGTGTGCTCCTGACCCGTTTTTGGGTTTGGGGGGAATCTGGATAGTGGTTGAGAAAATTTTTGGTTTTTTTGTTTTTCTAGCCCAAGAAACCCCGTTTTTGGTTTTAAAGGGGGGGGTAGGGCCCGAAGACAATTCTTGGGTTTTTTTTCGGACTCCGCTAGAATACCCCTGGTAAAAGAACTCACCCCGCCCCCCCGGTTCCCAAAAAGAGGTTCGGTGACCCCCCCCAAGGGGGGGGTACGTTTGTGAAAGGGTTTTTAGAGATTCTGAGCAGGGCTCCTTGGTGTTACAAGCGGGAATGAAGATTGGAGGGGCTGGGAATCAGGGGGTTTTGATGGGCTTATAAAAAGGGGGTCATTTTCCCCTCAGGGTTGCCGGGGATCAATTGTTTCGGGAAACCTTTATTCCAGTTTTTTCCCGTAGCCTGCTGGCGTGTCGCATTTTCCTGCTACAGATAAGACTTTTTTTCTTTTTTGTTTTTTTGCTGTGTTTTTTTGCATTTTTTTTCCCGGGACTTCCCCTTTTGGGGGCCCTTTAGGGGGGCCCCCCGGGGGGTTTTTGCCCCCTCTGTTTTTTGGGGTTAGCCACGGGTTTTTTTTTTTTGCTTTTTCCCCTTTTTTCGTTTGGGGGGTGTTTTTATTTTTTTTACACCAGAGAAAATTTTAATTTTGGTGGTAGAGGCGTGGGGGATCTCAGGTGTTTTTTAAAAATTTTTGAGTTGGTGTTTTTCAGAGTTTTTCCCGAGATTGCAGTAAACCCTTCCCCCCCCTTTTTATTTAGAAAATTTTGGGGGCCCCCCCGGGTTTTCCATATATTTTCTTTTGGCAGATTTCCTCTTTCCCAAAACCCCCTTCCCGTTTGGGGGCTTTCTATTTTTTTTGGGGGCTGCTCCGGGGGAAAAAGCTTTCCTATTTCTATCTTTTGGGGATTTTGTTTTCCAGGCTTTTTAAGGCTCTGACCAACGTAGGAACCCCTCCCGGCTGCCTCTAGTTGCGGTGGGGTTTTTTTAGGGTTTCTGCAATCTCATAGATTCCAACTGCTCTGGTGTATTTCCTTTTTTACCCGCCTCCCAGCTACCGGAAAATAAACACAAGCCCCCCCCGGGGACTGGCTGACCCCCCACAAAGTGGGGAAAAAAAGCAAAAAACAAGCCAAAAAAAAACAGAAAATATCTTATCTGTTACAGAAGATGCAGGCAAGACTCAGCAAAAATTTCCCAAATGAACCAGAACCAAAGGGGAAAAAAGAACAAAATTTATCACCGGGGCCCCTTTTTGGGGGGGGAAAACCCCCCCTTTTTTAAGCCATCTGTAACTCCTGAAATTTCCATCTTCACAATCTTATTTAATGGTTTGACGTTTTTTAAAAACCCGAGGGGG
>JARQOD010000002.1:20367208-20384585 GCA_033576555.1 Oophaga sylvatica
GCTGAGGAGTGTAGCAGGGAGATGTGCGACGCTAGAATAATCAGGGAGACAGTCCAAGTGCAGTTTCAGGGTTTTTACTCACAGTTCTGTCACCGGTAATACAGATGCCGGCTTGGCTCTGTGTCCTCCGGGATAGTGGTCCAGCAACCCCCAGGTAGATTGGTCGCACTTCCCAAGACTCCCATCCGTGTGTTCCTTTCTGGTCTTCGCTCTCTGTGCTCTTTACTCCTTTCTACTTCCTAGCACCTCACCATACAGTCCTTTCCTTTGGATCAGAAGCTGCGGTCCTGTCGGGAAACAGATCAATGCTGTACGTCCTTGGTCCTATATAGCTTCCTTCCAGGGGATGCTGCTGGTGGTGGTGGCAGTGACCCATAAAATGATCACCGCTGTTGGCTTACTAGCAGGGCCTGAAGCTTTCCCACTAGTCTAGGGGCCGTACCCTGATGGCCTGGTCCTTCCTTCTTCAGGATGGGGGCCACAGATGGATAAACCAATGTCTGTGCCTTTTCGGACCCTTTCGCTGACTCTAGCAGTTTCTCCCTGAGGTGAACTCAGACGAAGACTCAGTCAGAGACTGGCTACTCTCTATTCTCACAAGCAGCCTAAGTGCTGCTGCTAACTCCACCCACCCATATAGACACCCTTTGCTAACCAGTCTGAGTCGGACCAGCCTCTCCAAGGGTACGTCCGTATGCTCAGCTGGCATAGTGTGTTGAATGCAGAGTCTTAGGAGTATTTCCCCTTTACCTGAGAGTCAGGTGTCACACCTCTGGGTGAGATGCAACACCTCTGTGGCGACTGAACCCTCAGGGGCGCCACATATCGTTATAGGAGAACTCTGTTTACTGTGACTGTCAAAGGGGCACACAGGGCATTATTACTTTCTAGGGGACAAAATCTGGGCTCTGTTTTCTAGGGCACTTGCACCCAGCATTACTATATTCTAGACAGTTGCTTTAGAATTTAGAGGGCACAGAACCACCCAGCAGGTACAGTAATAGGGAACATACGGCAGCAGCGGCTCAAGCATTGGGGTGCCAGCAGGATAAGGAGTTTGTGCAGGTTGGGAATAGATGGAGACGGTGCTGAAAATGTGAGAAGTGAAATGTGTCTTTGTTGTAATCTTCAGCCGAGTCCTGGATGGAGAAGTTGTCGTGTCGGTCTGGGCCAGATAGAAAAGACGTGAAAGGACGTCAGCTGTAAGTCATTATCTATAACTGTGTTGTGATCTCTATGTTCTTTACGACTGGTATTTACCATTGGCGGTAATATCAATATTGGTCTTTATATAGAAATTATTTTTAGCAACAGTGCTGTCATCTGCTGAGGTTCTCCCCACTATTAGGGTGCGTCACCCAGTTGTAATCAAGGTTACCTGGTTAGGGGCCTACTGAGAAGTTTCGCCCCCCGTGAATCAAAACCCTAGCTACACCTCTGGCGAGCGTGCTCAGATAAGGTGTTATCCCCCATGCTCGTGCGTTAATAGAGTAACTTTGGTGTGCTCGAATACTGTGTTTGTGTCGCCGTGGCTGCATTTCTCGTGGCTGTTCGACAATCTCAACACATGTTGTTAGGCAATCCCTGCATATGTTGCGGTTATTGAATAGCCACAAAACTACTCATGGATCATAAATTGTAGCTTGTTTATTCCCTTTGGGAAATTGTTTCTGCTGTTCTGATTTTCCATATAGTAAATTCTTTAAAAGGAATTTATTACCCCCTAAAACGGAAATTTAAAGGGAACCTGTCACCAGGTTTTCCCCGATGGCAATCGCTGGTCTGTGCTCAGTGCCTCCTCTCTCTCTGCAATAGCCAAGCCTTCCTGCTTTGGTGGACATGGATGACATCTCCTACATCATCCAAGCAGTGCTGCAAATCATGCGAGTGTTCTGTGGAAGCACAAACCTGCACAGGCACGTTTCACTCTGATCTGTGCCCTCATAGTCCTGTAATGTGCTGCGTCTGCACCACTTCCGGGTCAGAGCAAAGTGCACCTGCAAAGGTCAGGCTCAAGATTCGCAGCACTGGATGGATGATGTAGGAGAAGTCATCCAAGTCCAACAAAGCAGTAGGCCGGCAATTGCCAGGGGAGAGGAGGTGCCGAGCACAGACCAGCGATGCCCACCGGACTGGACCATGGCAATTAGCATACGGCACAGAAAAAAAGTATTTTCTATGATGTGCAGGGTAGCTGGGGGCTTATACACATGTTGCTGGGGTGATGTGTAAGAGGGCTTAAAGGGGTTGTTCACTGCTAGGACAACCCCTTCTTAAACTAAATGTTCGGCCTGTTGAAATAATTGTAAACAGGTTGAGGGATGCAGTGACGCAAGGGAGGCAAAGCAAGGGTTAACAGTTTAATTGAAACAATAGAGGAACTCCTTGCAGGGAGATAAACAGTTGAGTTGAAAAGAGAAATTGCAAAGTAACAACAGTCCAGTTATCAAACTTATTGTGTCCTTAGGTTTCTCAGCAGCAGATGATCTGTTGGGGGTTGTAGTTCTGGCAACGGCCAGGGTAGTGTCAGCAGATGGGGTCCCTCAACCGACGGTCCAACTTCTGGCGGTCTCCGGTTTTACCCGTTGAGCCCCTAGTCCATAAGCCTGTCCAGCTAAAGTAAAGAGAGCTGCAGAAATCCCGGATCAAGCGTGGGTTGATGTGTGCTGTCAGGCAAAGGGGACCACAACCTAGTGTCCCGTAGACGGCCCACGCTTCTTTGCACGTGCGCGGTCTTACTTGCAGCTGGGCGCATGGCGCTCTCTACGCTTGCTGCCCCACTGGAGTCACCAGGAAAAGAAAGAAGAAAGAAACAAAGAAAGAATGGGGAAAGAAACAACAGAGAAAGAAAGAACAGAGAGAAAGAATAGAGAGAGAGGAAAAAAGAGGGAAAGGAAGAGCAGAGAGGGAGAGAGAAAGGGGAAAGAAAGAACAGAGAGGGAGAAAGAAAGAACAGAGAGAGAAAGAAAGAAAGAGGGGAAAGAAAGAACAGAGAAAGTAAGAATGAAACAGAGAAAGAAAGAAACAGAGAGAAAGAAAGAGGGGACAGAAAGAATAAACAGAGAGAGAAAGAGGGGAAAGAAAGAAAGATGGGAAAGAAAGAACAGAGAGAGAAAGAAAAAGAAAGAAAGAAAGAAACAGAGATTAAGAAATAAAGAAACAGAGAGAAAGAAAGAGGGGACAGAACAAAAGAAAAGAGAGAGAGAAAAAAAGAAAGAGGGTAAAGAAAGAAAGAACAGAGAGAGAAAGAAAGAAAGAAAGAGGGGAAAGAAAGAAAGAATAGAGAAAGAAAGAACAGAGAGAGAGAAAGAACAGAGAGAGAGAGAAAGAAAGAGGGAAAGAAAGGGAAAGAAAGAGAACAGAGAGAAAGAAAGAAAGAAAGAGGGGAAAGAAAGAACAGAGAAAGAAAGAAAGAACAGAGAGAAAAAGTAAGAACAGAGAGAAAGAAAGAACAGAGAGAGAAAGAAAGAGGGAAGAAAGAAAGAAAAGAGAGGGAGATAGAAAGAAAGATGGGAAAGAAAAAAGGGGAAAGAAAGAGAACAGAGAGAGAAAGAAAGAAAGATCAGAGAGAGAAAGGAAACACACGGCTCCACTCAGTACATACACGGCTTCACTCCATAAACCTCGTACACATGTGGCTCTGCTCTGTACACCTCGCGCACACACGGCTCCACTCAGTACACACATGGCTCCACTCCGTAAAGCTCGTACACACGCAGCCACGCTCTGTACACCTTGTACACACATGGCTAGGCTCCGTAAACCTTGTACACATGCGACTTTGCACCATACACCTCGTACACATGCGGTTCCGCTCCGTACACCTCGTACACACGCGGCTCCGCTCCATACACACGCGGCTCCACTCCGTACATCCTGTACACACATGGCTCTGCTCCGCTCCGTACACACACGGCTCAAGCACAGAGCCCTGTGTGTACGAAGTGTATGGAGCTGAGGGCTCAGCTCCGTACACTTCGTACACACAGGGCTCTGTTTTGTACGCCCCGTACACACACAGCACTGCTACATCCACCTCGTACACACACGACTCTGCTCCATACACCTCGTACACACATGGCTCCGCTCTGTACACCTCGTACACACACGGCTCCGCTCCGTACACCTCGTACACACATGGCTCCACTCCGTACACCTCGTACACACACGGCTCCACTCCGTACACCTCGTGCACACACGGCTCCACTCCATACACCTCAAGCACACATGGCTCCACTCAGTACATACATGGCTTCACTCCATAAACCTCGTACACATGCGGTTCCGCTCCGTACACCTCGTACACACGTGGCTCCGCTCCATACACACACGGCTCCACTCTGTACATCCCGTACACACATGGATCTGCTCTGCTCCATACACACATGGCTCAAGCACAGAGCCCTGTGTGTACGAAGTGTACAGAGCTGAGCGGCTCAGCTCCGTACACTTCGTACACACAGGGCTCCGTTTCGTACGCCCCGTACACACAGCACTGCTACATCCACCTTATACACACACACTCGCTCCATACACCTCTACTACCGCTCCTCCGTACACCTCATACACACACGGCTCCGCTCCGTACACCTCGTACACACACGGCTCTGCTTCGTACACCTCGTACACACATGGCTCCGCTGCATAAACCTCGCACACACATGGCTCCGCTCTGTACACCTCGCACACACATGGCTCTGCTCCGTACACCTCGTACACACACGGCTCTGCTCCGTACACCTCGCGCACACACACAGCCAAAGGCATATCCAGGGGGCAGCTGGGGCATGTGCCCCGGGCGCAGCCGGCAGGGGGCACAGTCGGGCCGCCTAATGCGGCGGTCCGCAGTGTCTCCCCTGACGGCTGCATTCTGCCGCCCCCGGCCTGTGAGTTGGCGGTTCTCTGTGCCGGCTGTCAAGCTGACAGCCGGCGCAGAGAAGCTGCCACGTGCCGGCTCCCAGGGACCAATTGTACTAGCGTCTATACAGACACCAGTACAATTGTAGCTCTGACCGCCGGGTCAGAGCGACGCCAGCAGCATGATCAGGTCATGTGATTACGCTGCTGATGTCACTCACTGACGGCGCCCAGAAGGAGAAATAGTGGTGGTAAGTGTGCTCCACTGTGGAGCTGAAGAAACCACAGAAGATTAAGGGAAGGAGGGGAGACATAATGTGTGTGGGGGGAATAAGATTGTGGATGGGGATACTTTGTGGGGGGATTTGGAGTGGGGATGGGGGATACTTTGTGGGGGATTTGGAGTGGGGATGGGGAACATAATGTGTCGGGGGATTTAGATTGGGGTTGGGAGATGCTTTGTGGGGGAGTTTGGAGTGGGGATGGGGGATACTTTGTGTGGGGGATTTGGAGTGGGATGGGGGATACTTTGTGTGAGGGGATTTGAAGTGGGGATGGGGATACTTTTGTGTGGGGATTTGGAGTGGGGATGGGTGATTTAATGATGGGGAGATTTGAGGACACTGAGTATGTATGTATGTATGAGTGCATGTATGAGGAAACAGTATGGGGGATGGGTGCAGACACAATATGGTGAGCGGGGGGATGGGTGCAGACAGTATGGGGAGCGAACGGGTGAATGTATGTGGACACAGTATGGGGATTGAGGGGTATGTGTGAGCAGACAGTATAGAGAGTAAGGGGGTAAATATATGAGGAGACAGTATGGTGAACAGGGGGGATGTGAGAGGAGACAGTATGAGGAGGGAGGGGAATAGTGTGAGGCGAAAGTATATTGCAGATATTTTTATTTAGAAGCATTATAATGACTCTTCTGTCTTTAAGAGCATCGTGTGGAGAGTTGGTGCAGAAGAGCAGAGAAGATGGAGGTCTGCAGAGACGAGCTGTGGATGAGAAAACTCATCATGGGGTCTGGACAAGATGAAGAAAAGGAGAATGACTCCAGAGATGACATCATCTATAATGTACCTGGATGTAAATTTGTGACACTGACTAATTCTCATGTTTTATTTGTTAGGAGTAGTGTTGAGCGATACTTTCCGATATCCAAAAGTATCGGTATCGTAATGGTATCGCCGATATCCAAAAAATATCGGCGATACCCGATACCGATACCGGAAATCCAATGTAAGTCTATGGGACAGAAATATCGTAACTAAAAAAACCTCTTTCTTTCCTTGTAAACACTAAATAAACACACATAGAATACATATATATATATACATGTCATTGTGACATATATATATACATATATTTATAGTTTATACACTTCTACATAGTAAAATAGCCTCTGATTCAATTGCCGGGTAAAGCCGGCTTTTGTGAAAAGACAGAAGCACCCGACATGAAATGACACTTGGTTTACATAGAGTTAACCATGTCTTTTCATGTAGTTTGATATCTGATTTGCACTAACAATTACATCAGTCTATGTGTGCAAAATTTCACACCTGTAGGGGTTAATTAAAGGTGTAAATTCGTTGTAAAAAAAACGGACTTTTTTGCTACGAATTTACACCTTTAATTAACCCCTACAGGTGTGAAATTTTGCACACATAGACTGATGTAATTGTTAGTGAAAACAATAGATCAAACAACTTGAAATGACATGGTTAACTCTATGTAAACCAAGTGTCATTTCATGTCGGGTTCTGCATTTTCACAAAAGCCGGCAATTGAATTAGCGGCTATTATACTATGTAGAAGTGTATGAACTATAAATATAAATATATATATATGTATATATATATGTGTCACAAATTCAATGACATGTATATATATATGAGGTGTAAAATTGTTGAAAAAAAATGCGTGGGCTCCCGCCCTATTTTCGCAACCAGACAGACAAAGCCAGCGAGTGGGGGCAGATAATAATAGCCCAGAAAGGGACCATTATTTTTGGCCCCCCCCGGCTACTAACATCTGCCCCCAGACACCCCAGAAAAGACAAATCTATAATTAGATTCGCCCTTTCTGGCACTTTGCCCGTCTATTCCCATTGCCCTGTAGCGGTGGCGAATGGGTTAATATGGGGTTAAAGCCACCTTGCTATTGAAAGGTGACCTTAAGCCAGGTTAATAATTGAGAGCTGTCAATTAGACAACTATCAATTATTAATCCTATTGCATGAAATAAAAATAAAACACACACACTTTAATTAAAAATCATTTTAATGAAATAAAGACACATGTTTTTGACCATCTTTTATTTTACTGCAAAAACCATTTCCTGTAATAAAAATAAAATAAAAAAGCAAAATTATTCTTACCTATCCCATGCACAGTCAGGTCCCACAGTGTAATCCTTCAGAAAGGGTTAATGTTTACTGCAGGGACCGCAGCTAATGCTGCAGCCTCACAGTAAACCCCCAAATGAATGAGTTCCTCTCCTGGCTCACAGGAGAGGAAGTGGAAAGCTTAATTGATTGCTTTCCACTTTCACTTCAGGTCAGCCAGGGACACAATCAGTGACGTCAGAGGGAACTGATTAACAAAAATAGGGGTTCCCTTCGAAAAAAAAATGGCGTGGGGTCCCCCCTATTTTTGTTAACCAGCCTGATGAAGCAGACTGCTGAGCAGTGGCGTACCGTGAATGAAGCAGACCATGCAGCTGCTATGGGGCCCGGACAGGTGAGGGGGCCCGCGATGGTCGGGTAGCTGTGCTGACACAGTACTACCAGGGGGTCGGCGGGGGAGGGGGAGCGCAGCTCTTCTATATACTCACCCCTCCTGGTGCGGTCTCTGCAGCCCCTGCTCTTCTCCCACGGTCTCCGACGCCTGTGTTCAGCGGTCAGGTGGTACCGCTCATTACAGTCATGAATATGCACATATTCATGACTTTAATGAGCGGTCCTGCGTGACCGCTGAACACTGGCGGCGGAGACCACGGAGAAGAGCAAGGGCTGCAGAGACCGCGCCGGTGGAAGGGTGAGTATAAGGGATATTTACCTGTCCCGTTCCACCGTTGCTCGCGTCCTCTTGCTGCAATGTTCAGGTCAGAGGGGGCGATGATGTCGTTAGTGCGCGCCGCGCCCTCTGCCTGATCATTCACTGCTGGAGGACCCCGAAGACAGCGGCGCTCAGCAGTGGAGAGAGGACAGGTAAATATCTCAGGTGCCGGGGCCCTGAGCAAGCGGTGACATCGGCACCTGGTGTCACCCCCTGCTCAGGACACGGGCACCTGGCCCCCAGCGACGAGAGCTGAGTATGTCTTTTTTTTTTTGGTTGCAGCAGCTGCGGCAGCATAAGGGCCTATACTATGGAGCATCTATGGGGGCACAATCTATGGGGGCATGATCTATGGAGCAACTATGGGGGCACAATCTATGGGGCATAATACATTTTTTTGTTTAATGTGTCCCCTCACTGTGCTGGCACTTTACATTTACAATGGCTCTGGGTTTTTTTTTTTTGGGGGGGGGCCCATTCAGACTTTTGCTATGGGGCCCCATGATTTCTATGTACGCCCCTGCTGCTGAGGCATGGTATTTAAGGCTGTTAAGGAGCCAATATCCATGGACCTTGCCAGCAGCGTCAGACTGGAGTACCTTGGGCCCACCAGAGAAAAATTATTCTTGGGGCCCACCATCATACTTCCCAACCTTTGAAGAAGGGAAAGAGGGACAAAGGCTGTGGCACGCTGTGCCTGCTGCAGCAAATTTTAGGCCATGCCACGTTGCACCACAGACTGTCCAGGAGTTGGTGGATGCTTTAGTCCAGGTGTGGGAGGAGATCCCTCAGGAGACCATCCGTCGCGCTCATCAGGAGCATGCCCAGAAGTTGTAGGGAGGTCATACAGCATACCTCCCAAATTTTGAAGACAGGAAAGAGGGTTAAAGGCTGCGGGCGCATAGCGCGGCGCTGCAAATTTTAAGCCACGCCCCGACCACACCCATTTCACAGCTAATCACACCCATATCCTCGCCCCAACCGTACCCATGCCGATACAGCTGACCCTCCGATGACGGTTGGGGGGCCCACTGCTGGCACCGGGCCCCCCCACCGCCTGTTCAGGCCCCATAGCTTCCGGGCGGCAGAGCAGGGAGAGCGATTCTCCCTGCTCTGCCGCAGAATGTAACTGTATCGGCGTGCTGTGCACGCCGATACAGTTACTGTAGCGTAGCTCCGGGTGGGCCCCCTTAGAGCGCGGGGCCCGGGGCCACCGCCCCCTCTGCCCCGCGACCTATCCTTTCAAATCAGGCCCACCACGCAGGAGCTGGGGCCCAACGGAGGTTTCTCCGGTGTCCCGGTGGCTCAGTCCGACCCTGCTTGCCAGCCTGATAATACCAGGCCACAGCAGTCTGCTTATCTTTGCTGGTTAACAAAAATAGGGGATCCCCTCGAAAAAAATTGGCGTGGGGTCCCCCCTATTTTTGTTAACCAGCCAGATGAAGCAGACTGCTGAGGCCTGGTTTTTCAGGCTGTTAAGGAGCCAAGATCCATGGACCTTGCCAGCCTGATAATACCAGGCCACAGCAGTCTGCATATCTTGGCTGGTTAACAAAAATAGGGGATCCCCTCGAAAAAAATTGGCGTGGGTCCCCCCTATTTTTGTTAACCAGCCAGATGAAGCAGACTGCTGAGGCCTGGTTTTTCAGGCTGTTAAGGAGCCAAGATCCATGGACCTTGCCAGCCTGATAATACCAGGCCACAGCAGTCTGCATATCTTGGCTGGTTAACAAAAATAGGGGATCCCCTCGAAAAAAATTGGCGTGGGGTCCCCCCTATTTTTGTTAACCAGCCAGATGAAGCAGACTGCTGAGGCCTGGTTTTTCAGGCTGGTAAGGATCCAATATCCATGGACCTTGCCAGCCTGATAATACCAGGCCACAGCAGTCTGCTTAGCTTGGCTGGTTAACAAAAATAGGTGATCCCCTCGAAAAAAAAAACGGCGTAGGGGTCCCCCTATTTTTGTTAACCAGCCAAGTAAAATGCAGACTGCTGCGGCCTGGTATTAAAAGACTGTCAAGGCCCATGGATTTTGGCCCTCAACAGCCTGATAATACCAGGCTGCAGCAGCCCCACATTTGGCGCATCAAAAGATGTGCCAATTGTGGCACTTTACCCGGCTCTTCCCACTTGCCCTGTAGCGGTGGCAAGTGGGGTAATAAGGGGTTAATGTCACCGTTGATTGCACGGTGACAATAAGCCCGGTTAATAATGGAGAGGCGTCAATAAGACACCGATCCATTATTAATCCCAAAGTTTTTAAATGTTTAAAAAAAAGACACAGCCAGAAAAAAGTATTTAATGAAATAAAAGAGACAACACAGTTTTCATTAATTTTATTATACACTCATTCCTGCGACGCCATCGATCTCCTGTAAAAAAAGAAAAAAAACAAACCAACAGTATACCACCTGTCCGACGCAGTCCATAGTAACGAGTGTCCCACGACGATCCAGCTCTGCTACATCGGAATGCCAGGCAGAGCCTGACATCCCGGCGCAGCACAGCTGATTACCTGCTTTCCCGGCGGTGACGTCATCGGACTGCTTTACGGCCGCGATTACCCGGCAGTCACTGCAGTTATCGCGAGAAACTGTGTGACCGCCAGGGAGAAGAGGATGGCGGCCATCAAGCAGTCCAGGACATGACCGCCGGAGATCTTCTGCCGGGTAAGTGCCGCTGACTCCTGACAGACCCGACAGACGGACACTGACAGTGACATTCCGATTCCGGTATCCGATATGACGAAAATATCGGAACTCGGAATTCCGATACAGCCAATATCGGCCGATACCCGATATTTGCAGTATCGGAATGCTCAACCCTAGTTAGGAGCATTAAAGGGGTTGTCCAGGTCTATGCTGAGTCGGTAGTCATTCTATGTGACTGCAGACTTCTAAATTCTCACAGTGCTCACTGCACACTCTTAGGATTCTCTCGTGCCGGTGATTTACATACATGCAGTCACATGCTGACTAGACGTGTGGCCTCACTCAATGAAAATGAACGGAGCGAGGCCGGGCACGTCTAGTCGGAATGTGGCCAGAAGTATATAAATCACATGCTTGAGCTGACATGACTGTGCACTCTTGCCACCGGTAATGGAGAACCCTAAAAGTGTGCAGTGCATTAGTTGTGAGAATTCAGAAGCTGCAATGTCAGGATTCAGCTCTGCAAGTTCCAGCAGTCATCACATGGACGCTTCACTCATATGCTATTTTCATACTTATGGTCCTGTGACAAGGAGCTTCACCTCCTGCTTTTCTCAGTTTTTCACTGAACATTGAGAGCATTAGGGAGAGCAGCTCGTTGGTACATGACTAAGTGTGCAAATCGCATCTGTGCTTGGGAAGGGAGGAGGGGGCGCCGAACTGAATTCTTGCCCCGGGTGCCAGAAAGCCTAGATACACTTCTGCACACAGCTCTGCTACATCCACACTGTTAACCCCTCCTGACCCACACATAAACTTACCCTCATCCAGCACCATGACAACCAGCACAGCAGAGACCTGCACACATCCAGGAGCCTGATCATGTGACACCTAACTCCTCCCCTCCTGTGACCTCATCACAGGTCCTGTGCGCACAGAGGAGGACAGCCAGCAACGTCATTGCTCTGCTGTAAGAAGCTGAAGTGGAGAGCTGGGAGGGCGAGGATGGGGGGCGTGGTGGCTTCTCTCACTGCAGGACACATAGTGTCCCAACCGGGACAGCGGGTGGGAGGGTTAGAATCGGGACTGTCCTGCTCAATCCGGGACAGTTGGGAGGTATGCAAATGTATTTTAATGTCTAAAGAAATTTACAACTGGAATACATAAGGTATCCTCTGGATCACAGCCGGGAAACAAGACAGTCCGTAGCCGAGATTTGTTGCTGTGGGCGTGAGTTGCACAACACCAGGGTTATGGGGTACTCGGCACCGAGCCCGTTGAAGTCTATGGGGAATGTCACAAGTAGCACAGCTCGGTCCGTTGCCCTGGGCGCTCATACAAAGGGGGATATTTACAGGGGATTTTAGTAATTGTTCGTGACGCCACCTGTGGTTTCTGATCAGGGTGACCAGCGCTGCAGGGTGAATCCTCTGAGGGGTTGTTATTTGGCAGCAAGGTGTTAAGTCTCCCACAGGCGAGACTGGATCCCTCAAGGTATATGGCGATGCAGGGTGCAAGTAATAAGTCAGTCACACACAAATCAGTCTCTTTCCATACCTTTACTGATGATGGTTGCAGGTATGTCCCGGGAAGCTGCTCAGGTGGAGGATGCACATCCAGGTAATCACTGAGTAGGTTTAAGGCCTCCTTACTTCTTAATGTGTGAGTTTCCAACCTGCATGAAGCTAAATTTAACTCTTTCTCCTTTCTATGCCCGGCTGATCTTGTGATGAGGCCTTTGTGTGGACAGAACAGTGTCTCTATGGCGGTACCTGCCAGACCCCTGTCTTCCTAACCTCGGTTACGTATCAGCACTGAAGGGCCCCTCTGCGACCTGAAGTCCAGTGTGTCGACCCGCCACCACAATTGTGGGTTACCAGGGCAATGGGGTACTCAGAGCCGAGCCCATGGAAGTCTATGGGGATTTTGTCACAGGTAGCTGTGGCTCGGTCTGTGGCCCGGGCGGTCTGGCGTATGTTGGGGATATATTTACAGGGGATTGATTTATGTACAGTTCGTGACGCCACCTGTAGTATTCTGGTAATTAGTACCAGCGCTGCTGTAGATCTCTGAGGGGATGGTGATGCAGCTAGATGTCGGGTCCCCTACAGGTGGGACTGGTCCCTCAAAGTCTATGGGATTTGTGAAGTCGAGTGCAGATAAAGAACACAGTCTCACACGGTCAGCGTCTTTCCATACCTTTACTTGCAAGATGATAAGGCAGGTCCCAGGGAGGCTGATCCAAGGAGAGTGTATCTTGAGACGGCAGCTGGACAAGTTAGGGGCCTCCTTTAACTCCAATAAACGAGTACAACTAGCCTGAAGCGTAGTTCCCTCAAATCTCCAGCTAATCTTTAGCTGTACCTGCCCAGTCAGCTTAGTGTTAGGGCCTTCCTGTGAAGGAGCTGAATTCTTACGTGGTCCTGCAGAACTCCAAAGTCTTCACTCCCCCTGACCCCAGTTACGTACTGACTATAAGGGGCTTGTCTGCCGCGACCTAGGGTCCGGTAGATTCCTGGTTTTTTATCACCGTGCCTGAAACAACAGTGACCCTTCGGTCCCCAGTGACCGGTAGCAATGTGCTGGACTTCTGCAATCCTGAAGCACCAATTCTATAATCCACTTGCCTTTCGCCTTGTCCACGCTGGTAACATAAGCACTCAAACTAGCCAAGGGTCGAGCAGTCACTTCTTTCCTTTTCCTTCCTATGAAGTTAGCCACAGATGCTCAGTTATCACAGGCAGGAGCACGTCTCTGAACCTGATACCGTCCTTTAGACAGGGATGCTGAAGACTTTCCGTGCTAATACTTCTTCTTTCTTCAGTGTGTGCTGAGAGGGTGATACAGCTCTGACTAGACTAAGGTGTATTCCAAACACCTATACCAGACTCCACGTTATGAACTGGTGATGAAGCAGGCTAGACTCTTTCCTCCCTCCAAACGTCTTCTCACAGATGTCTAGACTCTACTCCACACGTCCTCACTGCCCGAAGACAGGAACTAGACTAATCACTCTAACACCTACTACCTTGACCACTCCCTCTAGAGTATACTCCACTACCCTAGGGGTGTGTCTAGTGTGTGTTGAGTGAATGGATATTTAGCATTAAACTGCCGTCTCGCCATACACTCTCCAGGGTACTGCGTGTGCCTACCACCAGGGCTACACATTCCCCCATGGTAAACGACAGCACTCCCGGGCTGTAAAATACAAAAGACATTTTGTTTATGCAATCAACATTTAACAATAACATCTTCCCATCCGGGAGGTGAGGAAATCTTGAACGTTGCAAAACTTTATAGAAAAATACAAATATCAATTAGCATTCAATAAATATACAAGATACTTGTGAAGGACCCGCACCAAACCTTCAACGTAGGTCCTGGGTGGGCTGCAGGACGTCCGATTGCAGACCTCACTCAGTGCCACACCACACGGGTTTTGTTTTTCAGAGGTAGTTACGCCAAAGTTGTAATGGTTTATGTAAAACCAAGATAGGGCACCGAAGCGCAACTATTTACAATTAAGTTCTGGTTAGCATAGTCCTTAACCTCAAAAGTCCATTTGTCAAGAAAGACATATTATATTAAATCGCATTATAAAAAGTGCAACTGTTTATCATCTATCATTTACCAATTACCCAGCCGGGCATTCTATAATTAGAAATATATATTCACTATATATAACCTGTGCAAAACTTTTTCAAAAACATTTTAAACTTCTTGCTTTTTACTTGTGGTAGATCCGATAGGGATCTCACCAACTCTTTACTATTTATTCATCTTCTACTAATACACCTTCCACTACATCTTTCACCCCGGGGCTGGAACGATGCAATGAGCCCTAGATCCCAAGACCAGCAAATCATGTGCTGCGATCAGGGTCTGGGTTGCGACAGTTCTGGTGCGAACCTCTAGGGGCGCAACGGGTACACTTTCTTCGCATGACACCGATTGCGTCTCCATTACAGTCAACGATATAGACCGCGTCAGGGTTTGCGATCTAGACTGGGTCGCATGTGGCGATGTGGAGGTGGCTTTAACTTGCGATGAACTCTGGGTCGCATGTTGCGATGACTTTGCAGGGGGCGATGCTGGGGCACGGCCGGATGCTGCTGGAGCTGGAAACGGGGACGCTGCGGTAATGGTGACGATACCTGCGTCTGGGACGGGGTCGCGGACGATGGCGACGTTCAGGGCATACCACCCTTCATTCCCCAATGCCGCGTATAGGTGACTATATCTCCGTTTGCTAAGTCCCTCCCGGGATGACCTTGCGGCAGGTGAGATTCTACGTCACGCCTGCTGACAAAGACCGCTGGGTAGAGGCCCGGTTCACGGATAAAGCCCCAGCCCTTCCGGAGCTGGAACTCAGTCACACACCCCTGCCGCCGCGGTTCCCGTAAGGTACCTTTGTCGCGACGGACAGTCTCCTTGTCAGCAATCAGCTCGGCATATTGTCGCTGGCGGTTCCTCTGAGTTTCCCGCTCTTCCTCCTGCTGACGCCTCTTCTTCTCCTCACGACTCTGCCATTCTTGCTCCCACTGGGCGGTGTAGGCGACGTCATCCAGGCGCGCCATTTCGTCCCAGTCCACATCTGGTAGTGACGGACAGGACCCCTCCGGTGTCCCTGCCGGGGACCGATAATCTGCTGCGGCCTCTTGGCCGGGCGGGCGTTCCGGGATTGGCTGTACCTCCTCAACCTCCTCCGCCTCCACCGCTTCACCAGTGGATCGGGAACGGTACTTTCGGGGGCAGCCTCCGGTTGCTCCTTCGCCTTGGGCAGCAGACTCTTCGGTATTTGGAATCGTGGGGTTCATTGAGGGGAGAGGACGCCGTGTTCATTAGTTGCCACTTCAGCAGGTTACATCGGCGTCTCTCTATCTCCTCCAGTCCAGGTTGGACCATCTTCTTTAGGCGTGCGTTCTCCTCCTGGATTTCTAGCAACGCCTGTTGCAGGTGCAGAATCGCATAAGACTCCGATGCCGATGGCAGCTTGGCGGGGGCACGGGGCCTGCCTTCCTCCGCTGCCCCGCTCGGCTCCACACGTCCTGCCTCCATCATGTTCCAGAAGATTCTTCTTTTCTGCGGAGACATCCGGTCTCTTCCGTGGAGGTGGGGTTTGCGTCTTCTCCTCCTCGCAGGGAAGGTGAAGAGGAGGCGGACCTCCTTTGCTGTAGGGCAGGACCGCATGTTGTAATAGCACTTTGAGAGGGCAGGCATTTTCTTCGCGCCACAGGGGGGTAGACGCCCACGAAGGTACGCCCACCTTCTTCTCCAGCGCCTGAGGGCGCGAATATGGCGACAAAAATGGCGATTTTGGCGCCAAAAGTGCAAACAGTCCTTTTCACAAAAACAAGTCCTTAGGCACACAGGGCTCGCAATTTCGCGAGTTTCGCATCCTGTTCGTGACGCCAAAGTTGTGTCGACCCGCCACCACAATTGTGGGTTACCAGGGCAATGGGGTACTCAGAGCCGAGCCCATGGAAGTCTATGGGGATTTTGTCACAGGTAGCTGTGGCTCGGTCTGTGGCCCGGGCGGTCTGGCGTATGTTGGGGATATATTTACAGGGGATTGATTTATGTACAGTTCGTGACGCCACCTGTAGTATTCTGGTAATTAGTACCAGCGCTGCTGTAGATCTCTGAGGGGATGGTGATGCAGCTAGATGTCGGGTCCCCTACAGGTGGGACTGGTCCCTCAAAGTCTATGGGATTTGTGAAGTCGAGTGCAGATAAAGAACACAGTCTCACACGGTCAGCGTCTTTCCATACCTTTACTTGCAAGATGATAAGGCAGGTCCCAGGGAGGCTGATCCAAGGAGAGTGTATCTTGAGACGGCAGCTGGACAAGTTAGGGGCCTCCTTTAACTCCAATAAACGAGTACAACTAGCCTGAAGCGTAGTTCCCTCAAATCTCCAGCTAATCTTTAGCTGTACCTGCCCAGTCAGCTTAGTGTTAGGGGCCTTCCTGTGAAGGAGCTGAATTCTTACGTGGTCCTGCAGAACTCCAAAGTCTTCACTCCCCCTGACCCCAGTTACGTACTGACTATAAGGGGCTTGTCTGCCGCGACCTAGGGTCCGGTAGATTCCTGGTTTTCTTATCACCGTGCCTGAAACAACAGTGACCCTTCGGTCCCCAGTGACCGGTAGCAATGTGCTGGACTTCTGCAATCCTGAAGCACCAATTCTATAATCCACTTGCCTTTCGCCTTGTCCACGCTGGTAACATAAGCACTCAAACTAGCCAAGGGTCGAGCAGTCACTTCTTTCCTTTTCCTTCCTATGAAGTTAGCCACAGATGCTCAGTTATCACAGGCAGGAGCACGTCTCTGAACCTGATACCGTCCTTTAGACAGGGATGCTGAAGACTTTCCGTGCTAATACTTCTTCTTTCTTCAGTGTGTGCTGAGAGGGTGATACAGCTCTGACTAGACTAAGGTGTATTCCAAACACCTATACCAGACTCCACGTTATGAACTGGTGATGAAGCAGGCTAGACTCTTTCCTCCCTCCAAACGTCTTCTCACAGATGTCTAGACTCTACTCCACACGTCCTCACTGCCCGAAGACAGGAACTAGACTAATCACTCTAACACCTACTACCTTGACCACTCCCTCTAGAGTATACTCCACTACCCTAGGGGTGTGTCTAGTGTGTGTTGAGTGAATGGATATTTAGCATTAAACTGCCGTCTCGCCATACACTCTCCAGGGTACTGCGTGTGCCTACCACCAGGGCTACACACCAGCAGGGATTCCGGTTTTCTCACACCAGCCGTGAAGGTTCTAGCAATCTTC
>JARQOD010000002.1:20384685-20506838 GCA_033576555.1 Oophaga sylvatica
CACAACAGAGAGTTTCCGGGTGGAATTATAAGGCGGCCAGGGTGGTAGTCGTGGCAATGAGCTGTAGTGTTCCCACACCCTGGAACCCCACAGATACAATACAATGTCCCTTCTGTAGTGTGTATAATGTGTGCACAAGACACTCACATTAGTTGTCAGAGTCCCTCTGGCTCCGTGTCCATGAGCTCCACAAACCATTCCAGAGACAATGTCCTTTTCCAAAAGTTCAACTTTATTTGGCAGTAGGGTATCCATCACAAATGCAGCACAGTGTACACAGAGTGTCATCTCTCACGCTTTCCCTGCCTTCTCGCAACCTCTGTACCTTCTGGCAGTCACTGCCTCACTTTTGGCAATCCCTGCCTCATTTCTGGCTATCCCTGCCTCGCTTATGGACAACCTCTGTCCCGTCCATACCTCTAGGCCCACCAGCTTCCTACTATTTCCTTGTCCGGCTTAAAAAGGAAAAGGTGCCAGGCTCGCCATCTCACCTTCACCTGCCCCGGTCGTAGACCCTGGATCCTCTTTGGATTCTATTCAAGCTGGTGACCGCCTGTATGCCACTCAGCCTGGGGCACCTTCTTGCCTTAGCAGCCTTATCCCCACGGCCAGTTGACTGTCTCTCTTCACTGCTGCATCCTGACTGCTCTCTAACCAGGAAGTGCCTGCCTATGTCCCACTGTTCTATGCTGCACTACTCTATAGCTCGTCCCAAATGAAAAACCCTTAATGCTCACTATACCTGCTCTAGACTCTGATTCCCTATCACTAATGTGCCCCACTAACCTAATCCCACTATTGTCCTATGCTATCTTCTATTCTATCCCTACTTCTATACATAACACATATAAAATACATCTACATTACAGTACATAAATCATACAGCAACATTACATTAACATTAGTAAACGACAAGGTGCCGCACGTGATACAGGTGTACGGTGTCCAAAGAGGGAAGACACATGATGAACTCTGTCACATCCTTACACAATGTCAGATAGGGATGAGCCTGCAGCTGTAGCAGACCTTAGGTCTGCCTGATAAGCAGAACCGCATGCAGTGGGCATCCTGCGGCAAGAAAGAAGACCGAGCGGATAGTAAGATCCTACAGAGAAGTCTCCAGAGTCGGTCCAGAGTGAAAGAGCGAAAAGTAAGAAGTCTTGAGGCCTGGGGCAGGAAACCTAGTGGGACGGGATGGAAAAGGAAGGATAAGCAAGATGAAGAGAAAATACCCCTTGTGGTGGTCCAGAGGCATCAATAAAATAGAAAGCTAATCAGTGGCCATATTGGCAAGGAAACTCCCCTAAGAGGAGAAGGACACTGAACCGCAGGTGGCAGTATAAGACTCTTGCTTGCTGTACTTTGGTGCCATTATTGAGGACAAAGAGGCTCCCAGCATAGTGTGCTAAGTTGTGTTTAGGAATATAAGCTAAGTGAAGTGGAAAGTGAGAGTGACTCCAGGAGAGGGAGGAAGAAGTGTGAGATAATGTTCTATGAACATGAAACGTCCATGAAGATGATTGCCTACCATCTGCTGTACATAGCTCCTCAAAAGTTATTGTTCAGTAAAAATAAGTTTACGGACTCTTGTATGGTCATATATCCCCTAGGATAATTTGGCCAATTAAAGGCCCTTTAACCCGCACTTGTTTCCATGTAAACGTGCCAGCGAACACTAGAACTACAGATAGAGTCATTTCGACTCCTCACAATTTTTAAAGATCCAGTCCATAAGGCCGAGGTCACACTTGCGAGAAACTCACACGAGTCTCGCACCTCAATACCCGGCACTGCCGCCGGCACTCAGGACTGCATGTATTTCTATGCAGCTGAACACTCCGGTCCCGAGTGCCGGCGGCAGTGCCGGGTATTGAGGTGCAAGTTTCTCGCAAGTGTGACCACCGGTCTTAAGCTCCAATTCTTTATAGTTAAAAATTCTAAAAACTCTCCATTCTTGTCGACATTACCAAGTTCACTTTGTTTAGTCTTCTATTTGTAAATTCACTTTAGAGCGAGAGAAAAAAACATCCAATTTACAACCAGACGCACTAAACACAGCTCGCCAGACTTTACCCTTGGGTTAATGTTTAATTTTCTTCTTTTGAGTTTTTTTTTCTCCACTTTTCCTTTTTCTCTTCAGTGCTCTTTATGAAGCATCTTGATTTTTGAACATGATGGTAGGCATAACAAAAATGTTCCCGTAATTGCACTAACAAGACACTGATGCGATTTCCAGTTTCATCCCATTTATCAGAGCATTGCCTGTAGCTGTGAACATTGCTGGGTAATAGTTTGGGGGTAATGATGCTTCAAAGAGCTTAAATCTGTTGACCTGACATAGCCTCTACAAGTGGATGTCTCCGACAGGAATCAGCTGTTCTCAGGGCTCTTGGTCGAGCACAATAACAACTTAATATAATTTTGAAAGGACAAAGAAAGGTTTAGACGATGCAAAGCAAGAAAACTGGATTGAATTTACTTGGCATGTCGGAGGGCAGAGTATGGTTGTTTTTGAAAATCCGATCATAATTCATGAAAGTTATGAGGTCGGCCCTTTCTGGCGTTTGCACGGATGATTCGAGGACGGTGCCAGAATGACTTGTTTGCACTCATTGGAAACAAATGATCTCTGCTTCAGAGATGATCAGAGGAAACATTATAACAAATGAACAACAACATGACCAGATAAGAACAAAATTTATAGAAAAAGTCTAATATGCTAAACTTTCTGCATATTTACTGCCCATTAGTTCCACTTGTTTGGCATCAGTGCTGGTGGCCTTTAATCCCCCAGAACTCAATAAAAGTTCAATCTACAATGAGGCATGTTAATGAACATCTGTACAAAGTGTTAATAACTGAGTGAACTGGGAAATATGGTACTGACCAATGCTCATCTCTCTGCTGTCACTTTTGATTCTGTGGTGTTAACATTTCTGATAATCACATCATGGCATTATGGATATTATTGATTTGAAGTCCTACGTTCTGCATTAGAAATATTCCATTGCAAATGATACCTTCTCCAATTTCTGGGTCATCTATTCACATTTGGTGAATTCAAAAACTTTGAGGAAATATTTTGTAACAGAACTTTTTGCAACTATACGGTCATACCATGAAACTGCTCTCTGCCCTGTCTACTAATGGGGTTTCCGAGTTAGATGTCCCCCTTCCTATGATAAGGTTTTAATATTAGAGAAGGTATAAGACCATCCTGATTTGTGTATTGTCACGATTCTGCCACTCACTATGTCCTGGGGAAGCTGCAAGTGATAGCTTAGCCGCCCTATGGATAACAGGTGTGTCGGGTGTCAGAGCTGTGAGTGACAGCTTAGTTGCCCTATGAATAACGGGCGTGTTGGACTGTCAGTGCTGTGTTTGGGATACCTCCAGGAGCTTTCCTTTCCAGATAATTGTCAGGCTACTTAGCTGGCTGGCAATGTCAGATCATTGCTAATTGTAGCCTCAGCTCAGTGGTGTGTTTTGTGCTCTACATCTTAATATTCTGATATATGATTGCCAGACCTAGGATTTGACTATCAACTACCCGTTAGTATAATCCCTTGTGCTTTTAACATATTCTGACTTTAGTGACCAGACCCCAGACTTTTCCCCTGACTATCCATTTGTATAATCCCTCTTTGATGTATCTTCCTGGCTTTTGACCTTGGATGTCTAGACCACTCTGCCTCACGGCTACTAGCGACGTTGCATTACAATTGGCCATACATTTGTCTTTTTGACAGTATTGATCCTTTCCCATGTTCTATGATCAGGTGGTGAATCTGACACAAATAATTCAAGATCTGGTTAAGGAACACCAGAGCCTGGAATTGTCGGAATCTCAGTTGCAGTCAGATTGCTAGCTTGGGGAGAATTCCCTATAACTCCGTCATCAATGGCTGTGATATCTACACATTCAGATGTGCAGTTGGTCCCTCCTGAACACAGAATTGGACCTTCCTGATAAATTCTCGGGAGAGAGAAACCAGTTTAGGGTGTTTAGAGAGAACTGTAGATTTTCTACCATTCGACCCCAGCCTTCAGGGGATGAGGCCTAGCGGGTGAAAATAATAATCATGATCCTACTTCGAGGGGTCCATCAGACTTAGACATTTTCCTAGTCCTTGCAAGCCCCAGAACGGTCTTCTGTTTCCACTTTCTTTGTCGCCTTAGGGTTGATACATGACAAACCTGACAGGATCCATGTCGCAGAGTCAAAGATCATAAAACTGACACAGGGGAGGTCAAACCACTGAGGTCTACAGTTCTGATTTCTGGCAGTGGTCCAGTGAAGTTCTGTGGAATGATGCAGCTCTTAGGTGGCAGTTCCATAGAGGACTCTCTGATACTCTTAAGGAAACTCTAGCTTTGCATACTCCACCTTGCTCCTTGAGGGACTCAGGCCATTTGGATGGTTCGCAGGATTCGGGCGAGAATTGAAGAACGACAGTGGGTTTTGATCATCCTCACCAAGTCGGTCGTTTTACCTAAAGCAGAACCAGTCGAAATTGGAGCTGCCAGCTCTCGGACCAGTGAGAGGAGACGGTGGTGCAATCTCGGACTATGCTTCTACTGTGGCGCGCTGGACATTTCCTTCAGGACTGCTCAATACACCCTCAAGCGGACAAGCCATTGTGAAATGCCTGTGGTGACAGATCATAACAATGTAGCTTACATTGAATCAGCTAAGCGGTTGGTCCTTATTTTTGTCTAGGTTCAATTTTTCTAACACGTTCAGGCCAGGATCCAAGAAGTAAGATGCGTTATCTTGCAGCCTTGATTCAGTTTTTCCTCCTGAGCATCCATACTCCATTCTTTCTCATGACACTGTTGTTTCCATGTTATCCTCAGAGTTGAAAGCTGAGCTACAAAGAGTCCAGTCACAGACTCCTTCCACTACTCCTAGGACCAAATTATTTGTACCAGTGTATCTTAGATTGCTTCTATTACAAGAATTTCATGATTCTGTCTTGAGTGGTCACCTTGGGGTCACACCAGTGTCAAAATCCATTGCATTCCCTTTATGGTGGGCATCAACATATAATGATATTGAAGATTTTGTTTTCTGCTCGTGAGGTTTGCGCACGCGCTACAGTCTGTCATAACCAGCTGGCTGGGGAATTGGCTTCATTACCAATTCCAGCAAGATCGTCGACTCACTTGTCAATGGTTTTCAACATGGATTTGCCTTTGGTGGTAAGACTGTTTATTTGAGCGGTGGTTGACCAATTCAGTAAACAAGCCAATTTTGTTTCTTTATAAGGGCTACCAAATGCTTAAACACTTTTCAGGTTATTGTCACACTGTGACTGTACGTGAGATATTGAAATATGTCCTTCACTGTTCCTCAGGCTGGTGCCCTAACTATCCCTGTTCCCAAAGGTGTTGGCATATGCAACAGATTAGGACTTATTATAAGTAAAAGGATGACTTTATGCTGACCTGACAGTAGATGGCGATGTTGTGTAACGTTTCCTTCTGTTTAATGTATTGTATAAGAAATAGTCTTACTTGTAATTTCACTTTCGTTTTGTTCCTGTTTCCTGATGCAATGCTGAAATGACTGTGCATTATTCTTTTACCTCATGTTGTAAGAAGTAAAAGCTTGTTATCCCATGAAGCCTGCTCTGTGAAGTTTTCTACTGCAAAGGTGTGGATTCAGAAGCTGTGCGAGAAAAGGTACCTCTGAAGGTGAGGTAAAACATGTCCTCAAAGTGATGTTCACACGGGAGATGTTCATCTGTGTGAAAGTAAGGTAAAACCTTTATTTTTGACTACAACTAGCAGAGATCTGGAAAGCTGAGAATACTTTAAGCACATAGAGGCCAGGAAACTAGGGTAAAAGCAGTGAAAAGCCTTAATTTTTTGCGCAAGTGAGTTGTGCAAAAACTTTATGACTTTCGATATTTTCATGCTAGTTTGACTTCTCTCTGCTGACAAACGGTGGAGCTGGGACAAATTCATTATTCTATTTATGCCTTTTTTAAGTCAATTTTATTTGTGCTATCTTGTTTTTTGTGTTTTGATTTCAGTTTTTTTCTGCACTGCAGTACCTTGCTCTACAGGTAAGTATATATAAAAAAATGTTTTTCTTCTGTTGCAGGCCGGATTGGGGGTATATATACAGTAAATTAGAATGCTGTAAATCAGGGCTGAAAGATACTGGTTTTATCTCATATGGGACAAACCTGATGACAGGTTCTCTTTAAGTCTGATAATGCTTGTGCATACCCTGATCATCTCCAGCAAAGACTACTGCAGCATACTTCTCTGTGGGCTCTCATCTAGCACCCAACAACGCATCAATGCTACTCGGTTAATCTACTTCTCCACTCAACACTCTTCTACATCTCTCCTCTGCCAATCACTTTACTATCTCAACATTGCCCAGATAATTCAGTTTAAAATACTAACAAACATACACAAGCCAGTCCGTAACTTGTGCCTTTCATACGTTTTTGAGCTAATCTTCTGATGCCACCTTACAACCAATCTCTGGTCCATACAAGAGTTCCTTCTTTGATCTCATCTTGGCTGTTCGTCACACAATCGTCTTCAAGATTTCTTGCGAATGTCTCCTGTACTGTAGAACTAACTACCTTAGAACAGAAGATTGTCTTCAATGCTTGAAGTTTTCAAATGCATCCAAAAATCCCATGTCTTCAGAAATGCCTATGATCTTCAATAACTCTATTGCCACCTCATTACTACCTGAGCTGCTCCAACTCCAAACCTACTGTCCCCTTTTCCTAAACCTTGTAGATTGCACACTCGAGTGAGGAGGGTCCTCTTCTCCTCTGTAGCAGTCTCCACTGTCAGTTAATGTTGTTCGATATACTATAGGATAGCACGGTGGCTCAGTGGTTAGTCCCCCATGAAGGAAAATATCTGCAAGGAGTTTGTTCTCCTTTGTTTACTTGGGTTTCCTCAATGTTCTCTGGTTTCCTTCCACAATCAAAAGACATCCTGATAGGGAATGTTGATTGTGAGCCCCATTGGAGACAGTGATGATGATGTCTGTAAAGCGCTGTGGAATATGATGGTGGTAAATATGCAAACAAAATAAATATTAGATTTGTGTTTGATGCATGGAAACTCTCTTTACGTGTAAACAACCTACAAATTAATGGTTATTTAAAAATTAAAAAATATCGATAATAATACAATTGTTCGCATGAGGTCTTAAGGTGTTCATTCACTTAATCAGTAATCATCAAATTTTTGAGCTAATACTGTAGAGTGAAGCTAGTAAATACATACAACCTCTATGTATATATATTAAATGTGCCAACCTAAAAAATACCGGTTTGCATTTACAAAGCCATAGAGAAAAATAAATATAAAGTTTTATTTGTTTTTAGGGCCACAAGGGGATATTTCATTTCTAGATCTCATATTGAAGAACAACATTTGAAGGAGTATCGGTACTTAAAAAACCCAAGAATTCTTCTCTATAGACAAGTGGGTTGGCAGCATGGGCGTACCCACCGTGGGGCAGGGGGGGCAGCTGCCCCCTCTAGAAGCAGGGGAGCACAGTGAAAAAAACGGCCCGACAGTTCAGTGCCGGCGGGTCCTTTAATCGCGGGCGGAATGTGGTGTGCCTTGCGGCCTTCCATATGCAGCACAGGCGACGTCACGTAATCGTCATCAAGCCGCCTGCGCGCCCTGATGAAGTCACGCCGCCTGTGCCAGGAGAAGACGGAGTCCAGCGCGCGCTTCTTCAGAGCAGCGGGGGAGATAGGTGAGTACTGGCATTTTTTTTTGACGCCGGGCCCGGCCTATGGGGGATTATGCTGCCTATGGGGGGATTATGCTGGCTATGGGGGGGATTATGCTGGCTATGGGGGGATTATGCTGGCTATTGTGGGATTATGCTGCCTATGGGGGATTATGCTGCCTATGGGGGGATTATGCTGGCTATGGGGGGATTATGCTGGCTGTTGTGGGATTATGCTGCCTATGGGGGATTATGCTGCCTATGGGGATTATGCTGGCTATGGGGGGATTATGCTGGCTATGGGGGATTATGCTGGCTATGGGGGATTATGCTGGCTATGGGGGATTATGCTGGCTATTGTGGGATTATGCTGGCTATGGGGGGATTATGCTGGCTATTGTGGGATTATGCTGCCTATGGGGGATTATGCTGCCTATGGGAGATTATGCTGGCTATTGTAGGATTATGCTGCCTATGGGGATTATGCTGGCTATTGTGGGATTATGCTGCCTATGGGGGATTGTTACGGTAGCTGAGGAGTGCAGGTAAAAAAGGCAATACACCAGAGCAGTTGGAATCTATGAGATTGCAGTACCCTGACTAACCACCACAACTAGAGGCAGCCGTGGAGCGTTCCTACGATGGTCCTAGACGCCTCGTCACAGCCTGAGAAACTAACTACACCTAAAGATAGAAATAGGAAAGCTATCTGCCCCGGAGCAGAACCCCAAAGACAATAGAAAGCCCCCAAACATATAATGGCGGTTAGACAAGAGGAAATACTGACACAGAAAGAAAATAGTATGAGCAAACGCTGGGGCCCAAACTATCTAAATAGAAAAGGACAGGAAGGGTACTTACTGCAATCCCAGAAAACCCTGAAAAACCAACATACTAATTTCAAAATCACCTGAGATCACACGACCTCTACCACCTAAATTAGTTCTCTGGTGTAACAAAAACAGCAGCCACTGAAAAAACTGCAAAAAGCAAAAGTACAAAACACAGTGGCTGGACTAAACTGAGAGGGCAAAAAGCCCCCGGAGGGGACCCAGAAGGCCCCCACAGAAGTGCAGGACAAAATGCAAAAATATAGCAAAAACACAAAATAAGAAATTGTCTTATCTGATAGCAGGAGATGCAGACACGACACAGCAGGCTACAAGGGAAACTGGAAAGAAGGATTCAGACCAGAACAATTGATCACCGGCAACCCTGATGGGAAAATGATTCCCTTAAATAAGACCAATCAGTAACACCTGATTCCCAATCCTCACTAGTACCGCTTGTAACCACCAGAGGGAGCCTCTGCTCAGAACTCATCTCAAACCCATTCACAACAGGGGATTATGCTGGCTATGGGGGGATTATGCTGGCTATGGGGGGATTATGCTGGCTATGGGGGATTATGCTGGCTATGGGGGGATTATGCTGGCTATTGTGGGATTATGCTGGCTATGGGGGGATTATGCTGGCTATTGTGGGATTATGCTGCCTATGGGGGATTATGCTGCCTATGGGGGATTATGATGGCTATAGGGGATTATGCTGCCTATGGGGGATTATGCTGGCTATGGGGGGATTATGCTGGCTATGGGGGATTATGCTGGCTATGGGGGATTATGCTGGCTATTGGGGATTATGCTGGCTATGGGGGATTATGCTGGCTATTGTGGGATTATGCTGCCTATGGGCGATTATGCTGGCTATTGTGGGATTATGCTGCCTATGGGGGATTATGCTGCCTATGGGGGATTATGCTGGCTATGGGGGGATTATGCTGCCTATGGGAGATTATGCTGCCTATGGGGGTATTATGCTGCCTATGGGGGATTATGCTGGCTATGGGGATTATGCTGGCTATGGGGGATTATGCTGGCTATTGGGGGATTATGCTGGCTATGGGGATTATGCTGGCTATTGTGGGATTATGCTGGCTATTGTGGGATTATGCTGCCTATGGGGGATTATGCTGGCTATTGTGGGATTATGCTGCTATGGCAGATTATGCTGGCTATTGGTGGATTATGCTGCCTATGGGGATAATGCTGGCTATTGGGGATTATGCTGCCTATTGGGGACTATGCTGCCTATGGGGGATTATGCTGCCTATTGAGGACATATGCTGCGTATTGGGGACCTATGCTGCCTATTGGGGACATATGCTGTCTATTGAGGACATATGCTGCCTATTGGGGACATATGCTGCCTATTGGGGATTATACTGCCTATTGAGGACATATGCTGTCTATTGAGGACATATGCTGCCTATTGGGGATCAATGCTGCCTATTGGGGACATTTACCTGCCTATTAGGGACTCTCGCACCACACCAGTCTGAGCCTGAGCTAAAAGCGGAGTTGCGCCAATATGTGCACTGATGAGGATGAAATGATATGGATTGGCAAGGCTGCAGTGATGGCAAGCGCAGGCTGTATGTCTCTGTGTGGGCAGTTTTATTGCTGGTATATTGTTTTTGTAGCGCTGTATATATATTGGTATTTTACTAATAGCAATTTGGAATCCCTAGGAAATAATGATATCAAGAAAGAGAAAAATTGCTTCACTTGTGACAAATATGGAACCGAACATTGACCATCTCATTAGCCAAAAGCAGGCCCATAGTTCCCATTGAAATACCAGTAAGTTTGTTGATTTTTAACTTTACTTGTTCTTTATTTTAAGTATTGTGTTTGTTCCTGTTTATTTTTATTTTTTTTACTTCAAAATAAGAGTGTAGTGTATGGTGTATACAGGGTCATACACATCGTGTGCGGTATATAGAGTGTAGTATATGGTGTATACAGGTCATACACATCGTGTGCGGTATATAGAGTGTAGTGTATGGTGTATACAGGTCATACACATCGTGTGCGGTATATAGAGTGTAGTATATGGTGTATACAGGTCATACACATCGTGTGCGGTATATAGAGTGTAGTGTATGGTGTATACAGGGTCATACACATCGTGTGCGGTATATAGAGTGTAGTATATGGTGTATACAGGGTCATACATATTGTGTGCGGTATATAGAGTGTAGAATATGGTGTATACAGGGTCATATACATCGTATGCGGTATATAGAGTGTAGTATATGGTGTATACAGGTCATACATATTGTGTGCGGTATATAGAGTGTAGAATATGGTGTATACAGGGTCATACACATCGTGTGCGGTATATAGAGTGTAGTATATGGTGTATACAGGGTCATATACATCGTGTGCGGTATATAGAGTGTAGTATATGGTGTATACAGGGTCATACACATCGTGTGCGGTATATAGAGTGTAGTGTATGGTGTATACAGGGTCATACACATCGTGTGCGGTATATAGAGTGTAGTATATGGTGTATACAGGGTCATACACATCGTGTGCGGTATATAGAGTGTAGTATATGGTGTATACAGGTCATACACATCGTGTGCGGTATATAGAGTGTATATACACTGCTGTATTATACTTTTCATATACAGGTTATAATGCCTCTTATTATTATTCTTTGTATAGAGGTGAGTGTGCCATGTATAATATATGGTATATACAGCGTAGTGTCGCATACACTGCTGTATTATACAATATACAACAATTCTAATGCTCCATACCTAATATGCAGGATAATGTACAGTGTATATGATGTAACCTGTATAAGATGCGACATTGGCTTGCCCCCCACTAGTTTTGATCCTGGGTACACCCATGGTTGGCAGTCAGGGCCGGCGTCAGCACCCGGCACACCCGGGCAAGTGCCGGGGCCCTGAGCAGGCGGGGGGGCCCACTCGCAGTCTGGCACCCCCGCGCCCGTTAGCGGAGGAGAGCGGTGTCAGCGCCGCCACTGGCCCCCCCCGCTTGCTCAGGGCCCCGGCATCAGCTGGCACAATACTTACCTCTCCCGTGCCTCCGCTGCCGCAGCTCCGGGCTCCAGGGGGCGCCGGCGCTTCCTCTCACAGCCGGCCGCTGAATGACGTCATCATTCAGCGGCCGGCTGTGGCACAGAGCGCGGGGATGCCGGACAGGTAAGACGTGTGTGTGTGTGTGTCTGTGTGTATGTAGTGCGGTGCTGTATGTGTGTATGTATGTATGTGAGAGAGTGCTTGTGTGCTGTCTGTGTGTGATGATGGCAGGCATTGCTGATAATGGGGAGGCATTGATGATGATATGATGGGGAGAAGATGATGATAATGGGCAGGCATTGATGATAATGGGGAGGCATTGATGATAGGGAGAAGATGATGATGGGCAGGCATTGATGATAATGGGGAGGCCATGATGATGATGGGGAGATGATGATAATGGGCAGGCATTGATGATGATGGGGAGGCCATGATGATAATGGGCAGGCATTGATGATGGGGAGGAGAAGATGATGATGGGCAGGCATTGATGATGATGGGGAGGAGATGATGATGATGGGCAGGCATTGATGATAATGGGCAGGCATTGATGATGGGGAGAGATGATGATGATGGGCAGGCATTGATGATGATGGGTGTTGTGAATGGTTTGAGATGAGTTCTGAGCAGAGGCTCCCTCTGGTGGTTACAAGCGGTGCTAGTGAAGATTGTGAGGACTGGGAATCAGGTATTACTGACTGGTCTTATATAAGGGAGTCATTTTCCCATCAGGGTTGCCGGTGATCAATTGTTCTGGTCTGAATCCTTCTTTCCAGTTTCCCTTGTAGCCTGCTGTGTCGTGTCTGCTTCTCCTGCTAACAGATAAGTCTTTTTCTGCTTTTGTGTTTGTGCTTGATTTTTGCATTTTGTCCTGCACTTCTGTGGGGGCCTTCAGGTCCCTCCGGGGGCTTCTGCCCTCTCAGTTTAGTTCAGCCACTGAGTTTTGTTCTTTTGCTTTTTCCAGCTTTTTCAGTGGCTGCTGTTTTGATTTTGTTACACCAAGAACTAATTTAGGTGGTAGAGGTCGTGTGATCTCAGGTGATTTTGAAATTGGTAGAGTTGGTGTTTTTCAGGGTTTTCTGGGATTGCAGTAAGTACCCTTCCTATCCTTTTCTATTTAGATAGTTTGGGCCCCAGCGTTTGCTCATACTATTTTCTTTCTGTGTCTGTATTTCCTCTTGTCTAACCGCCATTACATGTTTGGGGGCTTTCTATTATCTTTGGGGTTCTGCTCCGGGCAGTTAGCTTTCCTATTTCTATCTTTAGGTGTAGTTAGTTTCTCAGGCTGTGACGAGGCGTCTAGGACCAACGTAGGAACGCTCCACGGCTGCCTCTAGTTGTGGTGGTTAGTCAGGGTACTGCAATCTCATAGATTCCAACTGCTCTGGTGTATTGCCTTTTTTACCTGCACTCCTCAGCTACCGAAACATAACAGTATCACCGGCCTAAAAATTGAAAATTGTATGGTACTCACAGAAGGGAAAAAATATTTGAAAGAAAAAAGGTTGTCAGAGTTGTCAGAGATATTTTTCTGTTTGTTGCATTTTTTTTTTTTTCCCCTATGTATCCCTGGGTGCTGGGAGGATCTTTTCTCCCAATGGAGTTTGCACAGTTGTCTGGCCGTGTGGATCAGCTTGCCACTGAGGTTCAGAGTATTGCTGCATATCTTGCTAGGTTGCCTGTTGTGGAACCTAGGATCCCCATGCCAGATTTGTTTTTAGGGAATCGAGCTAAGTTTCAGAATTTCAAAAATAATTGTAAATTGTTTTTTGCCTTAAAATCTAAGTCCTCAGGAAACGCAGCGCAGCAGGTTCAAATTATCATTTCTCTCCTGCGCGGCGATCCTCAGGATTGGGCTTTTTCCCTGATACCTGGGATCCTTTTTGAGTGATGTTGATGCGTTTTTTTCAGGCTTTGGGGTTATTGTACGATGAGCCTAATGTCACTGATCAAGCTGAAAAAGCCTTGTTGGCATTAAATCAGGGCTTGATGACGCTGAGTTATACTGTCAGAGATTCCGTAGGTGGGCAGTCCTGACCAAATGGAATGACGACGCTTTGGCGGCCCTTTTCCGGAAGGGTCTGTCAGATAATGTAAAGGATGTTATGGTGGGATTCCCTGTCCCCTCTGGTCTCAATGATTCTATGTCATTAGCGATTCAAATTGACAGACGTTTGCGTGAGCGGAGAAGTATGCGTGGAATGGTGTTGCCTTGTGAGCCAGCTTCTGAACCCATGCAGTGTGATAGAGTGGTGTCTGGGGCACAGCGTCATGAGTTTCGAAAGCGCAATGGGTTATGTTTCTACTGTGGTGATGCCTCTCATGCTATTTCAGTCTGCCCTAGGCGGGGAAGACGTTTTGCACGCTCGGTTGTCTTGGTAGTGTTCAGACTAAGTTTTTATTAACTGTCACTCTGATATGCTCTCGTCCTCATTTTCTGCTCAGGCTTTCGTTGATTCTGGAGCAGCTATTAACCTGATGGATTAATGATTTTGCTAAACGTTGTGGGTTTCCCTTGATACCCCTACAGAAGTCTATTCCCCTACTGGGATCGATTCTACCCCTTTGGCTGAGAATAAACCCCAGTTTTCTACTCAGGTGATAATGAGGGTTGAACCTGATCACCAGGAGTGCTGCAAATTTTTGGTTCTATATAATCTGCATGACATTATCGTGCTGGGTTTCCCTTGGTTACAGTCTCATAATCCTGTTTTGGATTGGAAATCTGTGTCTGTAACCAGTTGGGGCTGCCAATGTGTTAATACCAACACTCCTGTTTTTTCTGCCTCCCCCCCAGGCTCAGGATGTTCCTGACTTTTTGTTTGATTTTTCTGATGTGTTTAGCGAAAGTAAATCTGCTTCCTTGCCTCCCCATAGGAGCTATGACTGCGCTATTGAATTAGTGCCGGGTAGTAAATTCCCTAAAGTCGCCTTTTTAACTTGTCTGTACCTGAACATGACGCTATGCGGTCTTATATCAAGGAATCATTGGAGAAGGGTCATATCAGACCATCCTCTTCACCCTTAGGTGCCGGTTTTTTCTTTGTGGCCAAAAAAGATGGTTCATTAAGGCCGTGTATTGATTATCGTCTCTTGAACAATATTACTGTGAAATATCAATACCCGTTACCCTTGATTTCTGACCTGTTTTCCAGGGTGAAAAACGCTACTTGGTTTACCAAGCTTGACCTCAGGGGGCGTATAACCTTATTCGCATTAAGCACGGGGATGAATGGAAGACGGCATTCAATACCCCTGAAGGGCATTTTGAGTACCTAGTGATGCCCTTTGGGCTCACTAATGCTCCTTCCGTCTTCCAGTCCTTCATGAATGACATTTTCAGGGATTTTGTGGACAAATTTCTGATTGTTTATTTGGATGATATCTTGATTTTTTCTAATGACTGGGACTCTCATGTGAAACATGTTCGAACTGTATTCCAGATTTTGAGAGAGAATGCTCTGTATGTGAAGGGATCAAAGTGTCTTTTTGGCGTACAGAGGATCTCATTTCTGGATTCATTTTGTCCCCATCTGTTATTGAAATGGACCCGGTCAAGGTTCAGGCCATCTGTGATTGGGTCCAACCTACTTCATTAAAGGCTCTTCAGAGATTTTTGGGTTTTGCCAATTTTTATCGTAAATTTATTGGTAATTTCTCGGTTATTGTTAAACCATTAACTGATTTGACCAGAAAGGGTTCTGATGTGGTGAATTGGCCTCCTGAGGCAGTCTCTGCATTTCAGGAACTTAAGCAGAGATTCACTTCTGCTCCTGTTCTACGGCAGCCTGATGTTTCTCTGCCATTTCAGGTGGAGGTTGATGCCTCTGAAATTGGGGCAGGTGCCGTTTTGTCCCAAAAAGATCCAGAGACCTCTAAAAGTAACCCTTGTGCCTTTTTCTCTCGAAAATTTTCTCCTACTGAACGTAATTATGACGTGGGTAATCGGGAGTTATTGGCCATGAAGTGGGCTTTTGAAGAGTGGAGACATTGGCTGGAGGGAGCCAAACATCAGGTGGTGGTCCTTACGGACCATAAGAATCTGGTCTATCTGGAATCTGCCAAGCGACTCAATCCTAGACAGGCCAGGTGGGCCTTGTTTTTCACACGTTTTAATTTTGTGGTTTCCTTTCTTCCTGGCACTAAGAATGTTAAGGCGGATGCCCTCTCGAGGAGTTTCCTTGCGGACTCTCCTGAGTTATCTGATCCTTCTGTTATTTTGAAAGAGGGTGTAGTTCTTTCCGCCATCTCGCCCAATTTGAGACTTGCTCTGGAGGGGGTCAGGAGGATAGGCCCGAGCGCTGCCCTGTTGGAAAATTGTTTGTCCCGGACCAATGGAAAAAGAGTGTGATGTCTGAGATTCATTGTTCCGCATTGGCTGGGCATCCCGGAATTTTTGGTACCAGAGACTTGGTTAGTCGGTCCTTTTGGTGGCCTACCTTGTCTCGTGATGTCAGGGAATTTGTGCAGTCCTGCGGGACTTGCTCTCGCTCCAAGCCTTGCTCTCGCTCTAGTGGTTTGTTGATGCCATTGCCTGTGCCCAAGAGACCATGGACCCATATCTCTATGGATTTCATTTCCGATCTTCCTGTTTCTCAGAGAATGACCACCATCTGGGTAATTTGTGATAGGTTTTCCAAAATGATACATCTTGTGCCATTACCTAAGTTGCCTTCCTCCTCTGAATTGGTGCCGTTGTTCCTTCAGCACGTGGTTCGTTTACACGGCATTCCTGAGAACATTGTGTCTGACAGAGGAGTCCAGTTTGTTTCCAGATTTTGGAGGACTTTTTGTTCTAAACTGGGTGTTCAATTGTCTTTCTCCTCGGCATTTCATCCTCAGACCAATGGTCAAACTGAGAGAACAAACCAGACATTGGAGACTTATCTAAGATGCTTTGTGTCTGCTGATCAGGATGACTGGGTCTCTTTTTTGCCTTTGGCTGAGTTTGCTCTTAATAATAGGGCTAGCTCTGCCACTTTGATGTCTCCGTTTTTCTGTAATTCTGGGTTTCACCCTCGATTTTCTTCAGGACAGACGGAGGCTTCTGTCTGTCCAGGTGTTGACTCTGTTGTGGAGCGTATGCAGCAGATTTGGGACCAGGTGGTGGAGAGGTTGTCCCTCTCTCAGGAGAGGGCCCAGCGGTTTGCTAACCGGCATAGGACTGATGGTCCTCGGTTTAAAGTGGGGGACTTGGTCTGGTTGTCCTCAAAGAATATTCCTATGAGAGTAGCATCTCCTAAATTTAAGCCTAGGTTCATTGGACCTTATAAGATCATGGAGATTATTAATCCTGTTTCTTTTCGTTTGCTTCTTCCAGGGACATTTAAGATCCATAACGTGTTCCACAAGTCCTTGTTGAAGAGGTTTGTTGAGCCAGTGGTTCCTGCTGCTGTGCCTCCTGACCCTGTTTTGGTTGAGGGCAATCTGGAGTATGTGGTTGAGAAAATATTGGATTCTCGTTTTTCTAGACGGAAACTCCAGTATTTGGTTAAATGGAGAGGTTATGGTCAGGAAGACAATTCTTGGGTGTTTGCTTCGGACATCCATGCTAGGAGACTTATCCGTGTGTATCATAGAACTCATCCTGACCGACCTGGTTGCTCAAATGAGGGTTCGGTGACCCCTCCTCAAGGGGGGTACTGTTGTGAATGGGTTTGAGATGAGTTCTGAGCAGAGGCTCCCTCTGGTGGTTACAAGCGGTGCTAGTGAAGATTGTGAGGACTGGGAATCAGGTGTTACTGACTGGTCTTATATAAGGGAGTCATTTTCCCATCAGGGTTGCCGGTGATCAATTGTTCTGGTCTGAATCCTTCTTTCCAGTTTCCCTTGTAGCCTGCTGTGTCGTGTCTGCTTCTCCTGCTAACAGATAAGTCTTTTCTGCTTTTGTGTTTGTGCTTGATTTTTGCATTTTGTCCTGCACTTCTGTGGGGGCCTTCAGGGTCCCTCCGGGGGCTTCTGCCCTCTCAGTTTAGTTCAGCCACTGAGTTTTGTTCTTTTGATTTTTCCAGCTTTTTCAGTGGCTGCTGTTTTGATTTTGTTACACCAGAGAACTAATTTAGGTGGTAGAGGTCGTGTGATCTCAGGTGATTTTGAAATTAGTAGAGTTGGTGTTTTTCAGGGTTTTCTGGGATTGCAGTAAGTACCCTTCCTATCCTTTTCTATTTAGATAGTTTGGGCCCCAGCGTTTGCTCATACTATTTTCTTTCTGTGTCTGTATTTCCTCTTGTCTAACCGCCATTACATGTTTGGGGGCTTTCTATTATCTTTGGGGTTCTGCTCCGGGCAGTTAGCTTTCCTATTTCTATCTTTAGGTGTAGTTAGTTTCTCAGGCTGTGACGAGGCGTCTAGGACCAACGTAGGAACGCTCCACGGCTGCCTCTAGTTGTGGGGTTAGTCAGGGTACTGCAATCTCATAGATTCCAACTGCTCTGGTGTATTGCCTTTTTTACCTGCACTCCTCAGCTACCGAAACATAACAGATGGGGAATGATGATGATGGGCAGGCATTGATGATAATGGGGAGGCCATGTTGATGATGGGGAGACAATGATGATGATAAGGAGGCAATGATGATGATGAGGAGGAAATCATGATGATAATGGGGAGTCTTTCCACAGCGCCCTTTCCTGAGCCGTAACAGTGCAGAACGCAGTACAGCGCAGATGAGAGCTCCATATTTTGTATGGAGCATTATATGGGGACCAGTATCCTGTATGGAGCATTATATGGGGACCAGTATCCTGTATGGAGCATTATATGGGGACCAGTATCCTGTATGGAGCATTATTTTGGGTCCAGTATTCTGTATGGAGCATTATATGAGGGGTGACATCCTGCATGGGGTATTATATGGGTGATGAGGGGGAGACTGTGGTGCCCATAATATTGTATGGAGGACTGTACTGTCCAGTCTGTTCTGTGCGCTGTGAGGATTTGGCGGTTTTTGAGCTATTGTACAATTTACAGTAGATATCATTCATGTAATGGAAGAAGTGAAGTATTTGGCATTGTACTGTACCCATATTTCTCTGCAGTATCTGTGCATCATGAATCGTGGTCTGTGTTAAAGGGGCCCACTGAGGCTCTTTCGCCCGGGGCCCATAAAAACCTGGAGCCGGCCCTGTTGGCAGTGCTGCCCTCTCCCGCAAGGTATGGTTACTAGACACTCCCTGCTCAGTTGGCCAAGTAATGTTCATGGGAAACCATCTCGGCGGACAGAGTGATTGTTTTCTTAAGGCCCTCTGAACGCTCTGAGCTATTTTGCGATGGCAAACTTTAAGGAGCAACGCGCCAACACCAAATTCTGTTTCCTGTTAAATGTACAGAGAGAGAACCGTCTGAGAGTGTGTCAGGAATTGAAAGAAGAGGCACAAATCGACACAGATTTTTTGTGAAAAGTCACCACAGGTGATGAATCTTGGCGTTACGCCTATGATCCTGAAACAAAACTGCAGTCCAGCCAGTGGAAGACAACTTTATCGCCCAGACCAAAAAATGCATGGAAAGTGAAATCAAATTTGAAGTCCACGATGGTTTGTTTTTTCAACACAAAAGGAGTTGTTCACGTTGAATTTGTTCATCAGGGCACCACAGTGAACCAACAATAGCTTCTGGGAGCAATTGCGTGAGAAAAAAACGACCTGAATTGTGGTGATCGGAACTGGCTGCTTCATCACGCCTGCCCACGCAGCAGTGTAATTCAACCTGTTTTTGGTGAAAAACGGCATGACAACATTTTCTTACCTTCTTACTCGCCCAACCTAGCCCCTTATGACTTCTTCCTTCTTATTTCAAAGAATGAAGAAAAACCTAAAGGGAAAGCATTTTCAGGATGTAGAAGAGGTTAAGAAATAATAGTTGGAGGCACTTACCAGCATTAGTTCAGAAGAATATAGAAAATGTTTTAAACAGTGGGATAAGCGCACATCACCTGATGGACAGTATTTTTTAAGTTGTTATTTTCAATAAAAAAATGTTTATATAAGTATTTCTTGTTTTTTTGGGGGGCCCTCTCGTACAGTATATGTGTGTGTCAGGCACAACCTAGTGGCAGCTTGCTGGCAGACTTTGCGGGAATCTCATGAAAAATGATAATATATTTTGCACAAAACAAAATACAATAAAATACTATACTTGTAATATGAAAGATAAAGGGAGTAAAGAGAGAGATGCCCATCATGGGGCAAAGGGACTGCTATATGACACAGAGAAATAATATAGAGGTGTCTCTAATCAATCAAACATTGGCCGAAAGATCCAAAATTGTAAATATGTATATTAGTATTGTATGACCCAAAAAGATATAAAGCTGACAACTATCAGATAATATGGTATAGTTCCAATAATAGTTTATGTGTATCACTTGTGCCTATACAAAATCATGTCTACTCTCACCATGGGTCACCAGCTCTCCAATACAAGGTCATATAAAGGCAGCTGATAGGGTCGGAGTCTGGGCTAACCCCTTTTCTTCTGGAATCTTAACCCACTAGAAGGCTCTGACTCTTTACAAAAAAAGTTGACAATAATGAAGATCTTCTCTTTTAGGTGATCAAGAACTTAGAACTCCTATTACTAAAGTTGATACTCCTGATACCCCTGATGAAGCCATTACATGTGGCGAAACGCTAGGGGCATACTACCTTCTCCCAATTATTCTTCTATATGTGTTGGGATACGTCCTATGGTCATATATGAGTTCCTCGATGTGATCTGTACTTAGGTTTTTTTCTATTTCCCATTCGACTCCCCTGTCATATTCTTCATTTCCAAGGATAAGTTTGTTGTTTAGAAGGCATATTGTATTGCTATACTTTGTTGTTTCTGGAAGAGATATATATTTATATTCCTTACCTGTTATATTTATAGTAACTTATTAATACACTATATTGTCTTATACTTGTTCCATATTATTGGATTATTTGGGAGATTGTTTTTACAGTAGTTCTTATGTTTTATGTCTTTTGTTTTATTGTAATATGGAGTCTTTACAGATGGTTCAAATTTTCCCCATTTTTTCCGCCTTTTTAATGTTTTTAGCTATTTCCACTGCAGTTTTTAAATAATAAAGATTTTTTTGTTCACTCTATTTGCCTCCTAGAAATGCTTGTCTTCTATTATCGTGGGCTTATTGATTCTAGATATACTCTCTTTGCTCTTATCGGTTTATTTTTGTTATATGGCAGAGGAGTCCCTCTCCCTAATTACGGTATTTAATCCTCTTTACAATGCTGGTCCTTTGTTTTTTTCAGTACATATTACTAACGTTGGCCATAAAATTAACAATTCTTTCTCCAAAAGCGGCGCTTAGTTACCCGCTGTTTACCCTGGATACCAGCGTGCTCGCTGGTCCTGATCGCTGGTGAGTCTGCCTATGTGACAGTTCACCAGCGATCAGCTAACGATGTCCCAGCGATCCCATCCACGTCGGATCGTAGGTGGGATCGCCGGACATTGAAGCGTGTAACGGGCCCTTAGTATAGGTGTGTGTTTATATATAGTAAAAAAAAAACAAAGAAACAAAAAAAGCAACAACAAACATTTTTTTTGTTAATTTTGCATATTGTGTTGTATTTAGGTTCGTTGTAGTGTGAATGTGGTGGTATAAGGGGGTGGCTGTAAGGTTAGGCAGTGAGACCAGTAGGTATTTGCTGTGTTTTGGTGTCTTGTATGATATTCGGTTTAGTATTGTATATAATATTGTATATAGGTTGGTGTGAATGTAGTTTGGGGTTGTATATAATAGTATGAATGAAGCTGGGCTGGGGGGATTTTACATGATATTATACAATTTATTATTTTACGGGAGTATTCATGTAGTTATGGTTATTTTGTTTCTTCCCTTTTTAATTTTGTTTTCTTTATATATTTGAATTTTTCTTTTTTTCCCTGATTAGTAGCTCATGAACTTTCTCCATTTTGTTTCCATTTCTGGTTTATTTCTTTGCGATTTATGTCTTATTTTGTCGTCTGATTGGAGTTTTGTTCTTATGTTTTGTTCTGTTGTGTTTTATCTTGTAATGTATCATAGTTGTGTCATGTGAAGTATTTATATATAATAAGAAAGCCCTGCAATACTGAAGATTTGTGAGCAGGTTGCGGGATGCAGCGACGGACAGGAGACAGAGCAAGAGTTAATTCTTTTAATTAACAAAGGTATACTCCACGCAGGGAGGTAACTGGTTAAATGGGGGAAAACGGGCAGTGCAGATGAAAAAGTATATACTGATTTAAAGAGACAACGACCGTGGTTACAGTACAGTTCTTTAAAATGTAACTTATCCAAACAGACGGTCTTCAGGCAGTAGGGACCATGAAGCAAATGATGGTGCCAGCGACGGCCGGCACGGGGTTGGTCTGGTGAAGTCCTGTAGACTGACAAAGATTCGGGTCCCGGAGGCAGCGGTTAGTCTCTGGCACCTTCTGCAGGGTCCTGAGTCCATATGTTGATGTGGCAGAAGCCAACAGGCCTCAGCATACTCTGAGCCCAATGTGGCTTGGTAGACATACGCCCAGGGGTGGGATTCAAATTTTTAACAACAGGTTCTGTGTTTGTGTGTAGGAAAACCACACCCATTTACACGCACCTTTTCCTCAAACATATACAAACCTCTAGGAGCACACACAGACCCCACAAGTGTGCAGAACTCCCCAGGAGCACACACAGACCCCACAAGTGTGCATAACCCCCTAGGAGCACACACAGACCCCCACAAGTGTGCAGAACCCCCTAGGAGCACACACAGACCCCACAAGTGTGCATAACCCCCTAGGAGCACACACAGACCCCCACAAGTGTGCATAACCCCCTAGGAGCACACACAGACCCCACAAGTGTGCATAACCCCCTAGGAGCACACACAGAGCCCACAAGTGTGCATAACCCCCTAGGAGCACACACAGACCCCCACAAGTGTGCAGAACCCCCTAGGAGCACATACAGACCCCCACAAGTGTGCAGAACCCCCCAGGAGCACACACAGACCCCCACAAGTGTGCAGAACCCCCTAGGAGCACACACAGACCCCACAAGCGTGCAGAACCCCCTAGGAGCACACAGAGGCCCCCACAAGTGTGCATAACCCCCCCCAGGAGCACACACAGACCCCCACAAGTGTGCATAACCCCCCCCCCCCAGGAGCACACACAGACCCCCACAAGTGTGCAGAACCCCCTAGGAGCACACACAGACCCCCACAAGTGTGCAATCATCCCGTGAAACCCCACTATACAGCCCCAAGTATCTGCCCCCAACCCGTTAATAAATCCTCCTCGGTGTCACTGAGGACTCTGACCTGTGATTTCCCTCCTGCAGCTACAGACGCCGGCATCAGACTGCAGAGACCAATGGACGCTTCTCTTCCTGGCTTTGGCAGAACACGCCCCCACCTGGAATGACGCGCCTCCAGAAACAACGTCACACCTGGAAGGAGCGCAGACAGTCTAGCACAGTGATGGCGAACCTTTTTGAGACCGAGTGCCCAAACTGCAATCTAAAACCCACTTATTTATCGCAAAGTGTCAACACAGCAATTTAACCAGAATACTGAGGTTTTAGATTAGAAAAACAACTCCATACTGTATAATCGCCACACGTGATGCTCCATACTGAATAGTGGCCCCATATACTGCTGCATACAGTATAATGGCCCCACATGATGCTCCATACTGAATAATGGCCTTGCATAAAAAAAAACTACTCACCTCTGCCCGTTCCAAGGCTGATATAGCTTCCTCATCTATCACACACACACAGCGTCTCACACACACACACACACAGCGTCACACACACACACAGCAGCGTCACACACACACAGCAGCTTCACAGGCACAGTGGCCAGACTCACCTCTCCATTCGGCAGCTTCCTTCTTCTCACTTCCTGGTCTAGCATTTAGCCAGGAAGAAGGAGCTGCGCACAGCCATCAAGGTGACGGCTGTGCACAGTTCCCAGCCCCATACAGTGTGACGCGGGCGGCTGTGTCTGCTGCCGGCCGCGTCACAGTACAGCAGGCACGGCCGCACACAATTTGCTGTGCGGCCGGCCCTGTACATGTGCTGGGGCAGTGGGGGCCAGTACCGGATCGCAGCCCTGAATCTCCCCAGTTCGGGGAACCGGCTACTTTTTTAACAAGCGGTTCCATAGAAACCGGGTGAATCCCACCCCTTGCCCCTAGTGCAGCCAAATCACGTCGCCCCTAGCACAGCCAGATGCCGACACCCCTAGCGCAGCCAGATCACGCCGCCACTAGCGCAGCCAGATGACACCACCCCTAGCGCAGCCAGATGACACCACCCCTAGCGCAGCCAGATGACGTCACCCCTAGCGCAGCCAGATGACGTCACCCCTAGCGCAGCCAGATGACGCCGCTCCTAGCGCAGCCAGATCACATTGCCACTAGTGCAGCCAGATGACGCCACCCCTAGCGCAGCCAGATCACGTCGCCGCCTAGCGCAGCCAGATGACGCCACCCCTAGCGCAGCCAGATGACGCCACCCCTAGCGCAGCCAGATGATGCCACCCCTAGCGCAGCAAAATGACGCCGCTCCTAGCGCAGCCGGATCACGTCGCCCCCTAGCGCAGCCAGATGACGCCACCCGCTAGCGCAGCAGATGACGCCACCCCTAGCGCAGCCAGATGACGCCACCCCTAGCGCAGCAAAATGACGCCACCCCTAGCGCAGCCAGATCACGTCGCCCCCTAGCGCAGCCAGATGACGTCACCCCTAGTGCAGCCAGATGACGCCACCCCTAGCGCAGCCAGATGATGCCACCCCTAGCGCAGCAAAATGACGCCGCTCCTAGCGCAGCCGGATCACGTCGCCCCCTAGCGCAGCCAGATTACACCATACTGTGGCTGTATAGAAATCACTCCAGAACACCATTGATTGGTTGCAGCAGTGATTGGGGTGCTGTCAACATAACATCACTGCTGCAGCTAAAACACAAAGACCGGAGCAGCGGTGATGATCAGGACCCAAGAGGGCGAGTACCTGCCGTGTTTGTCATTTTACATGTATAATTTTGTTAACGTGGAAAATCCCTATAATCTGGCTCCAGGATCCCCCATGGCCACCCCATGTTACCTAGTTGCCCCCTACAGGAATACACAGTGATCTCAGGAACCTGCAATGATCACATTATTAGCGGCCCCCAATGTTTCTCTATGGGGCGAGCTGTATGTCAGTGACACACAATCCACACACGACATTTTCACATCAGACATTTTTTTCTGCTTATTTTTGGAAGGTTTTGAACCAGTAAGGGTGATTTTTTGCTTCACATACCCACTTTACACAGGTATGCAGCAATACAAGGGTGAGAACCAGAGGTCCCAGCATGCCTGTCACAAAACACCAGCTTCTCCGCACATAGCAAGCAGATAGGACGAAAAAGCTGCAGCTCCTGTTTACTCACATGACTGGACTTCATTGCCACGGTAACAATAACTCCCCTGCTTCCTGCACAGAGAGTGTCTCACCAGACACAGTCCCCCGGAAACAAATCCCTTCCGCACGAAGTTCCGCAGCGTGCAGTACCTGTAGCTGACACTAGAGGTCGCCTGCTGGCGAGACAGCAGCTTCGTGCACTGCACACAACACTTACGCCCAGGGTCGGACTGGCCACACGGAGAACCGGAGGATTCTCCGGTGGGCCCTGGCATCTGGGGGGCCCTGGCACCTGCTGGCATACAGGGGCCAGTTGCCTAGGGCCCCCGCTGCTCCAGGGGCCCCCAGCCGGTGGCGTGTCGCTAATAGCGGCACACCACGCAGCTGCCATGGGGGCCCCGTGCCAGCGGAGCAGCAGCGGGTGACAGGAGGCAGGAGCCCCTGTCCCCGCTGCTAAAGAGAAATGAATATTCACTGCTTCCCACACCACATGGGCGTGGGAAGCAGTGAATATCATTACTTACCTGTCACCCGCTCCAACCGCTGAGCGCCGCTGTGTCATCGCGTCCTCTCTTGCTGCGATGTTCAGGCAGAGGGCGCGATGACGTCTTTAGTGAGCGCCGCGCCCTCTGCCTGAACATTCACTGCCGGAGGACCGAAGACAGCGGCGCTCAGCAGTGGACCCGGTGACAGGTAAATATCGCAGGTGCCGGGGCCCTGAGCCAGCGGTGACACCGGCACCTGTCCCCCATAGCGCGCCGGTGTCCCCGCCTGCTCAGGACACCAGCACCTGGCCCCCAGCGACGAGAGGTGAGTATGTCATTTTTTTTTTTTTGCAGCATCTATGGGGCACAGTGGAGCATCTATGGGGGCATAATCTATGGGGTCATAATCTGTGGAGCATTTATGGGGGCATAATCTATGGGGGCATAATCTGTGGAGCATTTATGGGTGCATAATCTATGGAGCATTTATGGGGGCATAATCTATGGGGGCATAATCTGTGGAGCATTTATGGGGGCATAATCTATGGGGGCATAATCTGTGGAGCATTTATGGGGGCATAATCTATAGGGGCATAATCTGTGGAGCATTTATGGGGGAATAATCTAAGGAGCATTTATGGGGCATAATCTAAGGAGCACTTATGGGGGCATAATCTATGGAGCATCTATGGGGGCATAATCTAAGGAGCACTTATGGGGGCATAATCTATGGAGCATCTATGGGGGCATAATCTATGGAGCATCTATGGGGCATAATCTATGGAGCATCTATGGGGGCATAATCTATGGAGCTTCTATGGGGGCATAATCTATGGAGCATCTATGGGGGCATAATCTATGGAGCTTCTATGGGGGCATAATCTATGGGGGCATAATCTATGTGGCATCTATGGGGGCATAATCTAAGGAGCACTTATGGGGGCATAATCTATGGAGCATGTAGCGTCGACGTCCCTGCCTTCTGCCAGGCAGGGACGCTGTTCCCCTGCAGCAGCGTCCTCTGCCAGGCAGGGACGTCGCCCCCCTTACCCTTCCTCAGCGTCCTCCTTCCGCCCTGCTGGGGCCGCGCGCTCCTTCCCTGCTGCTGGACTTAGGGCGCGCGCCCGCGCCCTCCCCCGCTCTTAAAGTAGCCGCACACATTTTTCAAATAAGTCCCCGGCCAATGCCGGAGGACTCCACCCTATATTAAGGGCTTCCTCCTTAATGGAGGTGCCCGAGCAATGTTGTTGTTGCACTGTTTCACTCTGCTTCAGCCCTCAGGTCCCGTTACCAGTTACCTGCCTGTTTCCTGCCCGTTTGCTGTATGCTACCTGTCCGCAAGTCTACCCGGAGGTTCGGACGTCACAAGTGGTGATCCACGGCTATTCCAGAGACTCTTGCCTGCTCACTTGGGAGCGATCATCTGCCATCTGACTGCAGCCCTACCCGGAGGTTCGGACGTCACAAGCGGTGATCCCCGGCTATTCCAGAGACTCTTGCCTGCTCACTTGGGAGCGATCATCTGCCATCTGACTGCAGCCCTACCCGGAGGTTCGACGTCACAGCGGTGATCCCGCTATTCCAGAGACTCTTGCCTGCTCACTTGGGAGCGATCATCTGCCATCTGACTGCAGCCTACCGAGGTTCGGACGTCACAACGTGATCCCCGCTGTTCCAGAACTCTCGCCTGCTCACTTGGGAGTGTCCATCCGCCATCTGCCTGCTAGCCTACCGGGAGGCTTCACCATCTCAGGTCGTATATACCTGTCCATCTAGAGACTGCCCCGGTTACTTGCTGTGACAACCTGCCTGTCAATCCAGAGACTGCCCCGGTCACTTGCCGTGACAACCTGCCTGTCTATCCAGAGACTACCCCGGTCACTTGCCGTGACAACCTGCCTGTCAATCCAGAGACTGCCCCGGTCACTTGCCGTGACAACCTGCCTGTCTATCCAGAGTCTGCCCCGGTCACTTGCCGTGACAACCTGCCTGTCAATCCAGAGACTGCCCCGGTCACTTGCCGTGACAACCTGCCTGTCAATCCAGAGACTGCCCCGGTCACTTGCCGTGATCCTTTCCCGTATAACCAGAGACTGCCCCGTCACTTGCCGTGACTTCCTGTCCGTCTCCCTGGGCGCCACCCGCTCTCTTACAAGTATAACCTTCTTGTATAAATAAAGCTCAGAGGTTCCACCTACCTGACCCGTTACAGAGCATCTATGGGGGCATAATCTATGGAGCATCTATGAGGGCATAATCTATGGAGCATCTATGGGGCATAATCTATGGAGCATCTATGAGGGCACAATCTATGGATTATCTATGGGGCATAATACATGGGCAGCATATGGGGCACAATCTATGGAGCATCTTGTGGGGCATAATACATGGGGCAGCATATGGGGCATAATCTCATTTTCCACCCTAGGCTTATACTCGAGTCGATAAGTTTTCCCAGTTTTTTTGTGGCAAAATTAGGGGGGTCGGCTTATACTCGAGTATATATGGTATCTATCATCTATCTATATATATATATACATAGCATTATACCCTATGAGGGGGGCAGCATTATCCTCTATGAGGGGGGCAGCATTATCCCCTATGAGGGGGCTGCTTTATAATCTATGAGGGAGGCTACCCCAACTCCTGTTACATAATTAAGACATGTACTACCTTATATTATACCCTGATATTAGTGTGTTTTACTGCACAATTTGTGGTCTTGTATTTATTTCTATGTAGCTACATAGTGGGCCCCAAGAATGATTTTCTCTGGTGGGCTCAAGGTGTTCCAGTCCGACGCTGCTTACGCCCATGGTACCGGATCGCCGCTCTGATTCTCCCCGGTTCGGGGAACCGGCTGCTTTTTAAACAACCGGTTCCATCGAACCGGGGAGAACCGGCTGAATCCCACCCCTGCATACGCCGGGGAGTCAGGAAACAGTTCAAGGTCACTCACCCGGTCTCTTTTAGGTGGCATGCGCGCAACACTAACGGGCCCAGAGCGTTTGGCAACTTACCCTGCAGGGACCAACTGGCACAGGTCCTGGTCTATACTCATAGTCTCTGCGGATGTCAGCGGGGACGTTTGGGTGCGGGCCTGCGCTGCTACGGTACCCGAGGGATGGAGCACTCACTTCTCCCTTCTGCACTCTGTCTGTTCCCGCCAAGTCTGACTGCTTTCCGCGCACGCTGTGGCTGCTGCAGCTTAGCCACGCCCCCTGCTTCCTGGTGCAAGGGTTTGTCCGGTCCCCTAAGCTTTCCACCGGGCGACAGAGGAGACAGCCCCGACAATTCCAGACCCGGCGCAGAGCAGGTACCCACGGCCCGGTTATTTTTCCTACAGATTGTCAGTTCAGACCAGCAGCATGGTCGCACCGCCGGTCTGAACTATGTACCATCTAATCCTGGTAGCAGAGGCAGATTTGCCCCAGCAGATTCAGAGGAGTGCCAGACACTGAAACTTTCCAGATCCAGCAATCTGGTCAGCATCGGAGCAGCTCTTCTAGGCTCTATAGCAAATAGTTTGCAAGTGCTGCTCTTACAGGAAACCAGCCACTCTCATAGACTGCAGAGAGGGTAGGGAACCTGGTGTCACAAGTGTGTCAGTTTCTACAGACAGTCACTCTGCAGCTGGCTGCAGAAGGTCTCTGTGTTTGACATTGCAGATACCTTCTTAATCCTTCTGACTTTTGGACCCAGTGGCAACCTCCCTCCAGCTCTAATTGATACACCTGGACCTGGGTGTTTATAGACTCTCAGTTTGCTTCAGGGAGTCACCAATGATATTCTCATTTTCCCCTTGTGAACGCTTGGAGCTATAGCAGTCAGCTAACTTCCTCTCTGGTGCTGTTGGAGGACGTTAGGTGTTAGCTCTCTGGAGTCTGCTTAAGCTAAGTAGCTTCCCCTTGTTTGTCTCCCTTCTTATCTTTAGTGTTCAGTGGGGACTGACAAGTGCTCATCCCCCACCCCTTTCCCTATTCAGGGCCTAAATCTAGGGATACACAGGGCTTAGGTTCCTGCTCGGCAATTGGTGTGGAACCAATATAGGGATGGTAGGGGAGGCAGGGTGCTATTAGATCTACCTAGGGGTCTTAACTCCCCCTTTCCCTAGTGTTTGGGCTTCCTTCCCCTCATGTTGCACTTAGTCTTCCCACACTGTGTGTGACACCTGTGCAATAAGCAGTAAATGTAGTAGAATTAGAAAGTGATACATTGGAAAGTTTGTAGCTTTTGCAATTTTAGTCATTTAAGAAATTGAGACAACCCCTTTAAGATAGAAGATTTGCCCTTTTAAGAGAATTATAGTTATTATTGGTCCAGACACTCAATTGTCTATAGCAAATTATAGCTGCACTTGGGGCCATGTGCCCACCCACGTAGGTCTTGTCCTTCACAAACCATGTAGTTCTTTATTTTCCTTGCTATAGTTGCATGCAAGAAACATGGCATAAGTTGCTTTAAAGAGCAGTTATTTAGTACAAAAGGAGAACAAAGTCATCTATCTAATAAGCAGAGTTTGTTACTAATCCCTATGGGAGCCTTCATTGGAGTCTTTACATAATGAACTTCAGCATCGATCTAAATTACGGTTAGGTGAACGAATAGTCAACATCACAGAAGACATTCATTTCCTCAAGTGCAGTTCAATGGCACCAAGCGGCTTCACCTTTTGTTGATAAAAGTTTTAGCAGGGGAGGATTTTACTCCATGGAAGTAATCAGCGGGTGACGGAGCTCCTCACAGACAATAAGATGTCTCAAAACAGAAAGGAATAACACGGCATAAACACGTTGCACCATTAATGATTTAAGATCCATTCAGACCTTCTTAAACTGGTCAAACTAGTGGTTGAGCAACAGTAACTTGCCCCCATGATGGCAAAATGTTCTCAGATTATTCATCACTTTCTTTTATTACTTAGTAGTTTTGGGGATAATGTTCTTCTAGCTCCTTCTGAAGACTAACCCAGGTTATGAGAAGTTGAATGTGAACGATGGATACCAATCTTTTCCAAGGCCAAAACAGTACCCCACAGTTAACAAATTGAATAAGAAACTTAAAAATGTGCTCAGAGAATAAAATTTGCTATATTTTTATCAATGAGAGGAACGATGTTCTCCTAGCTGTCATGGAAAATTAACCCACCTTAGAAATAGAAGACATGATACAGGAAAGCCATAAATCAACATGACCTCTCATCCCAAAATACCCAACCAAGGAGCTAAAGACTTCTTACAGATCAAAATATGCTCCGAACAGTCATTGTTGATGAGGAATAATGTTCTCCAAGCTGTTATAGAAAACTTAGCCAGACTAGCAAAAATTAAGTTTCACACATGAAACTAAATAATCTTTATAAATTAGTGTGGATATTCCCAGTACAATTGACCAGGAAGCTAAAAATGTGCATAAAGAATTAGGGTAAATGGCATTTTTCTCCCTAGTTCCCATAGAAGAACAAACTAAGGTAAAAGAAGTTGAGCTATTTGATTCTCAGGTGTCACATTCAACATGTTCTAACCAGGGTTGGACCTCTAGTGAGGAGAATGTGACTGATCATCACTGATGATCAAGCTGGGCGTCATTTGTTCTTTGTGAACATTCTTAGCTCTACTGACCATCATAATGGTAGGAAAACCCACACTGATCTATAATACTAAACTTTTTTTACAGACTGGATTAGTCTTCTACTGGGATCTAAGGAAAAGCTAACTTCTTGCCAAAGTTGACCAGTCTGCCCATATTTTACTTTCTTAAAATGTTTTGTATTAGCTCTTTATAGCCCAAAATTGTATAATGGGGAACCACTGTAATCTATTAAAATTATTTGCTTTCATATGTCAAATTTAATATATGGGTAACAATATGAACTAAAGACCTTCAAATAGTGCTAACAGAGCAAAATTACAGATTTCTAATTACACTACTGTGAATTAGACTAGAATTTGACTGGAATTTGGCTGCAAGGTAACAGATTATAAAACCACTATGTTTCATTTTCTTATCACTTTCACCCCCATCCTCCTTTCTTTCTTCCTATCCCCTGTAATCCCCCCACCTAGTAAGGAATTAGTCATTTCCCCCTCCATTCTCCCCAGCCATCTCACCTTTCCCTCAGAACTGTTCCTCCACATACAATCCTTTTTACCAAGACACACACGGCCACACCATGGCTTATCCTGCTCCCACCTTCTAACGCTCTGTCTGCTACTCCTCATCACTGGCGACATATCCCCAAATCCTGGCCCTCCTCAACACATCCCCACACTCATTTCTAACACCCTGCCACGATCTTCCACACGTTTTTGCAACCCTGTCAACCTCATACCTATCCATCCACACCCCAGTCCCCCTACCCGGAGCACTATGGAATGCACGCTCCGTCTGCAATAAACTGTCATTTATCCACGACCTCTTTATCACCAACAAACTCTCCTTCCTTGCCATCACTGAAACCTGGCTCACTCCCTCTGACTCAGCCTCTCCAGCTGCGCTTTCCTATGGCGGATTTCATCTTTCTCACACCCCTCGCCCCAGCAACAAACGTGGTGGAGGAGTTGGCTTACTCCTGTCTGATACCTGCTCCTTTACCCCTATTCAAGTTCCACCCTCCGCTGCTATTCCCTCGTTCGAAGTGCACTCCGTCCGCATCTATTCCCCCTCCAACCTCCAGCTGGCTGTCATCTACCGCCCCCCGGAACTAGCCATCTCCACCTTTCTCGACCACTTCACCACCTGGCTACTCCATTTCCTCTCTGCTGACATCCCAACCATCATCATGGGCGATTTCAACATCCCCATTGACACTTCCACCCCGGCTACCTCTAAACTTCTTTCGCTCACGGCTTCCCTCGGCCTCACTCAATGGTCCTCTGCGGCCACTCACAAAGGCGGTCACACGCTGGACCTTATCTTCACCCGTCTCTGTTCCCTCACCAATCTCACTAACTCCCCACTCCCCCTGTCTGACCACAACCTACTGACATTCTCTTCCCTCTCCTCTGTTAGTACGCATCCCCCACTTCACAAACTCACCCACCCTCGCAGAAATCTCAAACACCTCAATTTACAATCGCTCTCTGAGTCCCTCCTCCCTCTCACAGACATAGCCTCACTTCATGACACAGATGCTGCTGCCACATTTTATAACACCACAATAAAAACCACACTTGATTCGGCCGCCCCCCTCACGCAGAGCAAAACTCGTACAATCAACAGGCAGCCCTGGCTGACCGGCCTGACCAAAGAACTGAGACGGGCTTCCAGGGTTACCGAGCGGAGATGGAAGAGAACCCATTCTACCGAGCACCTCAACGCATACAAGCAGTCCCTCGCCAGCTTCAAGTCCACGCTCTCTGCCGCAAAACAAACTTACTTCGCATCTCTCATATCCTCCCTGTCTCACAACCCTAAACAGCTCTTCAACACTTTCAATTCTCTACTCCATCCCACAGCACCTCCTCCCACTCCTCTCATTTCTGCCGAAGACTTTGCCTCCTTCTTTAAGCAAAAGATTGATACTATCAGAGAAGGCTTTGGCCCGCAGCCCCCAATGCCCCTCTTAGCCACTCAGCCCTGTTCTTCCAAAACCAGCTTCACCACCATGACAGAAGATCAGCTCTCCACTCTCCTGTCAAGATCACACCTCACCACTTGCGCACTTGACCCACTCCCGTCCCACCTCATTCCTAACTTTGCCACAGTCTTCATCCCTACTCTCACACACCTCTTCAACCTTTCATTTACAAATGGTGTCTTTCCTTCATCCTTCAAACATGCTTCAATCACACCGATCCTCAAAAAGCCCTCCCTTGACCCATCCTCTGCGTCTAACTATCGCCCGATATCTCTTCTCCCTTATGCCTCAAAACTACTGGAACAGCATGTATATCTTGAACTATCCTCCCACCTTTCTTCCTGTTCCCTCTTTGACGGTTACAATCCGGCTTTCGACCGCATCACTCAACTGAAACTGCCCTAACTAAAGTCACTAACGACCTGCTAACCGCCAAGAGCAAGCGACACTACTCTGTCCTCCTTCTCCTGGACCTGTCTTCTGCCTTCGACACTGTGGACCATTCCCTCCTGCTACAGATTCTCTCATCTCTTGGCATCACAGACCTGGCCCTATCCTGGATCTCATCATACCTAACAGACCGAACATTTAGTGTCTCCCTCTCACACACCACCTCCTCACCTCGTCCCCTGTCTGTCGGTGTTCCTCAAGGCTCAGTCCTAGGACCCCTACTCTTCTCCATCTACACCTTCGGCCTGGGACAGCTCATAGAATCCCACGGCTTGCAGTATCACCTCTACGCCGATGACACGCAGATCTACCTATCTGGACCTGACCTCACCTCCCTACTGACCAAAATCCCACAGTGTCTGTCTGCTATCTCAGCCTTCTTTTCTGCTCGCTTTCTCAAACTGAACATGGACAAAACAGAATTCATCATCTTTCCCCCACCTCACTCTACCCTTCACCAGACCTGTCCATCAATGTCAATGGCTGCTCGCTTTCCCCAGTTCCATATGCTCGGTGCCTTGGGGTGATCATCGACTCTGCCCTCTCTTTCAAACCACATATCCAAGCCCTCGCCACCTCCTGCCGCCTCAAACTCAAAAATATTTCCCGGATCCGCTCATTCCTCAACCATGAAACCACAAAAACACTAGTGCACGCCCTTATCATCTCCCGCCTCAACTACTGCAACCTCCTACTGTCTGGCCTCCCCTCTAGCACTCTGGCACCACTCCAATCCATCCTGCACTCTGCTGCACGACTAATCCACCTGTCTCCCCGCTATTCCCCAGCCTCCCCCCTATGCCAGGCCCTTCACTGGCTCCCTATTGCCCAGAGGCTCTAGTTCAAAACCTTAACCATGACATACAAAGCCATCCACAACCTTTCTCCTCCATACATCTGTGACATGGTGTCCCGCTACCTACCTACACGCAACCTTCGATCCTCTCAAGATCTCCTTCTCGACTCCCCCCTCATCTCTTCTTCCCATAAACGCATACAAGACTTCTCCCGGGCTTCCCCCATACTCTGGAACTCCCTGCCGCAAAACATCAGACTTTCACCAACAACGGAGACCTTCAAGAAAAACCTGAAGACCCACCTGTTCCGACAAGCCTACAACCTGCAATGATCCTCAGTGTACTGAACCATCGTACGACCAGCTCTACCCTTTCCTAGTGTATTCTCACCCATCCCTGCAGTCTGTGAGCCCTCGCGGGCAGGGTCCTCTCTCCTTCTGTACTTGTGTGTCCCTTGTCCAGCACATGTTTATTGTACCTGTCTATATTTTTCCCCTTTTCATATGTAAAGCGCCATGGAATAAATGGCACTATATAAATGTATAATAATAATAATAATAATAAAAATGTCAAGAGACTTGTCTACTTTGACAGTGAATGAAGTTCTACTGACTCCTATTGAATACTAACTCAGGCAAAGAAAAAATTAAATGTGATATGCGAAAAGTCAATGATATTCATTGATGACTATGGGTCCTCTTCTCATCATAATGGTTAAAGTAACTAAAATGTGCACAAAAACCAAATACGGCACCAAGTGGTCATTAGTAAGAGGGAATGATGCTTCCTCCCTAGTTCCCAAAGGTGACTAATCACTGATAGAAGAAATTGAACATCTCATATGTCACATGAAAGCAATTATTTCCAGAGATCCAAATGACTGTCCCTTCTGACATTAAAGATGTTGTCTACTACCTGGGCAACCCCTTCTGAATCCCTATGTTTCCAACCAGTAAAATAATACCACTCAGTCTCATCTCCAGTGCCAGCTCCATTCCAGCGGTGTCGTTACTAGCTCTCTGGGGTTTGCGTGACATTATGTCATGCGATCCCGGAGACCAATCAGCGCTGGCTTCAATCTTTCCTCCTATGGACTTAATTGACATCTGGAGGAAGTGGAAGATGTTGCTGCTACTCTCTCACTTCCTCCAGACGTCTTTATTTGTTCAAATGAGAGGAGAGCAAAGTCAATGATCATTGGCCACAAGGATCGCGTGACATAACAGTATCATGCGATTTCTGGAACGCCGCCGGCAGCGGAATTGAGCATAGGTGTTATTTTACTGGGAGGAAACATAGGACTACATCAACACTACATCGATGACCCCTTTAATCACCAATGGGCTAATAAAAGTGCTAAGAGATCAAAATGTGAACACACTAGTCAACTTGGGTGTTTTTTTTAGCTCCCATAGAAGACTAACTCCGGCTCAGAGGGTAATTTATTGTGCCAAAATTTGAGTGCGATTCGTAAAAGTCAATAACCTTCAAATATTAATGTGAGTAAAACTTCTACCATAATGAACTGCTGATTTAAAAAAAATGTTCAGTGAATAAAATGTGCAGAAACCAATCAGTAGTGAGAAGTAATGAAGTTCTCTTTACTTTCAGGGAAGAAGCTTAATATGACACGTTAAATCCAGTGATCTCCCTAAATGACCGTAGTATCCAAAAGATGCCTCTAGTGCTTCGCAGGGCCAACCTACAGCTGAACTTTTTCCCTTGTGGCATTTTCAACTCACAGTCTACTTTCAATGGACTCTGTCTCTTCTTTGTTATAGTTCCTGGTATTTCGAGTGTTCTATCTCTTTCTACTCCACCGCTCCCAAATTCCAAGGACTCCATCTCTTCATTGCTCCATGTGTCTCAACAATTCTGTGTTTTGTTACTGTTCCTTGCATCTTAAGAACAGATACATGTTCTCTCCCAGTTCCATCCAGTAAGGAATCTCACTACTGGACACTCACACCATGTTACAGGCTCTCCTCAAAATCATTCACAATGACCGTAGGCAGCTTTCCACCGTGGTCCTATATCTCAAGGGTTTCTGCTATGCCCTCCATTATCTACTCGACACAATCCAGTAACACTGTATCACCAGGCTACACCCTAAGTCTATAAGGAAATTAATTGCATTAGGCATATGTTCATGACAACAAGAGTGAGAAAAGACACCCATAGGGTTATTATGTCTGGAAAGAATTGACAATATACTGTGGGAACAATTCCAGCGAAGGCGTATACAAAGCCAAAGGAGATAACGGTACAACTGGCCGATGGTGGGAGATCGGTGATGAAGTCTGTAGCGCCGGCGTCCCTGCCCTCTGCCAGGCAGGGACGCTGTTCCCCTGCGCCAGCGTCCTCTGCCAGGCAGGGACGTCGCCCCCCTTACCCACGCTCGGCGTCCTCCTTCCGCCCTGCTGGGGTCGCGCGCTCCTTCCCTGCTGCTGGACTTAGGGCGCGCGCCCGCGCGCTCCCCCGCTCTTAAAGGGGCCGCGCGCATCTTTCAAAAAAGGTCCCCGGCCAATGCCGGAGGACTCCACCCTATATAAAGTACTTCCTCCTTAATGGAGGTGCCCGAGCAATGTTGTTGCACTGTTTACTCTGCTTCAGCCCTCAGGTTCCGTTACCAGTTACCTGCCTGTCTCCTGCCAGTTTGCTGTCTGCTACCTGTCCGCAAGTCTACCTGGAGGTTCGGTCGTCACCGGTGGTGACCATCGGCTATTCCAGAGAATCTCGCCTGCTCACTTGGGGGCGCTCATCTGCCATCTGCCTGCAGACCTACCCAGAGGTTCGGACGTCACATGCGGTGACCATCGGCTATTCCAGAGACTCTCGCCTGCTCACTTGGGGGCGTTCATCTGCCATCTGCTGCAGACCTACCCGGAGGTTCGGACGTCACATGCGGTGACCATCGTCTATTCCAGAGACTCTCGCCTGCTCACTTGGGGGCGTTCATCTGTCTTCTGCCTGCTAGCCTACCGGGAGGCTCCACCATCTCAGGTCGTATATACCTGTCCTTCCAGAGGCTGCCCCGGTCACTTGCCGTGACTACCTGCCTGTCCTTCCAGAGACTGCCCCGGTCACTTTCCGTGACTACCTACCTGTCCTTCCAGAGACTGCCCCGGTCACTTGCCGTGACTACGTGCCTGTCCTTCCAGAGACTGCCCCGGTCACTTGCCGTGACTACCTGCCTGTCCTTCCAGAGACTGCCCCGGTCACTTGCCGTGACTACCTGCCTGTCCTTCCAGAGACTGCCCCGGTCACTTGCCGTGACTACCTGCCTGTCCTTCCAGAGACTGCCCCGGTCACTTGCCGTGACTACCTGCCTGTCCTTCCAGAGACTGCCCCGGTCACTTGCCGTGACTACCTGCCCGTCTACCCAGAGACTGTCCCTGTCACTTGCCGTGACTTCCTGTCCGTCTCCCCGGGCGCCACCCGCTCCTTTACAAGGAAAGCCTCCTTGTATAATAAAGCTCAGAGGTTCCGCCTCCCAGACCCGTTACAGTTTGCTCGGGCCATGGAACCCGGTGGCACCCAAACCCCTTCGCTCTCTGACCTGTGTCATGAACTGTCTCGTCAGAGGTCTCAACAGGAGTCCATCCTGGGTCATCTGCGGAATGTTAATTCCCGCCTGGACACCCTGACTACTTCACCAGCAACCACCACTGGCGCCATGACTCGCAATCCGGCAGTTCCGTTGCTTACCAATTCCGTGGTTTCCGTTCCTGGACCTCGACTTTCTGCTCCTCCACGGTTTGGAGGCGATCCTACTCTGGCTCGGGGTTTCATTAACCAGTGTACCCTGCATTTCGAACTCCTGGCTCACCACTTTAACTCCGACCGGGCCAAAATTGCCTTCATTATGTCCCATCTCACCGGAGAGGCTCTGGCCTGGCTCAATCCTCTCTGGGAGAGAGAAGATCCTCTGGTGTCTGACCTGCCTGCTTTTCTCTCGGCCTTCCGGAAGGTATTCGACGAACCCGGACGGAAGACCTCCTCTGCATCATCTCTGTTGCGTCTCCGTCAGGGAAGTCTCACCGTGGGGCAATATGCCATACGGTTCCATACCCTTGCCTCGGAGCTGGCCTGGGATAATGATGCCCTGATATCTGTCTTCTGGGAGGGTCTGTCCGGCCGTATTAAAGATGAACTTGCCGGTCGAGACATTCCAACCTCTCTCGATGACCTAATAACTCTGGCTAATCGAATTGATCTACGGTTCCAGGAACGCGCCAAAGAGGTCACCCGTGAGAGAAGGTTTCCTCGTCTAGCTCCTTCTTTTCAGAGACCTGTGACTCCTTCCGCTTCTCCCCAGGTACACACTTCTGAGCCTATGCAGGTCGACCAGACCAAGATGGTCAAAGCCCGTCAGGACTTACGCCGTGCCGAGGGGAGTTGCTTCTACTGTGGCAGTAAGGAGCACCGGATCCGTACCTGTCCGGAGAGGTCGGGAAACGCCTGTGTCTAGGTTCGCTCGGAGAGGTCAACCTAGACAAGAATAAATCCTCTTCATCTCTGCTGCTGTCAGTCTCAATTCTCCTCGGTGAGAACCGTTATTTCGAACAAGCCCAACTTGATTCTGGAGCAGCCGGGAATCTTGTTTCACAGGCTCTAGTAGAGAAATATCGCATTCCTACCAAACATCTGGTTGAACCAGTATCTGTTGCTGCTGTGGATGGGGGTCTTCTACCATGTCCCATCCAACTTATCACTGAAGCCATAACCCTGCAGGTGGGAATGTTGCATTCTGAGAGCATCTCGTTTCATGTCCTGCCTGGACTCTCTCATGCTTTCTTATTAGGTCTACCTTGGCTCCAAAAGCATGCACCCGTGCTCGACTGGCAGACTGGAGAGATCCTTCGCTGGGGACAGGACTGTCATAAAACGTGTTTGGTTCCTGTTCATCCCGTCCGTCCTTCTCCTACACCCACTAATCTACCAGGGCTCCCGATTCCATATTGGTCGTTCGCTGATGTCTTTAATAAAAAGGAGGCAGAGACATTACCCCCTCACAGACCTTATGATTGCCCGATCGACCTGCTACCCGGTACTACGCCTCCCCGTGGGCGTATTTACCCATTGTCTGCTGCTGAGACCAGGTCGATGTCCGAATATATCAAGGAGAATTTGGCCAAGGGATTCATCCGGAAATCTACCTCCCCAGCGGGAGCAGGTTTCTTCTTCGTAAAAAAGAAAGACGGCTCTCTCCGTCCCTGTATTGACTACAGAGGCCTAAACCTGATCACGGTGAAGAATAAGTACCCTCTTCCGCTCATTCCCGAATTGTTTGATCGTCTGAGGGGGGCTAGAATCTTCACCAAACTGGATCTTCGTGGAGCATATAACCTGGTCCGTATCCGTCGGGGAGATGAATGGAAGACGGCATTCAACACCCGGGACGGCCACTATGAGTATTTGGTGATGCCCTTTGGTCTCTGTAATGCTCCTGCAGTCTTTCAGGAGTTGGTCAATGACATCTTCCGGGACCTGCTCTACTCCTGCGTTGTGGTGTACCTAGACGACATCTTGGTCTTCTCTCCGGATCTCCAGTCTCACCGGAGGGATGTTCGTCAGGTTCTGCTCAGGCTTAGGCAGAATCACCTTTTCGCCAAATATGAGAAGTGTCTCTTTGAGCAGACCTCGCTTCCGTTTTTGGGTTACATCATTTCTCAGACAGGCCTAAGAATGGATCCGGAGAAGCTATCTGCCATCGAGAAATGGCCCCGACCGGAGGGATTGAAGGCCATTCAGCGGTTCCTGGGATTCGCCAATTATTACCGCCTCTTCATACCGCACTTCTCTTCCCGGACTGCTCCAATCTCCGCGCTCACCCGCAAGGATGCTAACCCCAAACAGTGGACGCCCGAAGCAGAGGAGGCCTTTCTTTCCTTAAAACAGGCCTTCTCTTCCGCTCCAGTGCTGCATCGCCCGGACGGCAACAAGCAGTTCTTCCTGGAGGTGGACGCTTCCTCTTCTGGAGCCGGAGCGGTACTGACTCAAAAGTCTTCTTCCGGGAGAATGGTATCTTGCGGCTTCTTCTCAAAACTCTTCTCCTCTTCTGAGCGCAATTATTCCATAGGAGACCGAGAGTTATTGGCCATCAAGCTGGCATTGGAGGAGTGGCGTTACCTACTCGAGGGGGCTCTTCATCCGGTAATCATTTACACTGACCACAAGAATCTGGCTTACCTCCAGCATGCCCAGAGACTTAACCCTCGCCAAGCCCGGTGGTCCTTGTTTTTTGCCCGCTTCGACTTTCTTTTACACTTTTGCCCAGCCGACAAGAACATCAAGGCGGATGCCTTGTCCCGGTCTTTCCTGGTGTCGGATCTCGAGGAGGAACCTAAACATATCATCGATCCCGCCAGAGTGATGCAGGTGGCTCCCGTGAGTCTAAATCGTCTCCCTCCTGGTAAGACGTTCGTATCGGTACCTGATCGGGAGAGGATCCTCCACTGGGGTCATTCGTCTAAACTAGCTGGCCACGCTGGTCGAAAAAGACCCTCCAACTCATTACCCGGCATTACTGGTGGCCTACCCTGCACAAGGATGTAATAGACTTTGTTTCTGCCTGTGCCCGCAACAAAGTTCCGAGACACCTACCTGCCGGCCATCTTCTCCCGCTTCCTGTACCCGCTGCCCCCTGGCAGCATATAGCCATGGACTTCATAACGGATCTTCCCGTCTCTGCTGGTTGTACGGTCATTTGGGTGGTCGTTGACCGATTTTCCAAGATGGCTCACTTCATTCCCCTGCCAGGGCTTCCGTCTGCACCCGAGTTGGCTAAAGACTTTATCCGCCACATCTTCCGTCTTCATGGTCTGCCTCGTCACATTGTGTCGGATCGTGGGGTACAGTTCACCTCACGTTTTTGGAGAGCCACTTGTAAGTTGCTAGACGTCACCCTGGATTTCTCCTCCGCTTACCACCCACAGTCCAATGGTCAAGTCGAGCGAATCAATCAGATTCTGACCAGTTATCTCCGGCACTTCGTTAATGCCCACCATTCTGACTGGGTGGATCTCCTGCCTTGGGCCGAATTTTCGTACAACAATCACGAGAGCGAATCTTCCTCCAAATCTCCGTTTCTTGTAGTCTTCGGTCAACATCCTCGGATCCCTGTACCTATTTCCATCTCTGTGGACAATCCAGCTGCGGAATCCCTGGTTAACGAATTCTCCTCCATATGGGAGAGTACCCGGTCCGCACTCATTCTGTCATCCGAGCGCATGAAGAGACATGCTGACAAGAAACGTCTGGATCCCCCTCAATTCCGTCCTGGGGATAAGGTCTGGCTCTCGTCCAAGTATGTTCGGCTCAAGATTCCTTCCTACAAGTTAGGTCCTCGGTTCATCGGTCCTCTGGAGATCATCAGTCAGATCAACCCTGTGTCCTATAAATTGAAACTCCCGGCCAATTTGCGGATTCCTAACTCCTTCCATGTATCTCTCCTCAAACCGGTGGTACTTAACTCTTTTGTCAAGTCTACAGGTACACCTCCTGCTCCACTGTCTGCTGAGAACGAATTTGAGGTAGAGAACATTTTGGCCACCAAAAGGGTAGGAAGAAAGACCTATTTTCTGGTGGATTGGAAGGGGTTTGGTCCTGAGGAGAGAACGTGGGAGCCTCGGGAGAACATCCATGCCCCTCTCATCCTAGCTAAATTTCTTTCTGGCCTAAAAAAGGGGGGGCCTAAAGGGGGGGTACTGTAGCGCCGGCGTCCCTGCCCTGTGCAAGGCAGGGACGCTGTTCCCCTGCGCCAGCGTCCTCTGCCAGGCAGGGACGTCGCCCCCCTTACCAACGCTCGGCGTCCTCCTTCCGCCCTGCTGGGGTCGCGCGCTCCTTCCCTGCTGTTGGACTTAGGGCGCGCGCCCGCGCGCTCCCCCGCTCTTAAAGGGGCCGCGCGCATCTTTCAAAAAAGGTCCCCGGCCAATGCCGGAGGACTCCACCCTATATAAAGTACTTCCTCCTTAATGGAGGTGCCCGAGCAATGTTGTTGCACTGTTTACTCTGCTTCAGCCCTCAGGTTCCGTTACCAGTTACCTGCCTGTCTCCTGCCAGTTTGCTGTCTGCTACCTGTCCGCAAGTCTACCTGGAGGTTCGGCCGTCACCGGTGGTGACCATCGGCTATTCCAGAGAATCTCGCCTGCTCACTTGGGGGCGCTCATCTGCCATCTGCCTGCAGACCTACCCAGAGGTTCGGACGTCACATGCGGTGACCATCGGCTATTCCAGAGACTCTCGCCTGCTCACTTGGGGGCGTTCATCTGCCATCTGCCTGCAGACCTACCCGGAGGTTCGGACGTCACATGCGGTGACCATCGTCTATTCCAGAGACTCTCGCCTGCTCACTTGGGGGCGTTCATCTGTCTTCTGCCTGCTAGCCTACCGGGAGGCTCCACCATCTCAGGTCGTATATACCTGTCCATCCAGAGACTGCCCCGGTCACTTGCCGTGACTACCTGCCTGTCCTTCCAGAGGCTGCCCCGGTCACTTGCCGTGACTACCTGCCTGTCCTTCCAGAGACTGCCCCGGTCACTTGCCGTGACTACCTACCTGTCCTTCCAGAGACTGCCCCGGTCACTTGCCGTGACTACCTGCCTGTCCTTCCAGAGACTGCCCCGGTCACTTGCCGTGACTACCTGCCTGTCCTTCCAGAGACTGCCCCGGTCACTTGCCGTGACTACCTGCCTGTCCTTCCAGAGACTGCCCCGGTCACTTGCCGTGACTACCTGCCTGTCCTTCCAGAGACTGCCCCGGTCACTTGCCGTGACTACCTGCCTGTCCTTCCAGAGACTGCCCCGGTCACTTGCCGTGACTACCTGCCCGTCTACCCAGAGACTGTCCCTGTCACTTGCCGTGACTTCCTGTCCGTCTCCCCGGGCGCCACCCGCTCCTTTACAAGGAAAGCCTCCTTGTATAATAAAGCTCAGAGGTTCCGCCTCCCAGACCCGTTACAAAGTCTATTGCATTATGCTGCCAGGGAGCAGAAGGTATGGGCTAAGGAAGTAGACGACAATGAAGCTGTTTCGGGGTTATGTTCTGGGTACAAGAGGGATAGGCAGAGATGAAATCCGCAATATCCTTGTGCACGTAGGTAGGTCCCCAATAATGTCTGGAAATGTCTGAATGGCATGGCCAGCCATCTTAGACGAATGACCCCACAGAAGAACCTGATTCCTATCGTGTTCAGCCACATAAGTCTTACCGTAAGGGAGTAGAGACAAGTCCAGTGGAGCAACCGTAATAATTTCGGAGGGCTCAATGATGTGTTGTGGCTCCTCCTCATGGTCGCAAGACTGGAAAGATCTAGAGAGAGTCTGCCTTGACATTCTTATATGCTGGCCGAAAATGGAGTGTGAAGTTGAAGTGAGCAAAAAACAGAGACCACCTGGCTTGTCATGGGTTAAGTCACTGTGCGGATTGCAGACATGCTATATTCTTGTGGTCAGTGTATATAACCACCAGATGCATAGCTCTCTCTAGGAAGAAGCTTCACTCTTCCAGAGCCAGTTTAATTGTTAACAGTTCTTGATCGCCAATAGAGTAATTGCGTTCAGCAGCAGAGTAAATCTTGGAAGAGAAGCTGCAGGTCATCATGCAGCCAGAGGAAGACTTCTGGGTAAGAACGGCTCGGGCCCCAGAAGAAGAAGCATCCACCTCCAGAAATAACTGTTTGTTAATGTCAGGACGATGTAGCACAGGAGCTGAGGAGAAGGCCCATTTCAAGACACAAAGGTGTGCTCTGCATCTGTAGACCTTACCTTAGGATTGGCCCCTTTGTGGGTCTGGGCTGGAATAGGAGCCATCCAGGAAGAGAAATGAGGGATAAACTGGCAGTAGTAGTTTGCGAAACCGAGGAGACGCTGGATAGCTTTCAGACAATCAGGCTGAGGCCACTTCAAAATTGCGGACACCTTTTCAGGATCCATTTTCAGGCTGGTCTCGGAGATTATGTAGTCAAGAAATGGAAGAGAAGTCTGCTCAAAAATACACTTTTCAAATTTGGTGTACAGATGGCTCTTCCTAACCCTCTACAGTACCTAGTGAACATTTCTTCGGTGTGAAAGCAGATCAGGGGAGGACACCAATATATCTTCCATGCACACTACCACATATGTGCAGAGAAGATTCCGGAAGATGTCGTTCACCAGTTCTTGAAAGACTGCTGGAAGTCCAACAGTGTGACGCTATACTCAAGGCCATCACGGGCATTTTCCATTTATCTCCCTGGCGAATTTGGATCATGCTGTATGCCCCCTGAAGGTCGAGTTTGGTGAAGACTCTAGGACCTTTTAGGCGATTGAACAGCTCAGAGATGAGAGGCTGAGTTTATTTATTTTTTACCGTTATCTTATTTAATCCCCTATAGTTGACACAGGGTCGAAGTGAACCGTCCTTCTTCTTTATGAAAAAGAATCCTGCTCCAGACAGGGAGGAAGATTTCTGGATAAATCCCCTGTCAAGGTGCTCTTGAATATATGTGGACATGGCACGGGTCTCAGCCTGTGACAAGGGATAGATTCAGCCTTGTGGAGGGAATGCGCCCGGCAGAAGGTCATTCGGACAGTCATACGGCCTATGTGGTGGTAACGTCTCAGTCTCCTTTTTTATCAAAGACATCCATGTACGTCCAATATGCCGCAGGCAAACAAGGAAGATTAGCAGGAGAAGTCAGAGGTCAGGCAGTGCGAATGGGAAGGCAACTCTTGTGACAGTCTTGACCATAGCAGAGTACTTCTCTAGACTTCCAGTCCATGACAATCTTGTGTTTTTGCAGCAATGGCAGACCTAGAAGCAGAGGGTGAGATAGACCAGACAGCACATAAAGAGGAATCTTTTCCGAGTGCAAGATTACTACTCCAAGTTCCACTGGTTCGGTAATGTTAAGTATGACTTTGGAGATTGGGTCGGGATTTTGTATCGCTCCACGAGGGCCTGATGGATGAAATTACCTGCAGAACCAGAGTCCAGGTAGGCTGACTCAACAAAATGGATGTCGCCACAGGAAATTGCTGCTGACAGAGTCAGTGGTGGAGAGAGGTAATTCTCGCCCAGGGTGGCCTAGGCTGACCCTAGACTCTGGAGTTTCCCACTCTCTGGACAGGAGCAGATGACATGCTCAGAATGGCCACAATAGAAGCACCTTCCATTGGCATGATGTGTCTCCTGGTGATGCTTGGCCATCGTCACTTGGTCAATTTGCATAGACCCTGGGGAGGATGCCGAGGCTGAGGCTTACTGTAAGACTGGCTTCTGAAAGGAAGGTGCCAGGCATAAAGGTCTTTTCTCACAGGTCACCTTCTTGGTACATTCCTGGAACCTGATGTCAATCTGTATACACCAGGTCATCCAGTGAGGTGGGTATGTCACGACTGGTCAGCTCATTTTTGATACGCCCAGAAAGGCCCTCCCAGATGGTGGCCTCGTTTTTCCAGGCGAGTTCAGATGACAGAGTGCAGAAACGTACAGCATACTGGCCCACTGTGAGGTTTCCCTGATGCAGTCAGAGGAGGGAAGAGGCCGCTGAGGACACACGGCAAGGTTCGTAAAAAACCTTCCAGAAAGCCTCTGGAAATGACTGAATAGACAGGCTGGCGGCCATGGCTGATAGGCAGGCATGCAAAAATATGAGCACTGGGACCTGAGAACTAACAAGAATGTTAAGAAAAAACTTACAACATTGCACAGGCACCTCCCATCTGGTGGAGGTGCCTTAAATACTAAGTGTTCCCCAGCCATTGGCTGGGGACACTTTAGGATGGCGCGCATTCCCTTTAAGAAGATGGGACGGCATTCGCGCCCTAAGTACAGTGCTGGGAATCTGCGAGTCGTGTGCTGTTTGGGCAGCCACAGGAGGGTGAGGACAAGGCGTGGGACCGCAGCGGTATGTCGGCATCTCTGCTGGGGGAGGGAGGCAGGGTGCAGAGATGCTGGCTCTACAGTTCTGACAGCAGGAGAAGGAGAGAGAGAAGGGGAGGCGCATAACCATGACAGTGAGAGCTTTAGCATCTCTGCCGGGGAAGGAGGTACAGAGATGCCGGCGTTACTGCAGGCTTTTTCTAAAGTAATAGAATACCTATATTTATAAGGAAATCAGACCACACTTTAGTCTCTGCAAGCCAATATAGAATCTCTCTACTAGACCCCAACGTAGCCTTCCTCAAATTTGAGTATACTGCCCTAATCTATGACTGGTTCCCTCACAGCTCTATTTCCCATGGCCGCAGAAGTAGCCATTCAGGCTGACCATACACATCAGGCATCAACGGTTATGTGGCAGTCTACTCACAACACTCGGGAAATATATCTTAAAATATACTCGCGCTTTTATTGGATATATCAACACGACTGATAAACCCTTACCTTAAAAGTGTATGATGCAAATGATGTGGAGAGGAAATGCAGAATATATCCAGTAGCGAATGCGCCTTTTTCAATTGTTTACAAAGAATGGTAATACAAAACTAGAAGAGAAGGATAAATACTTTAAAGAATACAACCAGAGGAAAAAAGGGGGGATGTATAAATATATATAGAGAGCTAAAATAAAATAATATAATATAGGCTACAGTACCCCCTAAATGATGGTCTGGTAACTACTAATGTGGCAATGGAGAGGCCACTTAAACAACGATATCGTATACAGAAGGCACAGGTGTGTATATGAATGATGAGCAAATATATATTTGGGTATTTTGTGCACAGGAATCTCCTGTGTATTTTGCACTCCGTGGGTGTCTACACATGTGGGAGTAAAGGTAGAAACCAATAAATAGTACTAACAAAATAAAATAAAATAGGTGTGGTGTAGCAGTGTACAGGAAATACAAAAGTATATATTAAATCTACAAATGGTCGCTTAGGATGTATACATGCTCATATAGGAGTGAGTGACTAATCATTAATCATTAAAAAGTGTGCACAAAGGAGATAGATACAAATAGCAACATCCTGCAGTGAAAAAAACAATATTTAGAAAACACAGCGCTGCTCAGCGTATAGAAACATGTGTCCAGTGAAAAAGTCAAGCGATCGGTTTAGTGCCTTTGAAAGAAGGTGTCCATTTTACTGAACAGTACTTATCTGAAGGAAAAAGGAGGGTCGCGATGATGAAATCCAGGCAGTCTTCACAGCGCAGCGTGGGTTCCGGAAGAGCGGCCCCGGCCGGTGGCACGCTTCTGGTTCACCCGAGACGCTGGACGCTGTATGCAGAGATGCGGTGATACACACAGTAATGGCATCGGTGGAGCTCAATAGTTCGGGTCACGTGTCCAGGACGGTCACGTGGTGCCCAGGAAACAAGTACGGTGACCTAGAAGAGCCAAAATACAGTCCAACGCGTTTCGGAATCTGTCGGAATCTGTCGGATTCCTTTGTAAACAATTGAAAAAGGCGCATTCGCTACTGGATATATTCTGCATTTCCTCTCCACATCATTTGCATCATACACTTTTAAGGTAAGGGTTTATCAGTCGTGTTGATATATCCAATAAAAGCGCGAGTATATTTTAAGATATATTTCCCTTTTTTATCATTAAGCTTTCTCTGTGGTAGAAAGCCTTTTTTCATACTTGCTGCTTATTGGTCATATATATGCACCAGCGCCGCTATACACCCGTACTGCGTACTCACAACACTCGCAAACCAAAATCTTTTTAGGCATAGATTTAACACTTACCATGGCTCACATATAAAAGCAGTCATATGGCTTACGCTGAGATCTGCTCACACTTATGCAGGTGTCCCTTCCCTTCACAGGCCCTATACAAGCTTCCTTGACTTGTTTCCCAGTTACGGGGTTTACTACCACCTTTTTGTTTTCCCCACTCTTTCACAAAAGGACAGGTTTCCTTTTCCAGGTGATCTAGCACTGTTCAGACTTACCACACACTGGTCAAGAACCTCATTTGGTAAAATGATGCTAAACCTGCGCCTTACATGGGCTGCCCTCAATCTACAAGTAACAGTAACGTGACACAGTGCAATAGTGCCACCATTCTCTGTTTCCAGCTAACCCCTGGGTCTTATCAGGTTTATCTAATCCACCATTACTCCCCTATGACCGATACCCAGTCCAGTCACAACATCACACCTGCAGGGCACCGTGTCCTGTCCTCCAGGAGACCTATAAAACAAAATTTATATACAGTGCAAAAAAATACATGTCTCTCGACAAACTGAAGTCCTTAAAAGAAGCATGTAAGAAATATAGGATACATGTGAATTTCATGGTCTCCAGGTCATTCTCCATTAAAAACCCTTAGTGGTGACACGTGGGGCTAAATTATTGGTTGATCCTACAAAAATCTTGCTGCGATTGCCTGTACAGAAGATAACTAGAAATTTTTCGCTAATGCAATTAATCAAATTAAGGGAATAATTCATCATCTCGGCGCCCCGTACAGTGAGAATATGTTCTACACATAATGTTTGCCTTGGAACAATCAGTTCTATGTTTAGCAGAACACAGCCTTCATTTTTCTCTGCCCTGTTGACCATCAGTCATAGAGACACGTGAGCTACTGACTCAACCTCTCTTTCTTCCATTCATTCATCCCCAATGCATTATTTACCCTTAATTTGGAGGAGCTTCTATGTTTAGAGAGTAAACCCTTTTAAACCAGTGTACTATTTCTATACAAACAGAAACATGGCAACTGCAAGCTTCGGTTTTGCAAAAGTCAACAATCAACATTTCGTTCTATCACTTGGCAGTGAAACATGACCCTCCCAGTACATAATCTCCGATAACATTGTTTACCACTTAGCTGAAGTGCTTGTAACGCCTTGTATAAAAATCAGATGGAAACATTATACTGGCAGTGAACACGAATATATTAGACACGAGCCTCCTGGATCCAGCTTGGCATTGTTAGATCTAACAGAGCGGAGAAGGTATGGACCAAGAGATGAGCGCTGAGGTCCTTACAAAGTGGCCACTTCACCCTGACAAGTAAGTACAAGCTAAGAGTGCCACGTTGGGGCGTCAAGCTGAATTTAAGTCAAGTGCATGGTAAATATAGATCTTCACAAAGAGCTAGAAAGTCGAAAAAGGTTGTCCACTCATGGCCACCAAATTTAAGGCCATTTACAATATGCAACGAGTAGAATGGATTGGAGTGCTTGGAGAATATTCCTAATGACGAGATTTGGACTATGTCTACACAGCTCATGGTTTGACCTTAATTGGTGGAGCATACGTGTCCACTACAACAAAGTTTTGGGTATGTCGGATCCCTGATTTTACCCAATGGTGGCTGTTAAAGGGTAACTGAATGCTCCTGATTTCATCACCGCTTATCTGACATGTCATCATCTTATCAATCTTTAGTTTATTAAGTTTTTTGCATTTTTCGCTTAAAGTGTAACTCACATTGAAAAAAAAAAACTTTTGACATTTGATAGATGCATTTCAAAAGTTTTGATGAATGTAGGCCTAGATGACTGATCCTCACTAAAATTTAGGAGCAAAAGTGCTCAGCTGGGTACTGCTTTCCTTTGACGCCTAAGATGGGATCTACAGGTTCCTAAACTTGAAAGGGTAATTCCAGAACTAATGGAGTTTTATTAGTAGGATAAGAATTAACTTATTTATTTCTGGGGTTCCTAGCATCGATACCCCCGGGAATTCTTAGAATGGGGCTCCGGATCACAAAAATAGAGCTTTGTCCTCCAATAGGTACTTGTCCTTCATTGCCTACGGGACTCAGGATCAGTACAGGATCAGTAATGTAATGTATGTACACAGTGACTGCACCAGCAGAATAGTGAGTGCAGCTCTGGAGTATAATACAGGATGTAACTCAGGATCAGTAATGTAATGTATGTACACAGTGACTGCACCAGCAGAATAGTGAGTGCAGCTCTGGAGTATAATACAGGATGTAACTCAGGATCAGTAATGTAATGTATGTACACAGTGACTGTACCAGCAGAATAGTGAGTGCAGCTCTGGAGTATAATACAGGATGTAACTCAGGATCAGTAATGTAATGTATGTACACAGTGACTGTACCAGCAGAATAGTGAGTGCAGCTCTGGAGTATAATACAGGATGTAACTCAGGATCAGTAATGTAATGTATGTACACAGTGACTGTACCAGCAGAATAGTGAGTGCAGCTCTGGAGTATAATACAGGATGTAACTCAGGATCAGTAATGTAATGTATGTACACAGTGACTGCACCAGCAGAATAGTGAGTGCAGCTCTGGAGTATAATACAGGATGTAACTCAGGATCAGTAATGTAATGTATGTACACAGTGACTGCACCAGCAGAATAGTGAGTGCAGCTCTGGAGTATAATACAGGATGTAACTCAGGATCAGTAATGTAATGTATGTACACAGTGACTGCACCAGCAGAATAGTGAGTGCAGCTCTGGAGTATAATACAGGATGTAACTCAGGATCAGTAATGTAATGTATGTACACAGTGACTGCACCAGCAGAATAGTGAGTGCAGCTCTGGAGTATAATACAGGATGTAACTCAGGATCAGTAATGTAATGTATGTACACAGTGACTGCACCAGCAGAATAGTGAGTGCTGCTCTGGGGTATAATACAGGATGCAACTCAGGATCAGTAATGTAATGTATGTACACAGTGACTGCACCAGCAGAATAGTGAGTGCAGCTCTGGGGTATAATACAGGATGCAACTCAGGATCAGTAATGTAATGTATGTACACAGTGACTGCACCAGCAGAATAGTGAGTGCAGCTCTGGAGTATAACACAGGATGTAACTCAGGATCAGTACAGGGTCAGTAATGTAATGTATGTACACAGTGACTGTACCAGCAGAATAGTGAGTGCAGCTCTGGAGTATAATACAGGATGTAACTCAGGATCAGTAATGTATATGTATGTACACCGTGACTACACCAGCAGAATAGTGAGTGCAGCTCTGGAGTATAACACAGGATGTAACTCAGGATCAGTACAGGATCAGTAATGTAATGTATGAACACAGTGACTGCACCAGCAGAATAGTGAGTGCAGCTTTGGGGTATAATACAGGATGTAACTCAGGATCAGTACAGGATCAGTAATGTAATGTGTGTACACTGTGACTGCACCAGCAGAATAGTAAGTGCAGCTCTGGGGTATAATACAGGATGTAACTCAGGATCAGTAATGTAATGTATGTACACAGTGACTGCACCAGCAGAATAGTGAGTGCAGCTCTGGAGTATAATACAGGATGTAACTCAGGATCAGTAATGTAATGTATGTACACTGTGACTGCACCAGCAGAATAGTGAGTGCAGCTCTGGAGTATAATACAGGATGTAACTCAGGATCAGTAATGTAATGTATGTACACAGTGACTGCACCAGCAGAATAGTGAGTGAAGCTCTGGAGTATAATACAGGATGTAACTCAGGATCAGTACAGATCAGTAATGTAATGTGTGTACACTGTGACTGCACCAGCAGAATAGTGAGTGCAGCTCTGGGGTATAATACAGGATGTAACTCAGGATCAGTAATGTAACGTATGTACACAGTGACTGCACCAGCAGAATAGTGAGTGCAGCTCCTTGGGGTATAATACAGGATGTAACTCAGGATCAGTAATGTAATGTATGTACACAGTGACTGCACCAGCAGAATAGTGAGTGAAGCTCTGGAGTATAATACAGGATGTAACTCAGGATCAGTACAGGATCAGTAATGTAATGTGTGTACACTGTGACTGCACCAGCAGAATAGTGAGTGCAGCTCTGGGGTATAATACAGGATGTAACTCAGGATCAGTAATGTAATGTATGTACACAGTGACTGCACCAGCAGAATAGTGAGTGCAGCTCTGGAGTATAATACAGGATGTAACTCAGGATCAGTAATGTGAATGTATGTACACTGTGACTGCACCAGCAGAATAGTGAGTGCAGCTCTGGAGTATAATACAGAATGTAACTCAGGATCAGTAATGTAATGTATGTACACAGTGACTGCACCAGCAGAATAGTGAGTGCAGCTCTGGGTATAATACAGGATGCAACTCAGGATCAGTAATGTAATGTATGTACACAGTGACTGCACCAGCAGAATAGTGAGTGCAGCTCTGGAGTATAAACAGGATGTAACTCAGGATCAGTACAGGGTCAGTAATGTAATGTAATGTATGTACACAGTGACTGTACCAGCAGAATAGTGAGTGCAGCTTTGGGGTATAATACAGGATGTAACTCAGGATCAGTACAGGATCAGTAATGTAATGTATGAACACAGTGACTGCACCAGCAGAATAGTGAGTGAAGCTCTGGAGTATAATACAGGATGTAACTCAGGATCAGTAATGTAATGTATGTACACAGTGACTGCACCAGCAGAATAGTGAGTGCAGCTCTGGGATATATTTTGCATAGATTTTCTCCTAACCTTTATACAGATTTATTCCTGTGTAGATTATAACCTTCTCTGTGCTGGGACCTTTCACTCTCTACTGTAAGTTGTCCTGTTTGTTTCTTCCTCAGTTGTAAAGTCATACACAATATTTTGGCCCTTTAAATATATAAATATGATTCTAAGGAAGTTTCAAAAAGTTTATTGGTGACTAAGCATCGTCTTTAGAGGAGTTAGAGTATGTGCAGACAATCCGGACGTGCCAGCACTTTGGACTCAGTTCGCTACATCCAAAGCGCTGCCGTCTCTTAAAGGCAGGTGATTCCGCATGTGATCCCCGAACCGTGCGGATTCACAGCGTCCAATACATTCTATTGATGTAATTTCTCATGCAGAGACTCGCGTCTCCACAAGATAAATTGACATGCTGCGGTGCGGAGCAGGGCTGCCACTAGGAATTTCGGGGCCCCATACTGGCAAAATTTATGGGGCTCCCCTTAGAGACTCCGCCCAGGCTCCACCCCCCAGTTCCGCATCCACCCTAGATCCTCCTCCACCACGTAAATAATAATAATAATCTTATTTTTTTACGCTAACAGATTCCACAGCGCTTTACAGTTTTGCAACATTATCGTCGCTGTCCCCCCATGGGCTCACAATCTAGATTCCTATCATATGTTTTTGGAGTGGGGAGGAAACCGGAGTACCGGAAACCACGCAAACATGGGGAAACATACAAACTCCTTGCAGATGTTGTCCTAGGTGGGATTCGAACCAGGACTCCAGCGCTGCAAGCTGTAGTGCTATCCACTGAGCCACCGTGCTGCCCAAAATCCCTCCGCCATTTCATGGAAAAACTTCACTTCTGCACCATGCCCTCACCAATGACACATTAACACAATCACTCGATGAATATGCAGCATTTGCTTGTTTAGTATAATACACCCCATAGTCCTCCATATATTATAATGTGCACACAGTCCTCCATATTGTAAAGTGCACACCCATAGTCTCCATATAATAGAATTATCCATAGTCCTCCATATAATATAATACACTCTAATAGCCTCCATATATTAAAATACACTCAGTCATCCATATAGTATAATGCACTCCTCATAGTGCTCCATATAGTATATGCACCGCCATAGTCATCCATGTAGTACAATTCACTTCCCATAGTATAATGCACCCTAGTTCTTCATATGGTATAATGTATTCCCATAGTCTCGATACAGTATAATGCAGCACACATATATATAATGCAGTCACCCTATAGAGCATAATGCAGCCACCCCACAGAGCATAATGCAGCCACCCCACAGAGTATAATGCAACCACCCCACAGAGTATAATGCAACCACCCCACAGAGTATAATGTAAACCCCCCATAGAATATAATTGAGCCCCTTTATATAGTATAATGTAGCCCCTCCATAAAATACAATGTAGCCCTCCTCATATAGTATAATGCAGCCCCCATAGAATATAATGTAGCCCCTCATAAAGTATAATGAAGCCCCCATACAATATAATCTAGCCCCCCACAGAATACAATGTAGCCACCTCATACAGTATAATGTAACCCCCTCATAGAGTATGATGCAATCACCCCTCATAGAATATAATAAATATAATACAGCCCCCCATAGAATATAATGTATCCCCGAATAGAATATCATACAGCCCGCCTCCCCAAAGGAATATAACGTAGCCCCCATAGTATATAACACAGCCACAAAGTATATAACACAGCCACATATTATATAACACAGCCACCCTATAAAATATAATATATCCCCCAATAGTATATAACACAGCCCACATAGTGTACAGCGTGGCCCACATAGTATACAGCAGGGCCCACATAGTATACAGCAGGGCCCACATAGTATATAGCAGGGCCCACATAGTATACAGCACTGCCCATATAGTATACAGCAGGGCCCACATTGTATATAGCAGGGCCCACATAGTATACAGCACTGCCCACATAGTGTACAGCAGGGCCCACATAGTATACAGCAGGGCCCACATAGAATACAGCAGGGCCCACATTGTATACAGCAGGGCCCACATAGTACACAACAGGGCCCACATAGTATATAGCAGGGCCCACATAGTATACAGCAGGGCCCACATTGTATACAGCAGGGCCCACATAGTACACAGCAGGGCCCACATAGTATATAGCAGGGCCCACATAGTATACAGCAGGCCACATAGTGTACAGCGTGGCCCACATAGTATACAGCAGGCCCACATTGTATATAGCAGGGCCCACATAGTATACAGCAGGGCCCACATAGTATATAGCAGGGCCCACATAGTATACAGCAGGGCCCACATAGTATACAGCAGGGTCCACATAGTGTACAGCGTGGCCCACATAGTATACAGCAGGGCCCACACTGTATATAGCAGGGCCCACATAGTATACAGCAGGGTCCACATAGTATATAGCAGGGCCCACATAGTATACAGCAGGGTCCACATTGTATATAGCAGGGCCTACATTGTATACAGCAGGGCCCACATAGTATACAGCAGGGCCCACATAGTATACAGTAGGGCCCACATTGTATATAGCAGGGCCCCCATAGTATACAGCAGGGCCCCCATAGTATACAGCAGGGCCCACATAATATACAGCAGGGCCCACATAGTATACAGCAGGGCCCACATTGTATATAGCAGGGCCCACATTGTATATAGCAGGGCCCCTATAGTATACAGCAGGGCCAACATTGTATATGGCAGGGCCCACATAGTATACAGCAGGGCCCACATTGTATATAGCAGGACCCACATAGTATACAGCAGGGCCCACATTGTATATAGCATGGCCCCCATAGTATACAGCAGGCCAACATTGTATATGGCAGGGCCCACGTAGTATACAGCAGGGCCCACATAGTATACAGCAGGGCCCACATTGTATATAGCAGGGCCCACATTGTATATAGCAGGGCCCACATAGTATACAGCAGGGCCCACATTGTATATAGCAGGGCCCCATAGTATACAGCAGGGCCAACATTTATATGGCAGGGCCCACGTAGTATACAGCAGGGCCCACATAGTATACAGCAGGGCCCACATAGTATACAGCAGGGCCCACATAGTATACAGCAGGGCCCACATTGTACAGCCATCATCTCTCTTCCCTCCCCCAGGAATGGCCCCATACCCACAGTTCAGTACGCATTGACAGATTTATAAAAAAAAAACACACACTCCTCACCTCTCCTGGTGCCCGCGCTGCTCCCAGCTCCTGTCTCCTGCTCTGCCTGGCACACAGGACGCGCTGTGTCAGAGGCAGAGCGGGGAATGATGGGAGAGGGAGCGTCAGCTGACGCTCTCTCCTCCATCATTGCCTTGAACTGTACCGGCGGACGCCGTTATAGTTCAATGCAGCGGCGGGGAGTCGGCACTGGGGCAGGCGGGCCCCCTGCCACACAGGGGCCCCCATAGCGGCTGCGTGACGTGCCGCTAGCTGGGGGCCCCTTGGGGAGCAGGGGGAGCCTCAAATTGTTAGGGATCCCGGGCCTCAAGCGCGGACCTGGTGCTCGGGCAGCGGGCCCCCCTACTCACCGGGCCCCATACATCGGTAAGGGTTGTCATGCCCTGATGGCGGCCCTGGTCCAGAGAGACGCTCCGCATGTCCGTGTGCACGGGTGAGTCTCTGGATGCATAGCGGACATGGTATTTCTTCAAATCCCATCCACTATGCTGTAACATCTGGATGTTGCGGGTTGGACGCTGCACAAGTACAGAGAGTCCAACCCGCATCGTTTATTGATCGTCTGCACATACCCTAAGAGGATTTCCCATCCGTAGTTGGTGAATGCAGATTGCAATGAACAGTCCAGTTCTTCCTCAGGTTCCATTATTTCTGCCATACATCGCTCTTTCTTCAGCTCCTGAAACCTCATTGACCATATTGCCACATACAGTGCAGATAACAACATATGATTGCAGAGTCCTCTTATCACCGTGCCTCCGCCCCATTGTATCTTTTAGCTTGTGGTTTCCATTGCTAATCACTGCATCCATTGGTTTTGTGGATATTGATTTCTGTGCCCGGCATAGGTGTTATTTCTTGTCTTCTGTCCCCTTCAGTCGATTGTTGCTTCTGTTCTGTGCACCCCTGCTGTCAGTCACGGCTCCTGGTGGCAGAAGCATGCGAATGGTGCATGCGTGGGAGAGAGTAACCCTGGGCCGCGGAAGAAATCCACGGTGAAAATCGACAGATAAGATGCGAATTTCAAGACCATATCACAGGTTGATTTCCACTGTGGATTTTCTCTGCAGCAAACGGATGAGATTTGATAAAATTACATCTACTATGAAGGCACTGTTACTGTAATACTCATCTGATTTTCCGCACTGTAGCTCCATGTGGACTTATCTCACGTGATGGTACATTGTTACTGAGCCGTTCAAGTGCAGCACAAACCAGTTAGCACTGATGCAGCAGGGCCGAAAAGGAGCTGCTGAAATGATGTAGCAGAAGTGGATCAGTGAGGACTGATGTAGCAGAGCCGGATCTGCATAGACTAGAGCAGCAGAGCTTGATAAGCGATAACTGGTGCTGCAGAGCTGGATACACAAAGTAGCAAGACCGTACCAAAATGTAGGCGTGCTGGAAGCATGGAGTAGCAGAGTTGTACAGCCAGGCTTCATGTAGCTGTGAGGGAAACGCAGAATTGTACAGTCATGGCCAAAAGTTTTGAGAATGACACAAATATTAATTTTTACAAAGTCTACTGCTTCACTTTTTCTAATGGCAATTTACATATACTCCAGAATGTTATAAAGAGTGATCAGCTTAACAGCAATTACTTGCAAAGTCAATATTTGGCTAGAAAATGAACTTTATCCCCAAAACACATTTCAACATCATTGCAGCCCTGCCTTAAAAGGACCAGCTAACCTCTTTTCAGTGATTGCTCCATTAACACAGGTGTGGGTGTTGATGAGGACATGGCTGGAGATCAATCTGTCATGATTAAGTAAGAATGACACCACTGGACACTTTAAAAGGAGGCTGGTGCTTGGCATCATTGTTTCTCTTCTGTTAACCATGGTTATCTCTAAAGAAACACGTGCAGTCATCATTGCAATGCACAAAATGGCCTAACAGGGAAGAGTATCGCAGCTAGAAAGATTGCACCTCAGTCAACAATCTATCGCATCATCAAGAACTTCAAGGAGAGAGGTTCCATTGTTGCAAAAAAGGCTTCAGGGCGCCCAAGAAAGACCAGCAAGCGCCAGGACCGTCTCTTAAAAGTGTTTCAGCTGCGGGATCGGGCTACCAGCAGTGCAGAGCTTGCTCAGGAATGGTAGCAGGCAGGTGTGAGTGCATCTGCACGCACTGTGAGGCGGAGACTCTTGGAGCAAGGCCTGGTCTCAAGGAGGGCAGCAAAGAAGCCACTTCTCTCCAGAAAAAAACATCATGGACAGACTGATATTCTGCAAAAGGTACAGGCAGTGGACTGCTGAGGACTGGGGTAAAGTTATTTTCTCTGATGAATCCCTTTTTTGATTGTTTGGGACATCAGGAAAACGCCTCATTCGGAGAAGACAAGGTGAGCGCTACCACCAGTCTTGTCTCATGCCAACTGTTAAGCATCCTGAAACCATTCATGTGTGGGGTTGCTTCTCAGCCAAGGGAATCGGCTCTCTCACAGTCTTGCCTAAAAACACAGCCATGAATAAAGAATGGTACCAGAATGTCCTCCAAGAGCAACTTCTCCCAACCCTCCAAGGACAGTTTGGCGATCAACAATGCCTTTTCCAGCATGCTGGAGAACCTTGCCATAAAGCAAAGGTGATAACTAAATGACTCAGGGAACAAAACATAGAGATTTTGGGTCCATGGCCTGGAAACTCCCCAGATCTTAATCCCATTGAGAACTTGTGGTCAATCATCAAGAGACGGGTGGACAAACAAAAACCTAAAAATTCTGACAAAATGAAAGCATTGATTGTGCAAGAATGGACTGCTATCAGTCAGGATTTGGTCCAGAAGTTGATTGAGAGCATGCCAGGGAGAATTGCAGAGGTCCTGAAGAAGAAGGGTCAACACTGCAAATATTGACTTGCTGCATTAACTCATTCTAACTGTCAATATAAGCTTTTGTTACTCATATGTTTGCAATTATTATATTTCTGTCTGTGATAAAAACATCTGTCAAACACACATAAAAACCAGAGGGCAGCAGATCACGTGAAAATATAATATTTGTGTCATTCTCAAAACTTTTGGCCATGACTGTAGAGTTGTGCAGCAGACTTTGGAACCAGAGAGTAACAGAGTTGTGTTTGTCGGAGGGATCAGCTGAGAATCAGCTCCCAGGAAACCAACTACCTGTATTCCCAGGCGGTGTCCTGTAGCTTGAGCTTGGCTTGGCAGCACGGGAGATTTATATGACTGGGGTGAGTTGGGTCATGGCAACCTGATGTGAAAAAGAAAGGAAAATAGAGGACAGAACACCTAGCACCGGATCCAGGAGAGGTGAGTAACAAGACGGCTGTACCCCAAAACCTTTGATCCCCATGGGTTGATCTTGGGGACCTCTGATGGGATAAAGTTTTTTGCACAGTCCTATCATGATGGCCTCGGTGGTCTCATGGTACATGCAATGCAAGCAGCGTCATTGCTGAGGTCAGTGATTGGCTGCAGCGGTCCTGATGTACGTGGCGTCATGGCTGTAGGACTGGTGAGGAACATCAGAATGATGGACCATTTAAAAGGTCAGTTACAAGTATTTTTTTGAATCACATTAACTGCTTTTAGTCAATTTTCCTGAAATCTTGGACCTTTGAGCATCTCACGGGTAAACTTTTTGTTACTTGGCCACTTGAATGTCCATCGTGCTAATCACATGAGAGGAGTCAGATCTAGCTTCAGTAGAGGGTCGATATAAAGGTAATAGAATCAGAGTACACAAGATTTGTAGTCTGTAACCATGGAGATACATTGGTGTGCAGAAGTGCTGTATACACAAAATGGTAACACAATTTTTTTTTTTAATAAAAAAAAATGCAAAATTTTATCAGCTCCACCTTCGAAATATTTCACCAAAAGCTAAGGTTTTAGTTTCCATTCCACTATATCACCATATATGTGATAATAACATTCATCTTTGTCGGTTTATGTGTCATTACCTTTCCTGCCACTAGATGGCAGCGTACTTCTACCAGTCTCAGCGGTACCCAGCGCTGCGGCGGGCGTACAGGAGCTCAGGGCGGACATTTTGCTCATTCCGGGGTGTTTGGAGGATGTTATGACCTCAGCACAAGCAAAATGTGTAGGGGAAAAAAATAACAGACAGCTGCGAGGGACTTGATTTTTTTGTGGTGGTTTTATTGCTTCTCGCTTGGATGAAAAAAAAAAAATAGAAACATTTCTGCTTCTCTTTCAAATCAACTGGAAAATGCTGATCCAATATCTGTCGGCTCAGTGGAAATGGCGAGAAAAGAACAAATATTGTGATCTGATATCAAGATATACTCCAAGAGCCGAGTGTAGAGGATCCCAGTCACTTCTACGGTGGGAGGGACTGATAATGATACCCAAACAGCTGCTGCAGAACCTCATAACACCTCAGCAGCTGCAGAACCTCATAATACACCTCAGCTGCTGCAGAACATCATAATACACCTCAGCTGCTGCAGAACATCATAATACACCTCAGCAGCTGCAGAACCTCATAATACACCTGAGCTGCTGCAGTACCTCATAATATACCTCAGCGGCTGCAGAACTCATAATACACCTCAGCTGCTGCAGAACATCATAATACACCTCAGCAGCTGCAGAACCTCATAATACACCTCAGCTGCTGCAGAACATCATAATACACCTCAGCTGCTGCAGAACCTCATAATACACCTCAGCAGCTGCAGAACCTCATAATACACCTCAGCTGCTGCAGTACCTCATATATACCTCAGCGGCTGCAGAACCTCATAATACACCTCAGCTGCTGCAGAACATCATAATACACCTCAGCTGCTGCAGAACATCATAATACACCTCAGCTGCTGCAGTACCTCATAATATACCTCAGCGGCTGCAGAACTCATAATACACCTCAGGTGCTGCAGAACATCATAGACACCTCAGCTGCTGCAGAACTCATATACCTCAGGTGCTGTGCAAAAAAACACATAATAGACACTCAGCTGCTGCAGAACTCATACGAACCTCAGTGCTGCAAACATCAATAATACATCCTCAGCGCTGCAGAACCTACAATACACCTCAGCTGCTGAAAACATCATAATACACCTCAGCAGCTGCAGAACCTCATGAATTACACCTCAGCTGCTGCAGAACATCATAATACACCTCAGCAGCTGCAGAACTCTAATACACACCTCAGCTGCTGCAGAACATCATAATACACCTCAGGCTGCTGCAGTAACCTCATAATACACCTCAGCTGCTGCAGAACCTCATAATACACCTCAGCTGCTGCAGAACTCATAATACACCTCAGCTGCTGCAGAACATCATAATACACCTCAGGTGCTGCAGAACATCATAGCACACCTCAGCTGCTGCAGAACCTCATAATACACCTCAGCTGCTGCAGAACATCATAATACACACTCAGCTGCTGCAGAACCTCATAATACACCTCAGCTGCTGCAGAACACCATAATACACCTCAGCTGCTGCAGAACCTCATAATACACCTCAGTGCTGCAGAACATCATAATACACCTCAGCTGCTGCAGAACCTCATACGCACCTCAGCTGCTGCAAAACATCATAATACACCTCAGCAGCTGCAGAACCTCACAATACACCTCAGCTGCTGCAGAACATCATAATACACCTCAGCAGCTGCAGAACCTCATAATACACCTCAGCTGCTGCAGAACATCATAATACACCTCAGGTGCTGCAGAACATCATAGCACACCTCAGCTGCTGCAGAACCTCATAATACACCTCAGGTGCTGCAGAACCTCATAATACACCTCAGCTGCTGCAGAACCTCATAATACACCTCAGCTGCTGCAGAACATCATAATACACCTCAGGTGCTGCAGAACATCATAGCACACCTCAGCTGCTGCAGAACCTCATAATACACCTCAGCTGCTGCAGAACATCATAATACACCTCAGCTGCTGCAGAACCTCATAATACACCTCAGCTGCTGCAGAACACCATAATACACCTCAGCAGCTGCAGAACCTCATATTACACCTCAGCTGCTGCAGAACATCATAATACACCTCAGCTGCTGCAGAACATCATAATACATCTCAGCTGCTGCAGAACCTCATAATACACCTCAGGTGCTGCAGAACCTCATAATACACCTCAGCTGCTGCAGAACATCATAATACACCTCAGCTGTTGCAGAACATCATAATGCACACCTAAGAATATTATGTACTGGCTGATTGGATCATTATATTGCGCCATTATTGTGCCTCTATGATTGTGGTCTTGCTCCCCCGTTATCCTGTGGTTAGTACCCCAGCAGAGTTGGTGTTGGTGGTCCTGATATGTGGCGCTCACCACTGACTGAGAAATGGGAATTTGATTTAAATGCGGATAATTTGGTGTCCTCTTTATATTTCTATATTCCTGGAGCTTCGGTGCGTCACAGCGGTAACACCAATCTCCCGCTGCAGTCGGAGCCTTTTCTTCTCTCTCGGCCTCAGGATTTATTACACTGATTGGAGAATTAGGAGATCACAAATAACACACAGGACTGTGACAAAAAGGGGAACAAAGGACACATCTATAGCATCATAGTATAATACAGAGCCCTCCACAGAAAAAAATAAAAGACATAAGACAAAACGAAACTGTCCGTCTTCTGCAAAGTGAAGGAAAACAAATAGGAAAGCTGGGTGACATCTGAATGCTGGGTGACATCTGAAAGCTGGGTGACATCTGAAAGCTGGGTGACATCTGAATGCTGGGTGACATCTGAATACTGGGTGACATCTGAAAGCTGGGTGACATCTGAATGCTGGGTGACATCTGAATGCTGGGTGACGACGAAAGCTGGGTGACATCTGAATGCTGGGTGACATCTGAAAGCTGGGTGACATCTGAATGCTGGGTGACATCCGAATGCTGGGTGACATCTGAATGCTGGGTGACATCTGAAAGCTGGGTGACATCTGAATGCTGGGTGACATCCGAATGCTGGGTGACATCTGAATGCTGGGTGACATCTGAATGCTGGGTGACATCTGAATGCTGGGTGACGACGAAAGCTGGGTGACATCTGAAAGCTGGGTGACATCTGAATGCTGGGTGCATCCGAATGCTGGGTGACATCTGAATGCTGGGTGACATCTGAAAGCTGGGTGACATCTGAATGCTGGGTGACATCTGAATGCTGGGTGACATCCGAATGCTGGGTGACATCTGAATGCTGGGTGACATCTGAATGCTGGGTGACGACGAAAGCTGGGTGACATCTGAATGCTGGGTGACATCTGAAAGCTGGGTGACATCTGAATGCTGGGTGACATCTGAAGCTGGGTGACATCTGAATGCTGGGTGACATCGAATGCTGGGTGACATCTGAATGCTGGGTGACATCTGAATGCTGGGTGACATCCGAATGCTGGGTGACATCTGAATGCTGGGTGACATCTGAAAGCTGGGTGACATCTGAATGCTGGGTGACATCTGAATGCTGGGTGACATCCGAATGCTGGGTGACATCTGAAAGCTGGGTGACATCTGAATGCTGGGTGACATCTGAATGCTGGGTGACATCGAATGCTGGTGAATCGATGCTGGGTGACATCGAAATGCTGGGTGACATCTGAATGCTGGGTGACATCTGAATGCTGGGTGACATCTGAATGCTGGGTGACATCTGAATGCTGGGTGACGATCGAAGCTGGGTGACATCTGAATGCTGGGTGACACTGAATGCTGGGTGACATCTGAAAGCTGGGTGACATCTGAATGCTGGGTGACATCTGAAAGCTGGGTGACATCTGAATGCTGGGTGACATCTGAAAGCTGGGTGACATCTGAATGCTGGGTGACATCTGAATGCTGGGTGACACGAAGCTGGGTGACATCTGAATGCTGGGTGACGACGAAAGCTGGGTGACATCTGAATGCTGGGTGACATCTGAAGCTGGGTGACATCTGAATGCTGGGTGACATCTGAAAGCTGGGTGACATCTGAATGCTGGGTGACGACGAAGCTGGGTGACATCTGAATGCTGGGTGACGACGAAAGCTGGGTGACATCTGAATGCTGGGTGACGACGAAAGCTGGGTGACATCTGAATGCTGGGTGACATCTGAAAGCTGGGTGACATCTGAATGCTGGGTGACATCTGAAAGCTGGGTGACATCTGAATGCTGGGTGACATCTGAAGCTGGGTGACATCTGAATGCTGGGTGACATCTGAAAGCTGGGTGACATCTGAATGCTGGGTGACATCTGAATGCTGGGTGACATCCCTGATGAAGCTGCAGTTGCACCGTGTGGGCTGTCACTCTGCTTTTCCACAGGCAGTATCACAACCAGGGCCGAGACAAGGTATTTTAGTTCCCTAGGCAGGTGAAGCCAATCGCGCCTACCCCCACCTCCAACCAAACACCAAATGGGTCGGAAACTAAGGTAACGGGACCCCTAATCCACCTCCTTCCTCCCCCTCCGAGCCCTGATGAACCCTTCCACTAGAATTGTTACGTTTTTCACCAAAAAAGTCAGCAAAAGTTTAAAAATGGAGGGTGTGGGGGAGGTACGGTAGCATGTAAAAGTTTGGACACCCCTGGTCAAAATTACTGGTATTGTGCGGTATTGTGAGCAGTTAAGCAAGCTGAAGATGAAGTGATCTCTTAAAGAATTAAAGTTAAAGATGACAAATTGCCTTTGAATTTTAGGCAAAAAAATATATATATATTGTAGGTGGCTGACATGGAGAAATCCTACCAATGGCTGGAGAAAGCTGGATTCCGAGACAACACAGGCACTAATCATAGCGGCACAAGAGCAAGCACTAAGTACCAGATCCATAGAAGCAGGAATCTACCACACAAGACAAGACCCAGGTCAGACTATGCAAGGAAACCTCAGAAACCGTCCAACACATAGTGGCACGATGCAAAATGCAAGAACAGCGTATACTGAACGCCACAACCAAGTAGCGGGAATTGTATACAGGAACATCTGCACAGCATTGGGCTGAGTCCTCCTAAGTCCAGGTGGGAGACCCCAGAAAAAGTGGTGGAGAATGAAAGGGCTAAAATCCTGTGGGACTTCAAGATCCAGACGATAACCAGGTGTTGGCTAACCAACCACACATTATTATAGAGGACAAGGACCAGAAGACAGCAATGATATTGTGGCAGTGCCAAGTGACAGCAACATCAGAAAGAAGGAATATGAGAAGCTGGAGAAATACCAGGGCCCAAAGGAGAACTGGAGAAGATGTGGAAGGTGAAGGCAACAGTGATTCCAGTGTTGATAGGAGCACTTGGAGCAGTGACCCTAAGTTGGAAGAATGGCTACAACAGATCCCAGGAGCAACATCTGATCTCTCTGTCCAGAAAAGTGCAATGCTGGGAACAACTAAGATCCTGCGCAGAACCCTCTGTTGCACAGCTTCTGAATCCACATCTTTGCAGTAGAAAACTTCACAGAGCAGGCTGCATGGGATAACAAGCTTTTACTTCTTACAACATGAGGTAAAAGGAAGAATGCACAGTCATTTCAGCATTGCATCAGGAAACAGGAACAAAACGAAAGTGAAACTACAAGTGAGACTATTTCTTATACAATACATTAAACAGAAGGAAACGTTACACAACATCGTCATCTATTGTCAGGTCAGCATAAAGTCCTCCTTTTACTTATAATAAGTCCTAATCTGTTGCATATGCCAACACCCTCAAACTCCAGGCCTCTGGTAGAGGACCCGAGAAAGAGAAAGGACAACAAAGACCACCCCCAGTGGAGGTGAGAAGGAAGGTTTTTGTTTGTTTTATTGTTATTTTTTACATTTTAAAAATTATAAAAAGGAAAATGGGCCAATGCAAAAGTTTGAGATTTGTGTGCTCAGCTAACTTTGACCAAGGTTTTGGACCTTAATTAGCCTATTAGGGCTATGGCGTGCTCACTCTTATCGTTAGGAAAAGCCAGGTTATGCAAATTTTCCCAGCTTTATAAAAACTCAGCCTCCTTTATCCTGTGACTTGACAGATGTGCAATTTCAAAGTTAGATACGAATCAATCGTTTCTTTCCGACCACTATCACAATACAGGGGAAAAATAGCAATATTCATCCCTGACATCCTATATTTTATATTTTAAATATCAAACCCAAGAATAGTCATGGAAATTAATATAGCTTAATTATAGTGGGGGCCACTTGGCTTCAATTAAGGTGTCTATGTCTAGCATTTGATAGATATCCTAGTGAAAGATAAACAGAGCCCCATTATAGCTAAAGGGATACATCTGATGGTTTTACATTCGACATGCGATAAATACAGCTTGCCCAAAACTGACGGTGGTTCCAGTCATTTATTTATGCACTGATGGTGATTCTGGTGACGTATTCCGGTTATGGCAACAAATTCATGTAGTGATGGTTGTTCTGGTGATGTATTCATGTAGTGATGATAATTGTGGTGATACATTCACCATCAGAACCATCATCAGTACATGAATACAAAAACAAAATCATCATAAGTACTTAACTAGAGCACCAGAGCCACCAATAGTACATGAATATGGCACCAAAAACATCATCTGTAAATAAACACATCACCAGAACCACCATCAGTACATGAATACGTCACCATAACCACCATCAGGGAATTTATACATCACCAGAACTCCCATGAGTACATGAATAAATCACCAGAATCACCATTAGTACATAAATACATCACTAGAACCACCATCAGTACATGAATACATCAACAGACCCACTATTAGTACATGACTACAATAACAGAACCACCATCAGTACATGAATACATCAACAGAACCACCATTAGTACATCACTACAATAACAGAACCACCATTAGTAAATTAATATGTTACTAGAACCACCATCAGTCCATGAATATGTCACCAGAACCACCATAAGTGCATGAATACATGAACAGAACCAAAAATACTTGAATACAAGAACCACTTTAGAACAACAATCAATTGTAGTGTCAAGTCAGCCGTATAAACAATTGTATTGCATGAGCCTACAACCTTACAACAGCCATCATCAGACTGCGGACCATACCGGAACAACAGAACTGACGAGACGTAGTCAATATGACAAATATATATTTACATCCAGGTACCTTATAGATAATATCTTCTCTGGAGTTGTCTCTTTCTTTTCATCTCCATCTTGTCTAGCTGCCATGATGACTTTTTACATCCACAGCTGGTCTCTGCAGACCGCCCTCTTCTCCAGCTCACCACCACACAATGCCCTTTAAAAGAATTGTGTTATTAAAATGCCTTCTGCATAAACATATCTATCCATACTGTATCCTAAATAAGCCTCCTATGGCATATGACCTTCACACTGTCTGCTATTATCAGCTATAACTTCCATACCATCCGCCCTTATGAACCACGGCCTATACCATGGTTGTCCCCTCTCTATTTTTCCATTAAACTTTCTATATCTCCACACTGTCCCCCAGCCATGCTGTTCTCCCATTTCATGCTGTCCCCTCTTCATATCCATACTGTGCCCCCTCTTCACACTATGCCCTCATACTGCCCACCATGCTGCCCACTTCAAACTGTAACCAATATTATTATTATTATTTATTTCTATAGCACCATTGATTCCATGGTGCTGTACATGAGAAGGGGTTACATACAAAATACAGATATCACTTACAGTAAACAAACTAACAATCACAGACTGATACAGAGGGGAGAGGACCCTGCCCTTTCGGGCTTACATTCTACAGGATGGTGGGGAAGGAGACAGTAGGTCGGGGGGTTGGTTGAGGCGATATCTCCGGTAGTGTTGAGGAGGCAGCGGGGTCATTGCAGGCTGTAAGCTTTCCTGAAGAGATGGGTTTTCAGGTTACGTCTGAAGGATCCGAGAGTGGTTGATAGTCGGACGTGTTGGGGCAAAGAATTCCAGAGGATGGGGGATATTTGGGAGAAGTCTTGGAGGCGGTTGGGTGAGGAGCGAATAAGTGTGGAGGAGAGAAGGAGGTCTTGGGAGGATCGGAGATTACGTGAGGGAAGGTATCGGAAGATTAGTTCAGAGATATATGAGGGAGACAGGTTATAGATGCCTTGTAGGTCAGTGTTAGTAATTTGAACTGGATGCACTGAGGGAATGGGAGCCAGTGAAGAGATTTGCAGAGGGGAGAAGTGAGGAGTAGCGAGGAGAGAGATGAATTAGTCGGGCAGCAGAGTTAAGGATGGACTGGAGAGGTGCGAGGGTGTTAGCAGGGAGGCCACAGAAAAGGATCTTGCAGTAGTCGAGGCAGGAGATGATGAGGGCATGCACAAGCATTTTAGTAGATTGAGGGTTGAGGAAAGGACGGATTCTGGAAATATTTTTGAGCTGGAGGCGACAGGAGGTAGAAAGAGCTTGGATGTGTGGTTTGAAGGACAGGGCAGAGTCAAGGGTTACTCCGAGGCAGCGGACCTCCGGTACGGGGAAAAGCGTGGTGTTGTCAATTGTTATAGATAGGTCAGGTAAGGAAGATCTGTGAGATGGGGGAAAGATGATGAGTTCAGATTTGTCCACATTAAGTTTGAGGAAGTGGGAGGAGAAGAAGTAGGATATGGCTGATAGACACTCAGGGATTCTGGACAGCAGAGAGGTGATGTCTGGGCCAGAGAGGTAGATCTGAGTGTCATCAGCATAAAGGTGGTACTGGAATCCGTGGGACTTTATGAGTTGCCCCAGGCCAAGTGTATAGATTGAGAAGAGCAGGGGTCCTAGAACAGAGCCTTGGGGGACTCCAACAGAGTCCCAATATATAGTATGGTCACCACCACAGCCCCCCATATATAGTATGATGTCTACTACAGCCCTAAATAAATAGTATGATGTCTAAAACAGCCCCACAATGTACGCTATGATGGCCCCCAAGCACCCCATACAATATTAAGGCCCACAAACAGCACCCCAAACAGCCCTCATTTTATGCCCTTATGAACAGCCCCTCATTTCATACCTCCCTGCCCAGAACCTAATTTTATTCCCTGCACAGACCCTCAATTAATGTAAAAAACAACAACACAATGGAGCAATCACCAGCTCACCGGGTTGAGAGATTCCTGGAATAAGGGTGCGGTGTATGGAGACTTCAGGCTGGCTTCCTGAGTGAGCAAACCGTGAAAAAAATTTGGAAAATCCAGCAACCACAAAAGTAATAAAACAATGCAATGATAAACAGCTAGTGTAGCTTGAAACGCGTAGACCGTTCTACTATCATGGCTTTTAAATTTTTTTTTTTTAATCTACTGTGAGCGGTTGACAGTCACACTCAGCTGCTTTACCAGGTAGACAAAGGAACTGTTCTGGTAGAAGATCACATCACTTGCTGGTTTATTGTGTATAGCATAAACCTTGGCAGGGTTCAGAAAATAAAGAAAGCCTTGCTGACATAACGGTAAACAAAACAAATAAAGTAGAACAGAGTCCTTTACCTGCAGGGTTCACCTGCAGTTCTCCTGCACAGTCCTTTAGCTAATCCGGGAGCTATATGGGAGTTCCTGCTGTCCCAACATACACCACCCCCTGACTCTCATGTCCAGGTATTTAACAACCCATATGTTGGTCACATGACCTTGATCTCACACAGGTCCTGTCAAGACTCTGTAGATGGAGATACGATGGACCTATGGAGGTCCACTAAAACCAGCCCATAAGATAGGGTCCTATTAACCCTCTCTGCATTTAGCATGCTGGAGGAAAAAAAACACTCTGGTTTTACATCACTGACCACAGACAAGTGTATCCCTTCACATACTGTGCCAGTGACTCTGTCACATATTCTCCCCCTCTGCCCAAAGTTGGGGGTTTTGGCACCTTCAGATATCATACAGGGAATTTGAGAGAGACCATCTGCATTACCATGTAACCTCCCTGGCCTACGCTCTACGTGGAAAGTGAAGTCCTGAAGGGCTAAGAACCACATAGTCACCCTGGCGTTCTTACCCATCTTCTCTCAACCATCTCAGAGGGGCATGGTCCAAAACTAATATAAATCTATGGCCTAGCAGGTAGTACTTCACAGGGTCTATGGCCCATTTTATAGGTAAACACTCCTTCTCAACTATGGCGTAATTCTCCTTGCAAGAAGAGAATTTCCGGCTCAGGTATAGGATGGGATGCTCTTCTCCATTTATTTCCTGTGACAGCATGGTTCCCAACCCAACTTCTGAAGCATTGGTCTGGACCACAAATTCTTTGCTAAAGTCTGTGGCGACCAGAACCGGATGTTTACGCAGAGACCTCTTGAGCTCTTGAAACGCCATATCTGGGTCAGGAGTCCATTTTCATCAACTCGGTACCAGCAAGGAGATCCATTAAAAGTGCAGCAATTATGGCGAAGTTTGAGCTAAAACGCCGTTAATACCCCACAATCCCAAAAAACACCCTCACTTGCTTCTTGGAGAGCGGTTGCGGCCACTTCTGAATTGCCTCTATTTTATTCAACTGAGGCTTGATTTTGCCTCTCCTGATGACGAAGCCCAAGTACCTGGCCTCTTCCTTCCCTATGGCACTTTTCTTTGGGTTTATGGTGAAACCCGCTTTCCTCAATGCATCAAGGATTTCCTGTACCTTTGGCAGATGCGAACTCCAGTCAAGGTGAAAATGACAATGTCACCTAAGTAGGCTGCGGCATATTTCTTATATGGAGCCAAGACTCAACCCATCACTCTCTAGAAAGTAGCTGGGGCCCCCTGCAGTCCGAAGGGCCTTCTGGTGTACTGAAAACACACATCCGGTGTTGAGAGGGCCGTCTTCTCCTTGGCGCTCTGGGACATGGGGTTCTGCCAGTACCCCTTTGCCAGGTCGAGGGTTGTGATGTACCTCGAGGGCCCCAGTCACTCAATGAGTTCATTCACAAGGGGCATTGTGTATGCAACAAAACTAGACACCTCATTGAGCCTGTGGTAGTCGTTACAAAACAGCCACTCAACATTGAGCTTCGGTACGAGGACGATGGGACTTGACCAGCCACTTCTTGATTCCTCTATCACCCCAAGGTCCAGCATTCTCTTTATCTCCTTGGAGATTATCTCCCAGTAAGCTTTGGGTATTCTGTAGAGTTTGAGGTTTACCCTTACATGTGGCTCTGTTAGCACATCTTGTTCAACTACCTGTGTGCGCCCTGGCAACTCCGAGGACAGGTTTCAGTTCTGCTGCAGCAGTTCTCGACATTGTTGCTTCTGGGCTGGCATTAGCATCTCAGCAATCTGGACTTCCTATTGCTTGGCTTCGGCCAGGCCGTCAGGCAAGGAGCTTCCAGCGGTTCATAGTCTCACCAAGGTTTGAGTAAGTTAACATGGTACACCTGGTGCGGCTTCCTGTGACTGGGCTGGTGTACCTTGTAATTCTCCACTGTATTAATAAGTAGCACACAGTCCCTGGGCTGGAATTTCATTAGCCTCGCTGATCGGTTGTACACCCTCTCTTAGGCCTCCTGTGCCTGGAGAAGGTGTTCCTTTACGATAGGCATTATGTGTGCCATCCTTTCTTGCAGCTGGATAATGTGCTCAATTGCACTCTGATTGAGGGTGACCTCAGCTTCCCAGGTTTCCTTGGCGATATCAAGGAGCCCTTGTGGATGTCGGCCATATAGGAGCTCAAACGGCGTGAAGCAAGTGGAGGTCTGGTGGACTTTCTTTGAAAGAAAAGAGCAGAAACGGGAGCAAATAGTCCCAGTCTCGACTGTCCTTCTCCTCGACTCGCTTGAACATGGGTATCCTACTATGAATAAGTAGCAACTTCTGGTCTCACGAGGGATTTCTCCACAACCTGGTATCTCTCAACCAGTCCGACCATGTCACCTGCATTCTGCGGGTCGCCCTGGGCAGCCCAGGTCTGCGTTAGCCTGGGGAGGGAGTGGACGAACCTGTCCATAACCACATGCTCAATCATTGATTTGAAGTGGAAGTCTCTGGCTGCAGCCACTTTTGAACCAGGTGCAATAGCGAATACCATTGAGTGCAGGGAGGGAGCGATTGCTTGGGCCGCAGGCAGAGAGAGCGGTGATTGGAGTCAGTGACTGACACTGCTCCCCTCTATGCCTAAACTCAACAGAAATGAGATACAGCTTAGTGTAAAAAATATATGTGAAAAATCAAATAAATGAAATAATTAAATAATTTTACACGAAGATCTAAATCCCACTTCAAAGTGTGGATGGCAACAACCAGCCTAAATTGTGAAATAGACACCCAAGTGCAGAAGGACAGGGGGAAGAAAGAAACTAACACCCAGGCAGTTTAAGGCAAAAATGTAGAGGTTTATTAAAGATGATACAACATATATAAAAAGCACAAGCATCAATTTACAAGATAAAAAGGAAGCGTGAACATCACCACCAAATATCCAATACCCCGGTAGTTTTCAGAATAAAAAACAGGTAAGTATACAAATGGTGCATAAAATGGTGATAATATATAAAAATATACAATAGTGAAAACGATTGTAAATGTACCCCAACAAAAAATAGTGTCCAAATAAATGAATTAAAAATAAAATATAAATGGTTCACCTAAAAATATATGAACATGAAATATAAATGAAAACGAGACCAAAATGTAATAATTGGCCCCTGAATACACAACACCTAAATAATGTGATAAATCATAAATTGCTCCTCATAAAAAGAACGCGTTCTAGGGAGCGTTATCACCGCCACCTTTTTCCTCCCCCGGTGTTCCCAGGTAATATACTATACACTGTGGTATTTTATGGCTCATTGGGACTATTCATTTTAGCATAGCCTTATTTCATAGTGATTGTTCCTTTTTGCCGGCACTTGGTGTGTTTTATTTATTCTTTTTATGAGGAGCAATTTATGATTTATCACATTATTTAGGTGTTGTGTATTCAGGGGCCAATTATTACATTTTGGTCTCATTTTCATTTATATTTCATGTTCATATATTTTTAGGTGAACCATTTATATTTTATTTTTAATTCATTTATTTGGACACTATTTTTTGTTGGGGTACATTTACAATCGTTTTCACTATTGTATATTTTTATATATTATCACCATTTTATGCACCATTTGTATACTTACCTGTTTTTTATTCTGAAAACTACCGGGGTATTGGATATTTGATGTTCACGCTTCCTTTTTATCTTGTAAATTGATGCTTGTGCTTTTTATATATGTTGTATCATCTTTAATAAACCTCTACATTTTTGCCTTAAACTGCCTGGGTGTTAGTTTCTTTCTTCCCCCTGTCCTTCTGCACTTGGGTGTCTATTTCCCCTCTATGCCTGCAGCTCCGCCGTCACTGTGCTGAATGCTTGCGGTTGTAGGAAGGTGACAGGCAACCACAGGTATTAAGCTATTTTTTTCTTCAACATGTGCCTCCCTTCGGTAGGCAAGAGGTAGCGCCCTAGTCAGATGCCTACCCTGCCTATCCCTTGTTCCAGCCCTGATCACAATGGAACAAATTAGCAGAATTTTGAACAGCATGACAGAAGACAACATCTCCAAGATCCTACGATTAAGGGCATTTGATGTGCGTCAGAGGTGCAACATGGAGCTATGCATGTGTCTTTTTAATGATAATAATTAGTGATGGGCGAACCCCAGATGTTCGGGATTAGCGGGTTCGCCAGAGTTTTTTGTAAAGTTCGAGTTTGGGGCCGGAGATGATACGAACTTGCGTCCGAACCACGAACTTGAACTTTACAGATATGGCAGCCCATTATAGTTATACGTACCTATCCAGCGACGCGTCCTCCCGTCCCACTGCCGCATCTGCTTCCGGGGCCGCTCATTAACTACCGGCAGTATTCACTGCACTCTGCAGTCTTCAGCTTTTTCTGCCATTGTTTGTGCGGTGACTAGTGTTGAGCATTCCGATACCGCAAGTATCGGGTATCGGCCGATATTCGCGTTATCGGAATTCCGATACTTAATTCCGATACTTTTTCCATATCGTATACCGGAATCGGAAGTTCCCATAATTCTTTGAGAGGCAATGTGATTTTAGTCAGCCAATGAGGAATCCTACGAAGTGTGGGCACATCCTGTAATGCTGCGGTCATCTTAACTAATGGCATGGCTGTGATTGGCTGCTGAAATGTCAGAATGCACTATAAAAGGCGCCGCCGCCATTTTAGCGTCACTGTGCTGTGAACTCAGTAAGGGACAGAACGCTACTCTGCTCACTCTGAGGGACAGTTAGATATTGCGATTTACTGTACTACTGTGCTTGAGGCAGGCTAGTTTACCAACCGCTGTGTAAAGCTTCATTTTGCCAGTGTTGTTTTAACAGCTCTGTGCAAGGTGTGTGTGTGAGAGTGCAGGTGACGCTGCAGTTTGCTCTGCATCCACCGCTGTTTGTAGGCATCTGCACGTGTCACTGACTCTTTTTTTTTTTTATTTTATTTAGTGGAATTGGTGCAGCTCCATTATATTAGAAAAAAATCAAATCTATTAGTGTGACGTGCTTCCATCCGTATACAATACATTGGTTGCAAACACTATAGAAGTACACAAAGGAGCTTTTCACAGATAGTGAATAGTTGTGTTTCAGTGTTCACTGCAGTCTGTGAGGTTTTGATTTTTTGAGTGCAGATCACGCTCCAGTTAGTTCTTCAACCACTGCTGGTTGTAGTCTGCTGAGCGTGTGTCACTGCCTCATCCTTCACATTTTTCTCTAATTGGTGCTGCTCCATTTTAGTGGAAAAAAATCTAATCTATTAGTGTGACGCGCTTCCATCCGTATACAATACATTGGTTGCAAACACTATAGAAGTACACAAAGGAGCTTTTCACAGATAGTGAATAGTTGTGTTTCAGTGTTCACTGTAGTCTGTGAGCTTTTCATTTTGTGAGTGCAGATTACGCTCCAGTTTGTACTTCAACCACTGCCGGTTGTAGTCTGCTGAGCGTGTGTCACTGCCTCATCCTTCACATTTTTCTCTAATTGGTGCTGCTCCATTTTAGTGGAAAAAAATCTAATCTATTAGTGTGACGCGCTTCCATCCGTATACAATACATTGGTTGCAAACACTATAGAAGTACACAAAGGAGCTTTTCACAGATAGTGAATAGTTGTGTTTCAGTGTTCACTGTAGTCTGTGAGCTTTTCATTTTGTGAGTGCAGATTACGCTCCAGTTTGTACTTCAACCACTGCCGGTTGTAGTCTGCTGAGCGTGTGTCACTGCCTCATCCTTCACATTTTTCTCTAATTGGTGCTGCTCCATTTTAGTGGAAAAAAATCTAATCTATTAGTGTGACGCGCTTCCATCCGTATACAATACATTGGTTGCAAACACTATAGAAGTACACAAAGGAGCTTTTCACAGATAGTGAATAGTTGTGTTTCAGTGTTCACTGTAGTCTGTGAGCTTTTCATTTTGTGAGTGCAGATTACGCTCCAGTTTGTACTTCAACCACTGCCGGTTGTAGTCTGCTGAGCGTGTGTCACTGCCTCATCCTTCACATTTTTCTCTAATTGGTGCTGCTCCATTTTAGTGGAAAAAAATCTAATCTATTAGTGTGACGCGCTTCCATCCGTATACAATACATTGGTTGCAAACACTATAGAAGTACACAAAGGGGCCTTTCACAGATACTGAACAGTTGTCTGCAGGGTTCACTGTAGTCTGTGAGGAATAACCACACTTAGGCCTTAACTTTTCTGACTTTCTTTATCAATCTACCAAGATGAAGAAGTCAGTGAGTAAGGCACGTGGTCGTGGTCGAGGCCGTGGATTTGCAGCAGGGAGAGGACGTGGGGATTCTGTGGCTGCTGCCGCACCCAGTGACACAGCATCCACCAGTTTTCCCCGTGAGCGTTCCTTTATGCGCACTTTTGTAGGAGCTCAGCGTACCCCCTGCTGCGTGAAGAACAAATTGAAGCCGTTGTTGGTTGGATGGCAGCCAATGCATCGACTTCAATACCTTCCACCTCCTCTCAGGACCACAGCACTGTTGAACAACCATCAGTCTCTTCACCGCCTGCCAAATTGCCCAGGCAGTCAGAGAGCTCTGTACAGGAGCCAGCTGAGTCTCTGCTTCTGTTCTCAGAATCTGTTGGCTTGGAAACAGGGGCCCAGCCAAGCAGCATTCTGGAATGTGAAGAAGAGGCAGTATGCAGTGATGCGCAACAGCTGTGTCTCTCTGAATCTGAAGAGGCGGGTGAGCCAGTGCCGATGGTCAGCACACCGCAGAACGCATCTGATGATGATGAGACTCAGTTGCCAGTTTCTGTTGAGCATGGTGCTGGCCAGACCACCCAACAACAGCAGGTGTTGGAAGAGGGTAGTGGTGGAGATGAAGGGTCCAAGACCCAACATGGCGTGAGGAACAGGAAGGTGGTGGGAGCAGCTCTGAGGAAGAGATTGCACCAACGGTCCAAACAGTAGGGAGAGGTAGGCTGCAGACTCGCTTGCCTGTAGCCTCCAGTTTGGCACCCGTTCGGAGCAGTTCTCTTACAACAGCCAAACCGGGCGCTCCCAGGACTTGCTCTGCGTGGTCCTTTTTTGATACAGTTGCAGATGATATTTGCTATGTAAAATGCAAGCTGTGTAATCAAAAAATTAAAAGAGGTAAAAGTGTCAGTAACCTTAATACAACAAATATGTGGAAACATGTGCGGTCAAAGCACTTTGTTGAGTTACAAAGACACACTGGAGATGTAGGCCAACCTACAGCAGCACCTACATCTTCAGCTCCTGTTGGAGCCTCTTCCTCCAGTTCACACACAGCTGGTAAGGCTTCCTCAAAGGATCGCCATGGAAGAACCTCTGTCACTGTTGTCCAGAGACACAGTGTTATTCCACCCACAGCTGCAAGTTCCCTGTCATCCTCACACACCCAGGCCACAAAACAGCCATCGGTAGCACAGGCATGGGATAAAAGACGGCCATACTCGGCAAACCATCCACGAGCACAGGCTCTGAATGCTGGCATTGCAAAACTCCTGTCCCTTGAAATGCTGTCATTCAGGCTGGTGGAGACTGACAGTTTCCGTGAATTAATGGCATTGGCAGTCCCACAATACAATGTGCCCAGCCGATTTTATTTCAGCAGGCAAGCCGTCCCTGGTCTGCAAAAGCATGTTGAGGCAAAAATTAAACATGCGCTACTAAACGCCGTCAGTAGCAAGGTCCACCTGACCACCGATGCGTGGACCAGTACCCATGGCCAGGGACGATACCTTTCACTCACTGCCCATTGGGTGAATGTTGTGGAGCCGGGTACAGATCTTGCGAGTGGCGCTGTACGTGTTCTGCCAACTCCAAGGATTGCCGGAATCAAGTCTGTCCACATTGACTCCTCCTCCTACTCCAGTTCCTCAGAATCATCGCTGCAGGAGCCGTCACGGTCTACCTCCACATGGACCCGTGGACGCTTACCTGATGCGACCGATATGAGCACAGCCGTGGCCAAACGGCAACAGGCCGTTCTGAAATTAATTCCTATGGGGAATCGAAGCCACACAGCGCAGGAGGTCTGGAATGCCATCAAGCAGGAGAGCGACGTGTGGTTTTTGCCAGCGAATCTCCAGCCAGGCTTGGTAGTGTGTGACAATGGCCGAAATCTGGTGGCAGCTCTGGGCCTTGGCAACCTCACTCACATACCATGTCTGGCACATGTGCTCAACTTGGTCGTGCAGAGTTTTTTGAGGGACTATCCGGATCTTGATGCACTGCTGCACAAGGTCCGCCTAGAGTGCGCTCACTTGCGACGTTCCAGCATGGCCAGATCGCGCATTGCAGCTCTGCAACGCAGATTGCGCCTTCCTGAACATCGCATCATATGTGACGTATCCACCAGGTGGAATTCAACGTTACATATGTTGGAGCGGTTGTGTGAGCAGCAGCCAGCAGTTATGGAGTATCAGCTGCATCAGGCGCAATCAACACGCAATTTGCGCCGTCCACACTTCACCATTAATGAGTGGGCCACTATGAAGGACATGTGCCACGTTTTGCGTGCGTTTGATGAGTCAACGCGGATGGCGAGTGCAGATGATGCACTAGTCAGCCTGACTGTCCCCCTTATCTGCCTGCTTCAAAAAACACTGCAAGCAATAAGGGATGAGGTTTTGGAAGAGGTGGAGGATGAGGAGTCACAAATTCCATCACCTTCTGGAAAGTCAGCGCAACGTGGTTCCTCACAAAGGGCTGGGCAGGGCTCACTTTGTGAGGAGGATGAGGAGGAGGAGTCAATGGAGGAGGAAGACATCGCTCCAGAGGGAGGTACACAACGCTCTAGTCAGTATGTAGAGCGAGGGTGGGGTGATGCAGAGCAGGCAGAGATAACGCCTCTTGCAGAGGACAGCGTTTCTTTGCCAGTTGGGAGTCTGCAGCACATGGTTGATTTCATGCTGCAGTGCCTAAGAAACGACCGCCGCATCGCCCACATTCTCACGACGTCTGATTATTGGGTGTACACCCTCCTAGACCCTCGCTACCGGGACAACGTCAAAAGCCTCATCACACCGTTGAACCGGGAGCGTAAAATGCGGGAGTACCAAGACACACTGGTGCAATCCCTAATGTTCTACCTTACTGCCGAGAGCACTGCTGCTGCTACTGCTTTACAAAGCAGCTCTGTGCGTCGAGGCAGTGTAGAGAGCTCTGCAACAAGAGGGAGCACACGCAGTGCCTCTGCACAGGGAAAGACCAGTATGTTAAAAATGTGGCAAAGTTTTGTGGCAGCGCCACAAATGTCTACACCATCCGAGAGGGCTCCAGTCAGCGGGAGGCAACGTATCCGTCAGATGGTGACAGACTACTTGGCTTTGCCTCTCAGTGTACTCCCAGATGGCTCTTCCCCATTCAAGTTTTGGGTCTCTAAGCTGGATACATGGCCAGAGCTTAGCCAGTATGCATTGGAGGTGCTGGCTTGCCCTGCTGCCAGTGTATTATCGGAGCGCGTCTTTAGTGCTGCAGGTGGTGTACTAACAGACCGTCGCATGCGACTATCCTCCGATAATGTAGACCGGCTTACTTTTCTGAAAATGAACAAGGCATGGATCTCGCCAGAATTTGTCTGTCCGTTTTCAGATTAAATAACTGTTTCGCAACGTTATCCATGTCTCCTGTTATGTTCATCTTTCTACCAGCTGAACTCTACTCCCTGGGCTCCAACACTGCCAGTTGCTGCTCAGAAGTGTCGTGTCCACAGAACAAAACACAAGCTCTACTGTTAGTGGGGTTCAGTAACGCCAGCTGTTCCCCTGCTGTGTCAACGGCAAGAAGTGTCCTGTTCCCGACACATGGACAGAAAAACACATGACCAACATGCTCCAAATAGGGAAGAGCCGTCACCCTGCTTGTTATGCTGAAAACATGAAATTGTGAAGTTTTCCAGGCCTAGAATGATAAATTTTTATGACAAATATGGACAAATAATAATTTGTCATCACAGCGCATATCTGCACATGTCTATTAGAAATGGTAACAAAAAATAAAACATAGTCTACTCTTCACATTTTTAAATTAATGCATAAAAGTACATTTCAGACTTATGAATTAATGCTTTTTAAGGAACTTTATCTGTACCTGTAAGATAATGCAGTCAATGGATGTACGAATCATTAAATCCTCATCATCATCATCACGAGTTTTATTTATGACAGACATTATAAAATACACATACTGATGCCAACTGTAACTTCAAACACCATATATGAAATGGCCAGCATGTAAACATGGTAATAATGTCCAATAATAAATTATTACATCTAGAAAGTGCATCATGCATACTGACAATAGGTAGTTATACCTGCAAGTGCTGTTGAAACAACCACAAGAGATATAAATTAATACTGGTATATAGGTATCACAGTGCATAGTTACTCATGGACAATGTTGATGTAATACTGTATCTCAATTAAGTCAGCGTCAACCATTAGGCTTGTTAGTCTTGTACATTGTTAAAGAGGGAACGTAATTTTTTGGTTTGTCATAGGTGTAGTATTACACATTAAATTATTACTGCTGTATTTTTTTTGCGTCCCTAGTGCGCAATAACGCAGCCTAACCTCACATTTGATAGTCAGCTAATTGCCACACGCTACCCTACCCTACGCGTGACAGTAGGAAGGTAGTGTTGACGGATAAAGCTTTGCGCAACCAGACATTCTTTTACCCTCTTCAACACTCTACAAGCAAAAAATGCATGATTTCAGCCGCAGACTTTATTGACGTACAGTATAACATCGGCATTACCCATCAGAGGCTGTCCACTGTCTGATACAGACATAGAATATACCTTTGCTATCCGTAGCCTTTGTTTCACCTACACTTGCAGGCACACACTTAAATTGTGACAAACAATGCCTAATGTTTTTTTAAATGGTTATTTTTTATTGTACATTATTGTGTCATCAATCACATTGATGAGTCCATGCTGGACATGTCATACATGCTATAGAAAGTTACGATTTTATGAACTTAAATAATTGAAATGTCTGTGACTGTCACATAAAATTTGCGATGATGATGATGAGTGACTATTACAAAATCCATTGTCTTCACTATGTTATGGTTTAACATAGCGTTCCTTAAGCATTATTCATAAAAAAAAAATTTACTTTTATTCTTAAATTTACAACACTATATTTTGTTACCAATTTTTTGGGTGTTGTGTTGTTCCATTTATTTTTGGCATGTGCATATATGCGTTTATATTTGTATTTTCTTTATTTTTCCTTCTTGAAATTAGAAAACATGTGTATCTTTGTACCGTGTTAGCCAGTAGATAGAAAAATATTTAGACTTCAGAGTCAGCAGTGGTTGATACCTTTTAATGGATAACTGAAAAGATGGAAACAAATTGCAAGCTTTCAAGGCTACTCACGTCTCTTCATCAGGGAAAGACTAACTAAAAAAATTAAGCATCACATATTTCTATACACAACAGGACACAGGAATAGTGCAATAGGTAAGACAAGTAAGTGACGTGTATCAGAACTGTCATTATCTCACAGGGATGAACATAAATATTGGAACAGTTCCTAGATAAGGATAGAAAGTTTGATTGCCCTCTCATTGGCGTATTTTTTGGGGTTTTCATGACCCTGGAAGGGCATAGACGCAGATTCCTTAATTGATATAGAATGACATAAATCCATGTGATCTATTCATTCCATCACTAACAGTGTCAAAGGTCATGATGAGCTTATATTCTGAAACCTTTGTACGTTTCTCATATTTGAAGTTATATTTTAATAACAGTAATTCCATATCCATGATGCTATGACCGGGCATACAAAAGTCTTTTGCCACAGGTAAATTCATTAATTTATCTGTGATTGTGTGGCGCTGATAATTCATCCTTGTTCTCCTTTTTGTTGCCGGTCTCCCCTCACTTGTCCCTCCCTCACTTGTCTTAGCTATTCCTGTGTCCTGTTGTGTGTAGAAATATGTGATTCTTCATTTTTGGCTTTACTCTTAGCCTGATGAAGACACCTGAGTAGTCTCGAAAGCTTTGAATTTGTTACCATATTTTCAGTTAGCCATTAAACGTTATCAACCACAGAGGACTGTCAAGTATAAATATTTTTCTATTCTTGTAATTGAAATTTATCATTTTATTGTTGTAGTAAAACTTCATTTATTCTTGTTTGAAGTACATACATTTGCAATGGCCACGTAACAAGGCAATAACTCAATATTTTATGCCTACACCCTCCTTGACCCTGGGCTTCAACAGCGCCAGTTGCTGCTCAGAAGTGTTAGATGCACAGATGAAAACAATCGCTGATGTGTTTGTGGGGTTCAGTAACGCCTGCTGTTCCCCTGCTGTGTGTCTGGCAAAAATTACTGCTGCTAACTACAACTTCAACTTCAAACGTCTCATACTAGGCCTCTGCCTACACCCTCCTTGACCCTGGGCTTCAACAGCGCCAGTTGCTGCTCAGAAGTGTTAGATGCACAGATGAAAACAATCGCTGATGTGTTTGTGGGGTTCAGTAACGCCTGCTGTTCCCTGCTGTGTGTCTGGCAAAAATTACTGCTGCTAACTACAACTTCAACTTCAAACGTCTCATACTAGGCCTCTGCCTACACCCTCCTTGACCCTGGGCTTCAACAGCGCCAGTTGCTGCTCAGAAGTGTTAGATGCACAGATGAAAACAATCGCTGATGTGTTTGTGGGGTTCAGTAACGCCTGCTGTTCCCTGCTGTGTGTCCGGCAAAAATTACTGCTAGCTACCTAATCATGGTGAAAAAAAAAATTACATCTCAAAGTGTCTAGTGCTACACATAGATATGAGGCTACACCATGATTTCTAAGCTGTAAACATTTGAAACGTCAACTTTCAAACCATAAAATGATTTGTCTTTGTCACAAATCTGTAACAAAATAATTGTGACATATTATTACAGATATGCACATGTCGAAAACAAATGCAAACACAAAAGCCTACTTATGCTATAGGATACTGATGGTCAACCTTGTCACTCCATAGCTTACACAAATCCAACTCACATCATGATGACTCAAATACTGCAATGTTGGAAGTGCATAATGTGGGTTGAACTTTGACAACTGCTGCAGTGCGAAGGTTATACTTCAGTGTTCTTGCCTTTGAAATAAAAGCATACAAGTAAATATAATATCCAATGTTGATTAAGGGACGTGATGTACACCTGTAATATTGTGCAAACAATGCATGTAGGAATAGTCCTCTTCAACATTACTTATATTTGTGTCATTTTAAAAAATACATATTTGATTAGAAAGTTAACAGCCCATATCATAAAGGTACTTCATGTAAACATGATAATCGCTAACAAAAATCATGCATTACCTTGGTAAAGTCAATAGTGCATAGTCACAATAGCAAAATATATACCTGTAAGTGGTGCTGAAAGAACGACAACTGATAGAATAGGTGAATGATATCTATTTATCAGACTGAATAGCGACACCTGTACAATGTCGATATAATACTGTACCTTAACAAACAGCTGTGTCACACCTCACACGCATTTTTCTTGTAGCTTGTTATGTAATAGGGCACATGCGTGTATGTTTCATCATAGGTGCATGTTTACTGAGTAAAGCAGTCATGACAACGCCTTTGTGTTGTCGGTACGCTTGCGATGATGAACGATGCGCACCGTGAATGTTAGTCTGCGTCATAAGACGCACAGACGCTCCAATACCCAACGCGTCACAGCAGGAAGCCAGTCTGTGCGTCCAAACAAAGGCGCAAGCATACATGCACGTACCCTTTTAGAAAGCTATATAAAAATAAGGATGTAGTAGTAACGCACACTTTATTGAGGTACAGTATTACATCGCCATTCACCATCTGTGGCTATGCAGTGTCATCTATATATACCTTATCTATCCGTTGTCATGCTTGCAAGTCCACAGTCAGGCATAAATAGCTGTTTTCACTATGCACTTTTTAAAGGTTTTTTTTGTTAATATAAATGATTGCCACATATTATCAGTATTACATGATGGAAATTTTAGATATTTTTAAAAACTTTTTAGTGATATTATTCAGCAAATGAAAATGGTGTACATACTGTTACTTATCCATCATTAATGGATTCTGATATGTACTTGTATGCTTTTATTTAAAACCGTATAGCAGATTATTTAACCGATTTTTATTGTGGTTTGCATTGCTTTTCAACATGTTAATGTATGCGTTTATGTTTGTCAATTATTAATTTACATATATTTTTTAAAGTAAAATCATCATCTTATGGTACTAAAGGTTATATTTCTCTTGTTTGGAGTATAGACATTTTTAATTGACACGTAACAAGGAAATACTTGATCTAGTATTTAAACATCCTCCTTGACCCTGGGCTCCAACACCGCCAGTTGTTGCTTGGAAGTGCTGTTAGCACAGTCTACACTTGCTCCTGTGTTACTGGGTTCAGTAATGTCAGCTGTTCCCCTGCTGTGTGAACGGCAAATAGTCCTGCTGCCTCCACCCTGTTTCTTCTCATCCCTGGGTTACAACACCGCCAGTTGTTTCTAGGAAGTGCTGTTAGCACAGTCTACACTTGCTCCCGTGTTACTGGGGTTCAGTAATGTCAGCTGTTCCCCTGCTGTGTGAACGGCAAATAGTCCTGCTGCCTCCACCCTGTTCTCTTCTCATCCCTGGGTTACAACACCGCCAGTTGTTTCTCGGAAGTGCTGTTAGCACAGTCTACACTTGCTCCCGTGTTACTGGGGTTCAGTAATGTCAGCTGTTCCCCTGCTGTGTGAACGGCAAAAAGTCCTGCTGCCTCCACCCTGTTCTCTTCTCATCCCTGGGTTACACACCGCCAGTTGTTTCTCGGAAGTGCTGTTAGCACAGTCTACACTTGCTCCCGTGTTACTGGGGTTCAGTAATGTCAGCTGTTCCCCTGCTGTGTGAACGGCAAAAAGTCCTGCTGCCTCCACCCTGTTCTCTTCTCATCCCTGGGTTACAACACCGCCAGTTGTTTCTCGGAAGTGCTGTTAGCACAGTCTACACTTGCTCCCGTGTTACTGGGGTTCAGTAATGTCAGCTGTTCCCCTGCTGTGTGAACGGCAAAAAGTCCTGCTGCCTCCACCCTGTTCTCTTCTCATCCCTGGGTTACAACACCGCCAGTTGTTTCTCGGAAGTGCTGTTAGCACAGTCTACACTTGCTCCCGTGTTACTGGGGTTCAGTAATGTCAGCTGTTCCCCTGCTGTGTGAACGGCAAAAAGTCCTGCTGCCTCCACCCTGTTCTCTTCTCATCCCTGGGTTACAACACCGCCAGTTGTTGCTTGGAAGTGCTGTTAGCACAGTCTACACTTGCTCCTGTGTTACTGGGGTTCAGTAATGTCAGCTGTTCCCCTGCTGTGTGAACGGCAAAAAGTCCTGCTGCCTCCACCATGTTCTCTTCTCATCCCTGGGTTACAACACCGCCAGTTGTTTCTCGGAAGTGCTGTTAGCACAGTCTACACTTGCTCCTGTGTTACTGGGGTTCAGTAATGTCAGCTGTTCCCCTGCTGTGTGAACGGCAAAAAGTCCTGCTGCCTCCACCCTGTTCTCTTCTCATCCCTGGGTTACAACACCGCCAGTTGTTTCTTGGAAGTGCTGTTAGCACAGTCTACACTTGCTCCTGTGTTACTGGGGTTCAGTAATGTCAGCTGTTCCCCTGCTGTGTGAACGGCAAAAAGTCCTGCTGCCTCCACCCTGTTCTCTTCTCATCCCTGGGTTACAACACCGCCAGTTGTTTCTCGGAAGTGCTGTTAGCACAGTCTACACTTGCTCCCGTGTTACTGGGGTTCAGTAATGTCAGCTGTTCCCCTGCTGTGTGAACGGCAAAAAGTCCTGCTGCCTCCACCCTGTTCTCTTCTCATCCCTGGGTTACAACACCGCCAGTTGTTTCTCGGAAGTGCTGTTAGCACAGTCTACACTTGCTCCCGTGTTACTGGGGTTCAGTAATGTCAGCTGTTCCCCTGCTGTGTGAACGGCAAATAGTCCTGCTGCCTCCACCCTGTTCTCTTCTCATCCCTGGGTTACAACACCGCCAGTTGTTTCTCGGAAGTGCTGTTAGCACAGTCTACACTTGCTCCCGTGTTACTGGGGTTCAGTAATGTCAGCTGTTCCCCTGCTGTGTGAACGGCAAAAAGTCCTGCTGCCTCCACCCTGTTCTCTTCTCATCCCTGGGTTACAACACCGCCAGTTGTTTCTCGGAAGTGCTGTTAGCACAGTCTACACTTGCTCCTGTGTTACTGGGGTTCAGTAATGTCAGCTGTTCCCCTGCTGTGTGAACGGCAAAAAGTCCTGCTGCCTCCACCCTGTTCTCTTCTCATCCCTGGGTTACAACACCGCCAGTTGTTTCTCGGAAGTGCTGTTAGCACAGTCTACACTTGCTCCCGTGTTACTGGGGTTCAGTAATGTCAGCTGTTCCCCTGCTGTGTGAACGGCAAACAGTCCTGCTGCCTCAACTTTAATTTCCATGGGTACCTTCTGCTACCCATCCGGGTTCCAGTACCGTCAGCTGGTTCTCCGCAGTACCTTTGGCCTAGGTGCCTCCATGTCGGTATCCGAGTTCCAGCAACGTCTGCTGGTCCTTGGTAGTGCTTTGGAGCACAGGTACCTCCTGCTTAGTAACCCTGTCCCAGTAACGTCAGCTGGTCCTCGGTTGTGCCATTGGCTCTTTTCCTTCTGCTGACCCTCCGGGTTCCAGCACAGTCAGCTGGTCCTCGTTACTTTCATTGGCTCTTGTACCTTCTGCTACCCATCCGGGTTCCAGTACCGTCAGCTGGTTCTCCGCAGTGCCTTTGGCCTAGGTGCCTCCATGTCGGTATCCGAGTTCCAGCAACGTCTGCTGGTCCTTGGTAGTGCTTTGGAGCACAGGTACCTCCTGCTTAGTAACCCTGTCCCAGTAACGTCAGCTGGTCCTCGGTTGTGCCATTGGCTCTTTTCCTTCTGCTGACCCTCCGGGTTCCAGCACAGTCAGCTGGTCCTCATTACTTTCATTGGCTCTTGTACCTTCTGCTACCCATCCGGGTTCCAGTACCGTCAGCTGGTTCTCCGCAGTGCCTTTGGCCTAGGTGCCTCCATGTCGGTATCCGAGTTCCAGCAACGTCTGCTGGTCCTTGGTAGTGCTTTGGAGCACAGGTACCTCCTGCTTAGTAACCCTGTCCCAGTAACGTCAGCTGGTCCTCGGTTGTGCCATTGGCTCTTTTCCTTCTGCTGACCCTCCGGGTTCCAGCACAGTCAGCTGGTCCTCGTTACTTTCATTGGCTCTTGTACCTTCTGCTACTCATCCGGGTTCCAGTACCGTCAGCTGGTTCTCCGCAGTGCCTTTGGCCTAGGTGCCTCCATGTCGGTATCCGAGTTCCAGCAACGTCTGCTGGTCCTTGGTAGTGCTTTGGAGCACAGGTACCTCCTGCTTAGTAACCCTGTCCCAGTAACGTCAGCTGGTCCTCGGTTGTGCCATTGGCTCTTTTCCTTCTGCTGACCCTCCGGGTTCCAGCACAGTCAGCTGGTCCTCGTTACTTCCATTGGCTTTTGTACCATCACCAACAGGACAAAGAAGGTTAAGACAAACTACAAGATACAGAACAAGAGACAGAAGAACAATAAGCAGAAGATCAAAAAGCAGAAGAACATTAAGTATAAGACCAAAATGAAGAGCAAAATATATGCTCTAAATTCTAAGCAGAAGAAGACTAAGCAGTGTATGGGGGTGAGTCCGTTCCTCCTCGTGGTGCCCCTGGAAAATGCCTGATGCTGCTGCAGGCTAAACTGAACGCGGACAAATACTGTTGTAATTAAAATCTTTCGTGACAGCAAGAACGGAAGGATGAAAATTCAGAGTTTTACAGATTACAAGTACAGGAATGTCTGTCACAAATAAGAATATGATGAAAAGGATGAATAGGAAGAAGATGAAGAAGTAGAATATGAAGAATAATAACTGTTTAATAAGAACAATATAAGTAATGTTAACAAAAAGATGAATAGCAAGAAGTTTTAGAAGATTAAGAAGGTGAAGATGAAGAATAATTTGATGAGAAAGATGATGCTGCTGAAAATTATGAAGGAGAAAGTGTGTGAAAAGTTAAAAAGGTGAAGACCATGGAAGTTGTGAAACAGACATATTTGACAAAATAGAAAAAAGGTTAACAACATTGTCAATTTGTTCGTCAATCCGAACGTATTTCCTAAAAAAAAAAATTAATGCTATTCCATTGGATTGGGTCAAACATCTATGCCTTTAATGTCTCCTCAACCTCCCCCAATACATTCTACATTACTCTTTCTTGTTTTCCTTCATGTACAATTAACCAACAAGGCAAGAATGGGTTTTTTTTAATTTCGATATTTTGTTCCCATAGACTTACATGGGACTTCCGGTATCGGTATCGGGTATCGCCGATATTTTAGTGATATCGGCGATACCATTCCGATTCCGATACTTTAGGATATCGGAAAGTATCGCTCAACTCTAGCGGTGACGTCACCGCACGAACACTCCCTGAAAAAGCCGAAGACTGCCGAGTGCAGTGTATACTGCCGGCAGGTAATGAGCGGCCCCGGAAGCAGATGCGGCAGCGGGACAGGACGACGCGTCACTGAATAGGTAAGTTATTAATGGCCCTGGACCCGAACTCAAACCGGACCCGAACTCTAACACGGGTTTCCCATGGAAACTCGTGTTCGGGACCGTGTGATCGAATACTATGTGTTTGGTACGATCCTGAACTTTGCAATTCGGGTTCGCCCATCCCTAATAATAATATTAATTTTATTTCTATAGCGCCAACATATTCCGCAGCACTGTACATTATAGAGGGGACTTGTACAGACAACAGACATTACATCATAACAATAAACACAGATCAAAGTAGATACCAAGAGGAATGAGGGCCCTGCTCACAAGCTTACAATCTATGAGGAAAAAGGGAGACACAAAAGGTGGATGGTAACAATTGCTTTCATTGTTCGGACCAGCCATAGTGTAAGAATCGGGTGTTCATGTAATTCTGCATGAACCAGTTATCAGCCAAAGTATGTAACAGTACAGACACAGAGGGCTATTAAATGCATAAAGCGGGTGAGAACATAATACGAGGAACCTGATTATGGTACAAATTTTGAATGAGCCACACAGGGATAGTTAGGGTAATGCATTGAGGCAGTAGGCCAGTCTGAAGAAATGTGTTTTTAGGGCACATTTAAAACTATGGGGATTGGGGATTAATCGTATTAACCTGGGTAGTGCTTTCTAAAGAATTGGCGCAGCACGTGAAAAGTCTTGGAGATGGGAGTGGGAGGTTCTGATTATTGAGGATGCTAACCTCAGGTCATTAGCAGAACGGAGGGCACGGGTAGGATGGTAGACTGAGATGAGGGAGGAGATGTAGGGTGGTGCTGAGCCATGGAGTGCTTTGTGAGTGAGGGTAATAAGTTTGTACTGGATTCTGTAGTGGATGGGTAACCAGTGTAATGACTGGCACAAGGTAGAGGCATCGGTATAGCGATTGGTGAAGAATATGATCCTGGCTGCAGCATTCAAGACAGATTGGAGAGGGGAGAGTTTGGTAAGAGGGAGACCAATTAGTAGAGAGTTACAATTGTCCTGGTGAGAATGAATAAGAGAAACAGTAAGAGTTTTTGCAGAGTTGAAAGTAAGAAAGGGTCGAATTCTAGAAATGTTTGTGAGTTGCAGATAACAAGAGCGAGCCAGTGATCGGATGTGGGGGGCGAATGAAAACTTGGAATCAAGTATGACCCCAAGACAGCGGGCATGTTGCTGGGGAGTAATGGTGGAACCACACACGGAGATGGCAATTTTGGTCATAGGTAGGTTAGTAGAGGGAGGAAACACGAGGAGTTCAGTTTTTGACAGGTTAAGTTTCAGGTAGAGGGAGGACATGATATTAAACATAGTAACATAGTTATTAAGGTTGAAGGAAGACTTTAAGTCCATCAAGTTCAACCCATATCCTATCCTAACCTGCCCTAACATGTTGATCCAGAGGAAGGCAAAAAAAAACCCAAGTGGCAAACAGTAAGCTTCACATTGGGGAAAAAAATTCCTTCCCGACTCCACATACGGCAATCAGACTAGCTCCCTGGATCAACGCTGTATCTAGGAAACTAGTGAATATAACCTGTAATATTATACTTTTCAAGAAAGGCATCCAGTCCATTCTTAAATGTTAGTAGGGAATCACTCATTACAACATTAGACGGCAGAAAGCTCCATAGTCTCACTGCTCTTACAGTAAAGAATCTGCATCTGTGATTATGGCTAAACCTTTTTTCCTCCAGACGTAGAGGATGCCCCCTTGTCCCCGTCACAGGTCTAAGAGTAAAAAGACAGCAGTAAGACAATTACTGGTGTTTTCTAAAAAGGCAGGTGTGATAACTTTTTAAACGAATGCCCAAATAGAGTATACTGATTTTTTTCACATTCTTCAAAGTGTTAGCCCTTTTTGTTCATCTTTTCCGAAGACTCCAGAATATTTATTGCTGATTCTCATTTTGCATGAAATGAAGAATTAAAGGGATTTTCCGCCCCTCTTAGTTAATTTACATATGGATCACGTCTGATGAGCAAAAAAATCTACCACTGACCAGGGATTAAAAGGTGTGACCCATATAATTTTGTATTTTAAGCATTTATCCCTCAAACTCCCTCATTATGGGTGCAGTAATGGTGTGGATTCAGGAGCATGGATAGTTGCAGACTCAGACTGGCTCACAGGAGAAGAGGAGAATCCTCCGGTGGGCCCCTCTGCAGGACTAAGCCACTTACTGCCAACATGAGCAGTAGTTGGCCAATACATTAATTCACTATGTACAGAGAAAAGCAGGATCTCGTCATTTACCCAACAAACTACATACCAGGTACGGACTGGGCTGAAATTCAGCCCTGGCATTTGCAATCATACAGCCCCATGCTGTCCCCGTCCCCAAGCACCAGATTAGATATATTACTAAAATTACCCTAGATAGAGGAAAGGAAGATTTACTACAAGACCAATATTTCTAATGATACCTCCGTCACAACTCTTCACAGTGTGGGTGTCTTGAGAACACCTATTCTGTTACAATGTAGCAGACAGGGTGGCCCACCACCAGACAGGCCCTTCTGGCATTTGCCAGAATTGCCAGATGGCCAGTCCGGCCCTGCTACATACATACAGTATTTTATTTTTATATAGAAGCAAAAGTAAATTTGTGAAATTTGTGATAATATTTGCACAAAGCTGAACAGTGGGTCCCCAATTCAATGTTACTGGTGGACCTTTGCGACCCCAGTCTAACACTGGATACTTGTATCTTGCTGCAACCACAATCTCCAATTGCTGCTGTTTAACTACTTACATGCCACTGTCAATCACTGACCGTGGCATATAGCTAATCATATCAGCCAGGCTCCTGCTGAAGGACTCTGCCATCGTCTTCTTAGACCTTCTAGGGAGACTCCATTTTGTCTGTATACTGCAGCGTATACAGACCACCGTGTCATGGCCGCCCAATCTCCAGACCTGAACCCCATTGGAAACCTCTGGAATGTAATCAAGAGGAATATGTATAGTCACAGGTCATTAAACAAAGAAGAACTGCTTACATTTTTGTACCAGGAGTGGCATAAGGTCACCCAAAAGCAGTGTGACAGATTGGTGGAAAGCATGCCAAGACGCATAAAAGCTGTGATTAACAATCATGGTTATTCCACAAAATATTGATTCCTGAACTCTTCCTGAGTTAAAACATTAGTATTGTTGTTTCTAAATGATTATGAACTTGCTTTCTTAGCATTATTTGAGGTCTGCAAGCACTGCATTTTTTTGTTATTTTGACCATTTCTCATTTTCTGAAAATAAATACAAAATTTATTGCTTGGAGATTCGGAGACATGTTGTCAGAAGTTTATAGAATAAAAGAGCAATTAACATTGTGCTCAAAAATATACCTATTAAGAGAAAAATCAGACAAACTGAACATTTGGCAGTGGTCTTTTAATTTTTCCAAGAACTGTAGAACAAACGATCAGACGATCGCAGTTTCAAGTCCTAAGCAATCTAAAAAAAAAAAAAACATCAAAACAAACTATACAGGTTTGGTATCGCTTTAATTGCACGGCCCTGGAGTATTATGGTCATTATTATTATTATTATTTTTCCCACACAATGAACAGTGTAAAAACAAAACCTCGCTAAATTACCACACTTTTATTGCAATTTCCCAATACGTTGTATGGTAAAATGAGCAATGTATTTCAAAACTACACTTTTTCTTTTTAAAAAAAAAAGAGCAATCGTTCGGCTATGTCAGAGAAAAAAATAAAAAATTAAGTCATGAAGGCCTCTTTCACACTTCAGTTGTGCGACGTCAGTCAAAATCCGCCAAAATGTGAAAAAAACGGATCCGCCATTTTTTTTGGGCGGACCCGTTTTTTTCCCATTGACTTGCATTAGTGACGGATTTTGATGGATGGTCGTCTGTTAGATCCGTTTTTTGACGGATCCGCCAAAAATTTGGCGTCCGCCTTTTTTGGAAAACGTCCAATGCAACGTTTTTTGTATCGGCCAAAATGGCGGACTATGGCGGATCCGCCCCGTCCGCCATTTTGTATAATGGGCGCCTATGGGTGGCGGATCCGCTGCCATCCATCTTTGACTGAATCCGCCAGCGGATCCGTCGCTTCCATACAAAATCCTGACAACACTGTCTGGGGTCTCTGTCTCTCTCTCTCTCTCTCCCAGACATGCGTACCATGTATTTTCCGGATTGAAAAGTTCATGGTGGATCCGTCAGAAAACAGATCCGTTTGCATCCGTTTTTGCAATTTTCTGGCGGATCCGCTATTTTCACACTTTGGCAGATTTTAACTGATGTCGCACGACTGAAGTGTGAAAGAGGCCTAAGGGGTTAAAGTATATGGATGAAAAAGTAAAGAAAATCACTGTGCTCTGGAGCCTGCATTATGTTATGGTGTGCAGATAGATATATCATATTTTCTGCTGTTTCTCGGACCGCAAACTACTTTTTACAGCCAGTATCTCAGTGCATATGGCAATTATTTCACTAGGATCGATGGTCTGCTTGGAAAAAAAATCTCAACATGCACTAGTTGGGTCTGTTTGATGGACCAGAAAGATGCATGTAGTGTAAAGGCAGGACTGGCACACCGGTCAGGAAGGGCGAATACATGGTTCTGCATGCAGTGCCAGTCTCACCTGACATTTGTGGACTGGGAAGATTTTCCATGCTGCCATCTGGACCTGGCGTAAGGGCAAGTTCACACAAGTTTATCAGATAATGGTCCATTTTTCATCTAGGTAAAGCTATTTTATTGTCCCCTGTATTCCATTCCTATGTCTGTTTTTATAATCCATTTTTATACATCAATATAGTTTCCTATTTTAATTGTAATGTCATTCTCTTTGCGTAATATGTATAGGTGAGTCTTATCTGAAAAACAGATGAGACTAGGGCACGCTGTGACTTTTTAGGTACTAGGCACCATTTTTCTTCCTGTACATTACATGGTAAAGGATGTACAATATCATATGAAGTACAAAAGTTAATAGGCTAATGCCCAAGGGACTACAAATTCTTATGTGACATGTACGGAAGACTTAAAAGGGACTTTTCACTGGATTTTTTTCATTTAAATTGTGCACCTCCTCCAGTTGCTGCTGTTTCCCTGATTCTGGAACAGTTTTTCTTTTTCTTCTGTGCCCCTCCATTCCAAAGTTATGCCCCCGGGTAATAACGATGCAAATTTTCCCTTCACGCAAGGGAACTTCTCTGGGGGCGTTTCCTTTTCTCCTCTCATGCTGGCCAATCAAAACACAGCCACACCCACAGAGAAGTTCTGTGCTGCACACCCAGTTGCTAAAAGAGTAAATTTGCCTCTTTATTACAAGGGGAATAACTCTGGAATGGAGGGACATGGAAGAAAAAGAAAAACTGTTCCAGAATCAGTGGATCAGCAGAAATTGGAGGATATACTCCATTTAAATAAAAAAATCCAGTTAAAGGTCCCCTTTAAAGGGTTTTAGCGAGTTAATATATACCACAACAGTATATATATTAAAAATTAATACATTTTCTGTTTTGCAGCCCTTTGTCCAATGAACCCAACACTGATACGAATGAGGGAAGAAGTGATGATTATGAAGATGAAATGGACGCGGCTCTAAACGCGATACAATATTTATTACAGCCGAGAGATCCTGAAGATTGTAAAGCAGAGACTCTCCCAGCAAACAAGGTACGAAGGACATTATTTTATATGTAGAAGATCAGGGGCGTGCACAGAAATCGAGAGCTTTACAGCAAATCTCAGAATAGACCCACCCCTGAATAAAAGCCCCACCCATAAGGTATAGTTTAACCCTTTGGTGAGCTACGCAGTACATGTACAGTGTATGTGCTCCATCACTATATTGAGCAGGATCCATATACTGTGGATGTTTTATGGGTTGCAGTGACAGCCAGAGGCCAATTGAAGGCTCCTGTCATCATCTTCTTGATATTCCTGTGAAGGCAAGCCATGGACTGGGCTTCATAAGAGACTGAGACTTTCACTGTATGCTGCAATACTAAGGTATTGTAACAGACGGTTCAAGCGATCAAGTGATTACAGGTTCAAGTCCCTCTGGTCAACAACAAAAATAAATCCTATTTTTTTAGGCACCTTCAGGACCCTTTAATAACCATTCCCACCATGCTGACTGCTAGGAACAGATCTTTCTAAACTGATAGCTAGAGTATTACATCACAAGTCTAATTCAAGTTCTCATATTATGTGATGCGGAAAAGAATCATCATTCACAATAGATTATGTCACAGCTCACCTCCTCCTCCTGTACAATGACTGATAACACCTCTATATACAGTAGATAACACAGGATCCACCATTCACAATAGGTGATATCACAGCTCACCTCCTCCTCCTCCTGTACAATGACTGATAACACCTCTATATACAGTAGATAACACAGGATCCACCATTCACAATAGGTGATGTCACAGCTCAACTCCTCCTGTACAATGACTGATAACACCTCTATATACAGCAGATAACACAGGATCCACCATTCACAATAGATGATGTCACAGCTCACCTCCTCCTCCTGTACAATGACTGATAACACCTCTATGTACAGTAGATAACACAGAATCCACCATTCACAATAGGTGATATCACAGCTCACCTCCTCCTCCTGTACAATGACTGATAGCACCTCTATATACAGTAGATAACACAGGATCCACCATTCACAATAGGTGATATCACAGCTCACCTCCTCCTCCTGTACACTGACTGATAACACCTCTATATACAGTAGATAACACAGGATCCACCATTCACAATAGGTGATATCACAGCTCACCTCCTCCTCTTGTACAATGACTGATAACACCTCTGTATACAGTAGATAACACAGGATCCACCATTCACAATAGGTGATGTCACAGCTCACCTCCTCCTGTACAATGACTGATAACACCTCTATATACAGTAGATAACACAGGATCCACCATTCACAATAGGTGATGTCAAAGCTCACCTCCTCCTGTACAATGACTGATATCACCTCTATATACAGTAGATAACACAGGATCCATCATTCACAATAGGTGATGTCACAGCTCACCTCCTCCTCCTGTACAATGACTGATAACACCTCTATATACAGTAGATAACACAGGATCCACCATTCACAATAGGTGATGTCACAGCTCACCTCCTCCTCCTGTACAATGACTGATAACACCTCTATATACAGTAGATAACAGAGGATCCACCATTCACAATAGGTGATGTCACAGCTCACATCCTCCTCCTGTACAATGACTGATAACACCTCTATATACAGTAGATAACACAGGATCCACCATTCACAATAGGTGATGTCACAGCTCACCTCCTCTCCTCCTGTACAATGACTGATAACACCTCTATATACAGTAGATAACACAGTATCCACCATTCACTATAGGTGATATCACAGCTCACCTCCTCCTCCTGTACAATGACTGATAACACCTCTATATACAGTAGATAACAGAGGATCCACCATTCACAATAGGTGATGTCACAGCTCACCTCCTCCTCCTGTACAATGACTGATAACACCTCTATATACAGTAGATAACACAGGATCCACCATTCACAATAGGTGATGTCACAGCTCACATCCTCCTCCTGTACAATGACTGATAACACCTCTATATACAGTAGATAACACAGGATCCACCATTCACAATAGGTGATATCACAGCTCACCTCCTCCTCCTGTACAATGACTGATAACACCTCTATATACAGTAGATAACAGGATCCACCATTCACAATAGGGGATGTCACAGCTCACCTCCTCCTCCTGTACAATGACTGATAACACCTCTATATACAGTAGATAACAGGATCCACCATTCACAATAGGGGATGTCACAGCTCACCTCCTCCTCCTGTACAATGACTGATAACACCTCTATATACAGTAGATAACACAGGATCCACCATTCACAATAGGTGATGTCACAGCTCACCTCCTCCTCCTGTACAATGACTGATAACACCTCTATATACAGTAGATAACACAGGATCCACCATTCACAATAGGTGATGTCACAGCTCACCTCCTCCTCCTGTACAATGACTGATATCACCTCTATATACAGTAGATGACACAGGATGCACCATTCACAATAGGTGATGTCACAGCTCACCTCCTCCTCCTGTACAATGACTGATAACACCTCTATATACAGTAGATGACACAGGATGCACCATTCACAATAGGTGATATCACAGCTCACCTCCTCCTGTACAATGACTGATAACACCTCTATATACAGTAGATAACACAGGATCCACCATTCACAATAGGTGATGTCACAGCTCACCTTCTCCTCCTGTACAATGACTGATAACATCTCTATATACAGTAGACAACACAGCATTCCACCATTCACAATAGGTGATGTCACAGCTCACCTCCTCCTCCTGTACAATGACTGATAACACCTCTATATACAGTAGATAACACAGGATCCATCATTCACACTAGGTGATATCACAGCTCACCTTCTCCTCCTGTATAATGACTGATAACACCTCTATATACAGTAGATAACACAGGATCCATCATTCACACTAGGTGATGTCACAGCTCACCTCCTCCTCCTGTATAATGACTGATAACACCTCTATATACAGTACATAACACAGGATCCACCATTCACAATAGGTGATATCACAGCTCACCTCCTCCTGTACAATGACTGATAACACCTCTATATACAGTAGATAACACAGGATCCACCATTCACAATAGGTGATGTCACAGCTCATCTCCTCCTCCTTCCTTCACAGTGATCTTTGCCCTGATTTTAGCATGCTCACAAAATATTTCAGTACAATTCAGTATGAATCAGTCTATTGCTGCCAATCTTAATGAGCCCAACAGGAAGTAGCATATAAAATTGCAAGATTTTTTATTTGTAAATATGCACAGGTGCTTCTAACAAAATTATAATATCATGAAAAAGTTTATTTATTTCAGTTCTTCAGTATAAAAAGTGAATCTCCTATATTCTATAGAGTCATTACACACAGAGTGATCTATTTCACGTGTTTATTTCTGGTAATGTTGATGATTACGGCTTACAGCCAATGAAAACCTGAAAGTCATTATCTCAGTAAATTAGAATACTTTATAACACCAGCTTGAAAAATTATTTTAAAATCCGGAATGTTGTCCTAATAAATATATGATCAGTAAATGCACTCAATACTTGGTCGGGGCTCCTTTTGCATCAGTTACTGCATCAATGCGGCGTGGCATGGAGGCGATCAGCCTGTGGCACTGCTGAGGGGTTATGGAAGCCCAGGTTGCTTTGATAGCAGCCTTCAGCTCGTCTGCATTGCTGGGTCTGATGTCTCATCTTGCTCTTGACAATACTCCATAGATTCTCTATGGGGTTAAGTTCAGGCGAGTTTGCTGTCAATCAAGCACAGTAATACTGTTGTTTGTAAACCAAGTATTGGTATTTTGGCAGTGTGGACAGGGCCAACTCCTGCTGGAGAATGAAATTTCCATCTCCAAAAAGCTTGTCGGCAGAGGGAAGCATGAAGTGCTCTAAAATTTCCTGGTAGACGGCTGCGCTGATTTAGTCTTGATAAAACACAGTGGACCTACACCAGCAGATGACATGGCTCCCCAAACCATCACTGATTGTGGAAAACTTCACACTAGACCTCCAGCAGCTTGGATTGTGGTCTCTCCACTCTTCCTCCAGACTCTGGGACCTTGATTTCCAAGGTCTAGTGTGAAGTATCCACAATCAGTGATGGTTTGAGGAGCCATGTCATCTGCTGGTGTAGGTCCACTGTGTTTTATCAAGACTAGAGATGAGCGACTTTGCCTTTTTTCGGGTCGAGTCAGGTTTCGGACCACCCGACTTTTCGCAAAAGTCGAGTCGAACGAGATCGGCCGACTAGCTCACGGCAAAAGTTGGAGGTCGACAAAAAAACAAAACCTGACCCCAATGCAAGACAATGGGGAATAACAGCTGGTCCCCCCGCCTACGCTCTCTTCCACCATACTTCCTCATGTTTGGGAAAATGTACCCAAAATACCAGCAGATATACGGTACTGTATCAGAAGCGTTCAGCTGTATACAGTGTTGGGGGAATTTTAAATCTCGGTATATATTTCCGGAGTCACACACAGACGCACACTCAGTATGGATTTGACCGTAATACAAAGAGCAGATATACGGTACTGTATCAGAAGCAAAAAACTGTATACAGTGTAGGGGAAATTTAAATCTCCGTATATATTTCCGGAGTCACACACAGATAGTCAGCATGTATTTGTCCGTGATACCAGCCGGTACACGGTAGTGTGTGAGGAGCGTGGGAAAAATGAACGGTAACTGTGCAGAAAAAAAGAATAAAAGTATCAGTGCTGTGTAAAAAGCAGTCTGCACAGCAGTGTACACACAGCACTACAGCTATCAGGCAGCCTAATAACCAGCGCTGCTGCACACAAGAAAATATACCCCCAAAAAAAGGCTCAATAGAAAATACTCATCCATATAATTTAAACAGATACCCAGGAAAGTATGGACCAAGGAGCAATGTTAAAAAAGGTATAAATTTTATTTTTACTGAAAATTCATAAAAAATCAATTTACAATGTATAATACTTAATACATGACACAAGGAAGAGAAAGGCAACACCTAGATATCACATCAAGCAAGGGAGTATCACAGATTTAATAAGGAATTTATAAATGCATATCCAAACTGTCAGAATCAATCCCAAATCATAAAGGGATATATATAATATACTGCCGCTGTCTTTAGGGATAGATCATCCCATGGACATATTATCCCTCAAAAGAATATAAGTAAGGTGCATAATGCAATGTATCATAAAAAGCAATGGAAGAGGTAAGATATCTCCAAAGATATAGTTTAATAGCCATCAATAATGAATAATCCCACATAAGAGAGATATACCTTAAACAATAAAGTGCATAGTGCAATCTAGTTCAAATTAGGCATATAGGTAATATATCATATATGAATAAATATAAATGACTATGTAGGGTCAGAATTGATATAGAATCGGTGGCTTACAAACCCACAATGGTGAATAGCAGCAGCACATATAATCAGACATGCAAATAAATAAGGCAAAATACATGACAATCCGATACCAAGACTTACTAAGATGTGAGCAGGAGGACCCCAACGCGCGTTTCGCTAAGTGCTTCTTCGCACGCCCCCAAAGCAAGCCAATCACTGCAATGCCCTTCTCTAAGATGGTGGTGGACGCTGCACGTGTCATCGCGTTGCCCACAGTGTGCGTCCTTGCTCATTGGCTGAAAAAGGCGCCCGAAAGTATTATGGGAAAACCGACTTGGGCGCTCGGGTCGACGACCGCATGGCCGACTGCACGCTATGGTTGGGTTTCAGCCAACGAAACTGGACTTTGGCGAAAGTCGGCGACTTTTGAATCTGACCGACCTGTTTTGCTCCACTCTAATCAAGAACAAAGTCAGCGCAGCCGTCTACCAGGAAATTTTAGAGCACTTCATGCTTCCCTCTGCCGACAAGCTTTTTGGATGATATTTTGTGAGATGCACCTGTGTATATATTATATATATATATATATAGTGATATGGAAAATAAATACATAAAAAAACATTTTATATAGAAATGTGATTCCCTCTAATGTAGGATGTACAGTATTTACTGCACTATTAGTTTTGCAATAATCCAGCCCTTTTAACTCCTTTTCGGTAATGAAGGCAATAACCTAGAAGTTGCGTACGTCACTCATCACACACGTACAATGTCATTTTTCCATCTCGCCGCTGCCGGTACGACTCGCTCTGGTTGCTGGAAGCTTCTGTACCATTTGATTCCAGCACATGTGGTTCACATTACACCAGACCTGTCATTTGTCACGAGTTCCACCTTTGTGCCCAACAGGCATGACAAGCGATGTGGGTGAAATTGAGACGTGGCGTCTGTATATAAACCCATATATCATGACTTTAGAACAGAGGCGGGGGCAGCGTGTTTACTCAGGGGTCAGCGATTGATATAAATTAACAATGAGTCCCATCGGATTCCGCTGTAGTGTAAGAGCTGATTGCCGGCTGATGAGGATATTGACAAATACCAATGAATAATTGTGTATTGTTTCCCTTTAAGGGCCTGTGTTATAGTAGGAAGGAAAACTGAAAATGTGACTTCCTGAGAAAATATAAAGGGATTTTCCAGTTTTATGCCAAAAAAGGTTTTCTCATTTTAGTAAATAACTTTGTGCAGTTTTTCAATTTATTTTGCTGTCCGTTTTTCACCCGCTTGCTGTTAGTGAATTGGCAACTTGCACCCATTATAGTCTATAGGGCTGTTCACTTGTCCTTGGTGTTTTGCGGTTCCTGTGTCTGTGTAATAATCACAGAGTGTGTTTCCATTATTTACTGGCCGCACTGATGAAAAGGGTCAATGCAAGTCTATGTATTTGTGAAAATCATGGCTGCCGTCCGTGTGCTGTTCGCGATTATTATCATTGAATAGATAGGAGAAGCTTTGACATTTCTTTATCCATATGTGAAAATCAATGTTGGTAAAAACGGATCCAAAAAAACTGATGAATCTTGGACCATTTTTTTGCCTCAGTGAATAAAAACGAATGTCTGAATGAGGCCTTAACTGGAACCTGACAGCTTCCCGCAGCCCCCCAATCTGCTACCGTGTATTTATTGCTCACCTTATACCCTTCTTTACAACTCTTTATTTGTTCTATTGATTTTAGCATATGCCAAAAAACTATTTTATTACTGCAGTGGCTGTGGTGATAGGCTAATTAGTGGGTGACTAGTTGTGGGGGGCGTTATGTTTCCACAGCATAATCATGCAGAGAGCAACATCATTTTCAAGACTGCCCACTAACAATGTCCAGTAAGCTGAGTGTGCGAAACCTGGGCTTCATCTATGCCCACTGACAGTGTGCAGTAAGCTGAGTGTGCGAAACCAGGGCTTCATCTATGCCCCTGACAATGTCCAGTAAGCTGAGTGTGCGAAACCTGGGCTTCATCTATGCCCCTGACAATGTCCAGTAAGCTGAGTGTGCGAAACCTGGGCTTCATCTATGCCCCTGACAATGTCCAGTAAGCTGAGTGTGCGAAACCTGGGCTTCATCTATGCCCCTGACAATGTCCAGTAAGCTGAGTGTGCGAAACCTGGGCTTCATCTATGCCCCTGACAATGTGCAGTAATTGAGTGTACGAAACCAGGGCTTCAGCTATGCCCCTGACAATGTGCAGTAAGCTGAGTGTGTGAAACCTGGGCTTCATCTATGCCCCTGACAATGTGCAGTAAGCCGAGTGTATGAAACTTGGGCTTCATCTATGCCCCTGACAATGTCTAGTAAGCCGAGTGTGTGAAACCTGGGCTTCATCTATGCCCCTGACAATGTCCAGTAAGCTGAGTGTGCGAAACCTGGGCTTCATCTATGCCCCTGACAATGTCCAGTAAGCTGAGTGTGCGAAACTGGGCTTCATCTATGCCCCTGACAATGTCCAGTAAGCTGAGTGTGCGAAACCTGGGCTTCATCTATGCCCCTGACAATGTGCAGTAAATTGAGTGTACGAAACCAGGGCTTCAGCTATGCCCCTGACAATGTGCAGTAAGCTGAGTGTGTGAAACCTGGGCTTCATCTATGCCCCTGACAATGTGCAGTAAGCCGAGTGTATGAAACTTGGGCTTCATCTATGCCCCTGACAATGTCTAGTAAGCCGAGTGTGTGAAACCTGGGCTTCATCTATGCCCCTGACAATGTCTAGTAAGCCGAGTGTGTGAAACCTGGGCTTCATCTATGCCCCTGACAATGTCCAGTAAGGTGAGTGTGCGAAACCAGGGCTTCATCTATGCCCCTGACAATGTGCAGTAAATTGAGTGTACGAAACCAGGGCTTCAGCTATGCCCCTGACGATGTGCATAAAGCTGAGTGTGCAAAACTTGGGCTTCATCTATGCCCCTGACAATGTCCAGTAAGCTGAGTGTGCGAAACCTGGGCTTCATCTATGCCCCTGACAATGTCCAGTAAGCTGAGTGTGCGAAACCTGGGCTTCATCTATGCCCCTGACAATGTCCAGTAAGCTGAGTGTGCGAAACCTGGGCTTCATCTATGCCCCTGACAATGTCCAGTAAGCGAGTGTTGCGAAACTGGGCTTCATCTATGCCCCTGACAATGTGCAGTAAATTGAGTGTACGAAACCAGGGCTTCAGCTATGCCCCTGACAATGTGCAGTAAGCTGAGTGTGTGAAACCTGGGCTTCATCTATGCCCCTGACAATGTGCAGTAAGCCGAGTGTATGAAACTGGGCTTCATCTATGCCCCTGACAATGTCAGTAAGCGAGTGTGTGAAACCTGGGCTTCATCTATGCCCCTGACAATGTCTAGTAAGCGAGTGTGTGAAACCTGGGCTTCATCTATGCCCCTGACAATGTCCAGTAAGCTGAGTGTGCGAAACCAGGGCTTCATCTATGCCCCTGACAATGTGCAGTAATTGAGTGTACGAAACTGGGCTTCAGCTATGCCCCTGACGATGTGCATAAAGCTGAGTGTGTGCAAACCTGGGCTTCATCTGTGCCCCTGACAATGTGCAGTAAGCGAGTGTGCGAAACCTGGGCTTCATCTATGCCCTGACAATGTGCAGTAAGCGAGTGTATGAAACTTGGGCTTCATCTATGCCCCTGACAATGTCTAGTAAGCCGAGTGTGTGAAACTGGGCTTCATCTATGCCCCTGACAATGTCTAGTAAGCCGAGTGTGTGAAACCAGGGCTTCATCTATGCTCCTGACAATGTGCAGTAAGCTGAGTGTGCGAAACCTGGGCTTCATCTATGCCCCTGACAATGTGCAGTAAGCCGAGTGTATGAAACTTGGGCTTCATCTATGCCCCTGACAATGTCTAGTAAGCCGAGTGTGTGAAACCTGGGCTTCATCTATGCCCCTGACAATGTGCAGTAAGCTGAGTGTGTGAAACCTGGGCTTCATCTAAGCCCCTGACAATGTGCAGTAAGCTGAGTGTGCGAAACCTGGGCTTCATCTTTGCCCACTCACAATGTGCAGTAAGCTGAGTGTGCGAAACCTGGGCTTCATCTATGCCCTCTGACAATGTGCAGTAAGCTGAGTGTGCAAAACCAGGGCTTCATCTATGCCCCTGACAATGTCCAGTAAGCCGAGTGTGCGAAACCAGGGCTTCATCTATGCCCCTGACAATGTGCAGTAAGTTGAGTGTACGAAACTCGGCTTCATCTATGCCGCTGACAATATGCAGTAAGCTGTGTGCGATACCTGGGCTTCATCTATGCCCTTGACAATGTACAGTAAGCTGAGTGTGTGAAACCTGGGCTTCATCAGTCTACAAGGGAGGCAGCAGTAATGCAGGACACAGCCAGCTGCGAGATTTTCAGAGCCAGTAAGGATGGCTTGCTGTGTCCCATGTCACTACTGCATCCCTGGACATGTGCGGTGTGCCGATGAAGCCGTGGTGCATATTTCACATTGTCAGGGGTGCAGAGATCTGCAAAGAGCCGGCAGTGATACCGCTCTAGCAAATCATGTTACTCACAACCACAGGGAGATAATAACATGATTAGTGTGAAGTTTAGCCCAAGAGAAAACAAGGCCCCACGACTAATCGCCCACTAATTAGCTTTGCGCCAGTTTTTACTGGATCCTTTAAGCCAGTTTTTACATATGGCAGAACTGTTATGGCTGTGTAGGTGCTTGTCCCCCAATACAAATTCTAATTTTTTTTTGTCTTTTTTGCAGAGATCCAATGTGTCAGTCATGAGAAATCTACCATAGAAAGCAATATGCAAATCAGGCCAAAAGTGCACTGGGGTGTGCCATTGTGTCAATTGACATTGACACGCCTCCAGTGCACTTACAATCTGATTTGCGTATGGCTTCCACGCTTGATTACTCATGACTGTCACAATTGGATCTCTACCCTGCCCCTATAAGGTAGGCCATCTCCTAATACACTTATTACTTTAACCTTTTCAGCTCCAATTCTTCTAAATTAAAAAAAAATGCGAATTGACGAATAACCTTGATTAAAAATACTTGTAACTTGACTTTTTCTGCAAAAAAAATTCCCAGATATTGTGGTAGACCAGGCAAGTATGAAATCTGTCCCAGAAGATGATCACAGCGTGGTCCCGCTGTGTACCCCAGGCTCATCATGACAACTTTAGGGCATGTATACCCAGAGTGCCAAGGCTCGCCCTAGGCTTGTTGGTGCTGATACCGACGACCCACTTGATAAAAATACTTCGGCTATCTTATTTTTAAAACGATGGCCCTTTCAGGCACAAGAGAATGGGTGCATAATTGGCTCCCCCCTAAAATATCAGATGTATCCACAAATTATAAGGACTCCAATTTTTCACTACACATATTCAATATTCTAGCAAAACCCTCAACAAGCTGCAATCTAGACACATACAGTATGACTATCTGCCGACAGAGTATCGCAAAATTATATTTGTTTTTTTTTAACCCCTTAAAGACAGGACATTTTTTTCACTATTTGCGCTTTCATTCTTTCCTCCTAATCTTTTATATATTTTTTAGTCCTTATTAAACCTGCAATCTTTTGATCACTGCCCTCTGCAATACGTAAGTATTGAAGGATACACTATCTCCTATGAAGCCACAAACGGGGCTTGGCTTTATAGGAGAACTTACATGGCACTCATGGGGACCTTCAGAAGGCTTCCAGCTGCCATCACAGCCTCTATTCGCCAGCCGAAGTGCTAGTGTCATGCTTTATAGTGGCATTTAACAGGTTAAACTGATGCAATCTGAGCCAGCTCTACTTGCATCAGTGACTGCTGGGTGCTGACTGTATGACAGCAGGTATCCATGCTTCATGGGGTGTGCTCAGAGTCATCTCCACATAGTGATAAGGCACATGGATGGAGGTCATTACTAAGGGGTTAAACTGGCCATCTTACCCTACTCAACTCAGAATATGTTAAGTCAACAGGAAAAATAAGGAGTATAATGGGTACACGTTTGCTTTTAAAGTGGAAATTTCATTGGATTTTTTAATTTAAACTGAGTACCTCCTCCAACTTTCTCTGCTCCACTGATTCTGGAACAGTTTTCCTTTTTCTTCTGTGCCCCTCCGTTCTAAACTTATGCCCCTCGGTAATAATCATGTACATTTTTTCCCTACAAGAAACTGGGCGTGTACGACATGACTTTGTGGGAGTGTCCGTGTTTTGATTGGCCATCGTTAGAGGAGGAAGAAGCCAACGCCCACAGAAGTTCTGTGATATATGCTCAGGTGCTTGAAGGGAGAATTGGCACCATTGTTTCCAGGGGGCATAACTTTGGAACGGAAGGGCACAGAAAAAAAAGAAGAACGGTTCCAGAATCAGAGGAATCGGGTCAATTGGATTAAATACAAAAAAAATCCAGTGAACGGTCCCTCTAAAGCAGCTGGTTTTGTTGTTCTGCAGCTGGCATGTGTGCCACTCAGATCACTGAGTGTCCATCTCTGCCGGTTCTTCGTTTATGGTAATGGCGACGTTTCCTTCCCACGGCTGTGATTTCCTCATCATCCACACTTTCAGTTTCTTCTTTTCCTTGAATTAGATTTCACCAGTGTCAGCGAGCGGCATAAAACAAGCAGACAGTCAATAGACAACCATTTCCAGAGGAGACATAACTCTCAGCAGCCGCAGTGTTTCTCCGGACGTTAGAAAGAGAAATATGAACATAAGAAAATGACTGGAGCGGAAAAGCAGAGTTTTGCATGAATCTATCACGGCTCATATTTCACCCTGGTTTACTATTAATAGAGAAAAGTTTTCTTGCACAAAAATAACTTCAGTCGCACACAGTAATAATAGAGTGCTGCTATATCGGCCTTTACTTCCCATGTGTAGATGGAAAAAATGGGTATTTTATTCTACCTTGGTTATATGGGGAAGAGATTTAAAGGGGATGAGGTTATCGTCCCCCTTGTTTTCTGGCATATATGTTCATGAAGTCTTTAATCCAACAGCGGTGTCATTTTTTTCAGGCAGCTTTTTGCCTGAAGCGGCTCCTGTGGCATTTTTTTCCTATATCTCCTACTGTAGGGAACATGTGGCTTATAGCAAAGTCGCCCGAAGTATGAACTTGTTACTTCTCTCACCCACTCCAGGGTTTCCAAGCACTACCTCCCGGCTTATAGAGCTAAGTGGACCTCTAGTCCAAGGCAAGAACCACGCATCGACTATGGCCTCATTGAGGTGTCCATTTTTAACATACGTGTCCTATCTATGTTTTTCGCATCATATCTATGTGGCTGTTAATATGGACGTGTTTATTTGCAGACTGCGATTTGTCAAAAAAAAAAAACACAACGTGTCCGTTTTAATTCCGAGTCTCAGGTCAAACACAGCCATTCAAATCAATGGGTCTGTAAGGAAAATGGACAAGATGTGAGCGCCATCCATGTGCCGTCCATGTGCTGTCTATGAGTCATCAGTGTGCTGTCTGTGTGCCATCCATGTGTCATCCGTGTGCCGTCTGTGAGTCATCAGTGTGCTGTCTGTGTGCCATCCATGTGTCATCCGTGTGCTGTCCATGTGTCATCCGTGTGCTGTCTGTGTACCATCCATGTGCCTTCTGTGTGTCATCTGTCTGCTGTGTGCCATCCATGTGCCATCCGTGTGCATTCCGAGTGTCATCCTAGCTCCTTCTGTGTGCCGTGCGTTGCCATCCATGTGCATCTGTGTGCAGTCCATGTATCATCCTTGCTCTATCCGCTAGCTATCCGTTTGCCATCCATGTGCCGTCCGTGTGCCATCCGTATGCAGTCCGTGTATCATCCTTGCTCCATCTGTGAGCCATCCATGTGCCATCCATATGTCATCTGTATGCAGTCCGTGTAACATCCATGCTCCATCCATGTGCCATCCGTGTGTCATCCGTATGCAGTCCGTGTAACATCCATGCTCCATCCATTTGCCATCCGTGTGTCATCTGTATGCAGTCCGTGTATCATCCATGCTCCATCCATGTGCCGTCCGTGTGTCATCTGTATGCAGTCCGTGTAAAATCCATGCTCCATCCATGTGCCATTCGTGTGTCATCTGTATGCAGTCCGTGTAAAATCCATGCTCCATCCATGTGCCGTCCGTGTGTCATCTGTATGCAGTCCGTGTAACATCCATGCTCCATCCGTGTGTCATCTGTATGCAGTCCGTGTATCATCCATGCTCCATCCATGTGCCATTCGTGTGTCATCTGTATGCAGTCCGTGTAAAATCCATGCTCCATCCATGTGCCGTCCGTGTGTCATCTGTATGCAGTCCGTGTAACATCCATGCTCCATCCATGTGCCATTCGTGTGTCATCTGTATGCAGTCCGTGTAAAATCCATGCTCCATCCATGTGCCGTCCGTGTGTCATCTGTATGCAGTCCGTGTAACATCCATGCTCCATCCGTGTGTCATCTGTATGCAGTCCGTGTATCATCCATACTCCATCCATGCTCCATCCATGTGCCGTCCATGTATCATCCGTATGCAGTCCGTGTATCATCCATGCTCCATCCATGTGCCATCCGTGTGTCATCTGTATGCAGTCCATGTATCATCCATGCTCCATCCATGTGTCATCTGTATGCAGTCCGTGTATCATCCATGCTCCATCCATGTGCCATCCGTGTGTCATCTGTATGCAGTCCATGTATCATCCGTGTATGATCCATGTGCCATCCGTGTGTCATCTGTATGCAGTCCATGTATCATCCATGCTCCATCCATGTGCCGTCCATGTATCATCTGTATGCAGTCCTTGTGTCATCCATGCTCCATCCATGTGTCATCTGTATGCAGTCCGTGTATCATCCATGCTCCATCCATGTGCCATCCGTGTGTCATCTGTATGCAGTCCATGTATCATCCGTGTATCATCCATGTGCCATCCGTGTGTCATCTGTATGCAGTCCATGTATCATCCATGCTCCATCCATGTGCCGTCCATGTATCATCTGTATGCAGTCCGTGTATCATCCATGCTCCATCCACGTGCCATCCGTGTGTCATCTGTATGCAGTCCTTGTGTCATCCATGCTCCATCCATGTGCCGTCTGCGTATCATCTGTATGCAGTCCGTGTATCATCCATGCTCCATTCATGTGCCATCCGTGTGTCATCTGTATGCTGTCCTTGTGTCATCCATGCTCCATCCGTGTGCCATCCGTGTATCATCTGTATGCAGTCCATGTATCATCCATGCTCCATCCATGTGCCGTCCATGTATCATCTGTATGCAGTCCGTGTATCATCCATGCTCCATCCACGTGCCATCCGTGTGTCATCTGTATGCAGTCCTTGTGTCATCAATGCTCCATCCATGTGCCGTCTGCGTATCATCTGTATGCAGTCCGTGTATCATCCATGCTCCATTCATGTGCCATCTGTGTGTCATCTGTATGCTGTCCTTGTGTCATCCATGCTCCATCCGTGTGCCATCCGTGTATCATCTGTATGCAGTCCATGTATCATCCATGCTCCACCATGTGCCATCCGTGTATCATCTGTATGCAGTCCATGTATCATCCATGCTCCATCCGTGTGCCGTCCATGTATCATCTGTATGCAGTCCATGTATCATCCATGCTCCATCCATGTGCCGTCCATGTGTCATCTGTATGCAGTCCGTGTATCATCCATGCTCCATCTGTGTGCCGTCCATGTATCATCCGTATGCAGTCCGTGTATCATCCATGCTCCATCCATGTGTCATCTGTATGCAGTCCGTGTATCATCCATGTGCCATCCGTGTGTCATCCGTATGCAGTCCGTGTATCATCCATGCTCCATCCATGTGCCGTCAATGTGTCATCCGTATGCAGTCCGTGTAACATCCATGCTCCATCCATGTGCCGTCCATGTGTCATCTGTATGCAGTCCGTGTAACATCCATGCTCCATCCGTGTATCATCCATGCTCCATCCATGTGCCATCCATATGTCATCTGTATGCAGTCCGTGTATCATCCATGCTCCATTCATGTGCCATCTGTGTGTCATCTGTATGCTGTCCTTGTGTCATCCATGCTCCATCCGTGTGCCATCCGTGTATCATCTGTATGCAGTCCATGTATCATCCATGCTCCACCCATGTGCCATCCGTGTATCATCTGTATGCAGTCCATGTATCATCCATGCTCCATCCGTGTGCCGTCCATGTATCATCTGTATGCAGTCCATGTATCATCCATGCTCCATCCATGTGCCGTCCATGTGTCATCTGTATGCAGTCCGTGTATCATCCATGCTCCATCTGTGTGCCGTCCATGTATCATCCGTATGCAGTCCGTGTATCATCCATGCTCCATCCATGTGTCATCTGTATGCAGTCCGTGTATCATCCATGTGCCATCCGTGTGTCATCCGTATGCAGTCCGTGTATCATCCATGCTCCATCCATGTGCCGTCAATGTGTCATCCGTATGCAGTCCGTGTAACATCCATGCTCCATCCATGTGCCGTCCATGTGTCATCTGTATGCAGTCCGTGTAACATCCATGCTCCATCCGTGTATCATCCATGCTCCATCCATGTGCCATCCATATGTCATCTGTATGCAGTCCGTGTAACATCCATGCTCCATCCATGTGCCGTCCATGTGTCATCTGTATGCAGTCCGTGTAACATCCATGCGCCATCCATGTGCCGTCCATGTGTCATCTGTATGCAGTCCGTGTAACATCCATGCTCCATCCATGTGCGTCCATGTGTCATCTGTATGCAGTCCGTGTAACATCCATGCTCCGACCATGTGCCGTCCATGTGTCATCTGTATGCAGTCCGTGTATCATCTGTATGCAGTCCGTGCATCATCCATGCTCCATCCGTGTATCATCCATGCTCCATCCATGTGCCGTCCGTGTATCATCTGTATGCAGTCCGTGTATCATCCATTCTCCATCCATGTGCCATCCATGTGTCATCTGTATGCAGTCCGTGTATCATCCATGCTCCATCCATGTGCCATACGTGTGTCATCTGTATGCAGTCCGTGTATCATCCATTCTCCATCCATGTGCCATCCATGTGTCATCTGTATGCAGTCCGTGTATCATCCATGCTCCATCCATGTGCCATACGTGTGTCATCTGTATGCAGTCCGTGTATCATCCATGCTTCATCCGTGTGCCATCCATGTGTCATCTGTATGTAGTCCGTGCATCATCCATGCTCCATCCGTGTATCATCCATGCTCCATCCGTGTGCCATCCATGTGTCATCCATGTGCACGACCATTTACCGGTAAATAGAAGCTTGGAAAGTATTTCATTTTTTTTTCCACACAAAGAACCCCAGATGAAATACTGATGATAAAAATGGACACACAGAACAAACACTGATGAAAATCGGATTCTTCACGCTTGAAAAATGGTCCAGTTTTTCTCTCATTTGTGTCGTAAGGAAGAAGACAGTGACATTGGGATAAAATAGAGATGTCGATAATTTGCAGAAAATTTTGTAGACAGGAGGAGCGCGAAATGACACCGAATGACAGAGAATCGACGTCCCGGAGAAAAGGAAACTTTAGAACTTCTGCTGAAAGAGATGAAGGTCGAAGAAGAGCCAAGTCAAATAAGGGTAATGGGCTCAGTCCCTGAATAGTGGAATACGGGAGGAAATTTCATCCATCGTTCCTGAGATTTATAAAAGTGTCATTTGGCAGACAGAAGATTGTATAGAAGTAAAACTTTCTCGCTTTACATCTGAATACTGCCAGAGATTTTTTTTCCTATAGATTCAGAGTTTAAAAAAAGAAAGGAAACATTATAAAAATTGGAGCGTTTTTTGGCAAAAGAGACGACATTTTGTACGGAAAAAAGCTGTAGATCAGACGGGGCGAACAATGTGGGTTTCTGAAAGCTAAAATGGCAGATGTGATACTTATTAAGCAACAAATATGAGCATTCAGGATATTTTGGTAAATGTGAGGATGGATTTTTTGGACTTGTCCACTGATGCTCGATGCTTACAATTTAAGTCAATGAGAAGGAAACGTTGCCCTGAAGACACCCTTGCTTTTTCTTTTGTTTTTCTATTGTTTCCACCCAAAAAATTGCTAATGTTTTCTTCATTGCTTAATATAGTTCAAAAACACGACTGGAAAATGCAGGAGAAAAGGCTCAAGAGACAACCAAAGGAACAAATAAAAAAAAACAAAAAAACGCTTGAGGATTACAAACTCCAGAGAAAAGTAAAGTTTTCAGAAGTTTGTGAAACAGATTTTTTAAAAGGTGTAAAAAGAGGCAGTATGAACAGACCATGTTTAAACAGAGTTGTTTTTAAGGAGGTTTTTTTTTAGCGGATCCTCTCCAAAATCCTCTTCAAAAATGCTTGTAAAACTTTTTTTTAACTCATTTCTATAGGAAATCCTCTTTGCTGTTGAGTTTTTGGTGGAAAAATAGAAAGTGAAGTCTACTTCTTTGAAGAGGATCCTGAATTAAACTTCTCCACATTAGGCACTATCCAATCAGAAGGCTACAAAGAACAATGCAGGAATAAAAACTTTTCCAAAAGTCTTTGAAAAAGACAAACTCCTCTAAATCTCTCCAAAATAGGAGCTTTTCCCGAAGCTGCTTGAAAAACTCACGGGTTTTAATCGCCTCAAAAAATTCTGTGCACAAAGCCCTGAAGGACATCCACAAGGGACGTATCCACTATCAAACTAAAGTTTGAACCCTTCTCATTGCAATCCACAGACTAAATTGCCGGGAACGGGATGTCAAATTTGTAAGATCTCTCCATTTATGCAGCAGATTTTTCAGAAAGCACATAGGACGAATACCTGCTACCTTGTGTTGGCGTGTCATGTAAAATCCCAATTAAAAAACATTTATGTTTGTGGATGGAACGTGATACATTTTCAAGGCACAGTAGCTGCCATTTTGTGGATTCTTTTTAGAGCTCTGAAAAAGTTAAAAATTCACACCTAATCCTCTGCTTGCGTTAGATCAGTTTTTGGATCAGGCTTTGGTTCAGGACTTCACACAGTCATGCGAGGCGCAACACTAGTCATTGACGCTAGTGATGTGCATCATGTCCTACATGACGTCTATTCAGTACCAGAAGATCCAGACCAAAGACCAATTTGAAGACCCATCCAAAGACCGATCTGAAGTGAGTGGAGACACCAAATCAAAAAGGAGGACAAAAATAGCCTGGGAGAAATATATTAAGAATTAACAAAATGGGGAGGACCCCATATAGAAATCCCTCTCTAACAGGCCATAAAACTTAGCTTTTATTATTTACTGTTAAAATGCATAGAGGGTAGTAAATTATTGTCCCTAATCTTCCCATGATTCTTAATTTTGTCTTTCTTACTTGTAAGAACACTCCAGGTTGCCACTATTTACATGGAAACATAGGACAAGTAGTGTTTATAGCACACGTCCTCCCAACACATTTCACCGCATATGCGGCTTCATCAGGGGGAAATCATGCCAGTGTCCTATCCCCTGATGACACCGCATATGTGGTGAAACATGCTGGAAGTGAGTGGAAAATCGACCAGGTAGTTACGGCAGCAAGACAGAAAAGGGATAGAGACATGAAAATAACAAAAAAACGAAACAAAATAGTATGAGACAATCTTGATGGTAGACTCTGGTGGCCAACATGAAGTGCAATTCATCTGGTCGTCCAGTGTATACTATGATGCCTCTGGTGTCCAATGTTCTGGTCTTTTTACGTGCCAAGACATAAGCCAAAACAGGTTGTTGCTATCACGATCCTGCAATGCAGGTAGATGCAAACTCCATTAGATGGCGATAGAGTGGAAGAAGGTCTGCACACAGATGAAGCAGACCTGCTGTGCAACAGCGAGGCTGCCACAAGGTGGCAGCAGAATAGTCAAACAAGCCGGGTCAAATCCAAGACTGTAGCGCAGTACCAAAAGAATAAACAAACTCGGGTCAGGGACAAGCCAAAGGATCAGTAAAGGTCAGGAGCAGATATGACAATGACAAGAGACAAAAGCAGGTCAGGGTCCAAGCCGTGTTCAAGTACCAGGAAGTCCAAACACACAGAGGAAACACAGAGTTGGGACAGGGAGAGGGAATATAGCAGAGTCAAGTCAGGAATCACAGCAGGACAAATCAGGACGTACCAGAGTCAGCTACTCACGCCGTAGGCAGAACTATAACTGACATCGTATGCAGGAAGCAGCAGCGATAAATAGCAAACCTGAACCCAGACAGAGGCTGAGAAAGGTTAACCCCTGACATGACCAGACCGGGAAAATGGAAAGACAGGACTCAAAACCCGGTCTGGATTATGACAGTTGCGTCTTCTAACTACAGGAGCATACCCATTCTCGGATTCTTTTCTTCTTACTGGACAACCATGCCTCCTGATGATGGACAAGCAGCATGGATGTACCGATGATCTGAACTGTTGGCTGTCCCTTTACGCTTCATCGGATCGCAGGGGAACTAAAGCTGGCTGCATGCAGCTTTGGAGCAGCACTTACAAGCTCTATAAAAAAGAACTTGTAAGCGCTGTGCTCATTGCTTAGGAGATCGGTCACCACTGATACACTCATCTTTATCATATGTGTCTAGGTAGGGGATGAGGTGCTCAGAATTCTATTATATATAGAATCGATGCACAACTATGGACCTGTTTGGAGTAAAAGAAAAATTTTGACTTTCCGGATTGCTACTATGTTCAAGTCATGCGTGACCGTTTCTGTGTAAATACCAGATAGCGGTCTTTTATGTCTATGTTATTGCTCCTAGTAGACCTTATTTAAAGGGGTTTTATACCTTCTTCTGCTATGTGATTAGCCTGAAGGAATTTCTCTTCCTTTTTTACCCTTCCCTTAAATTTTGAAGAGCTGAGAGCAATATGGCTTTTCTCACAGTACGCTCTCCTAGCGCGTGAATTACCATGCCATAATCCAGAGAATCCGATAGTCTCGCACCTTGTCATTCTCGGTGTCCTGAATGTTCGACACTGGATCGCGCTGTACTCAGGAACCTCGGCCTGAACTGCCGCAGCCCATTTGCCACAATGTATAATGTGTACAAGTCGTTGCCAGAATGTCTGTGATGTAGTACCGCCGATACGATGTAATAATCAGCGCTCTGTCGCTTCTCATTCTCTCTTACAGTACATCCACAAGTTCCGCACAGCTGTCCTTGTTGTGCGAGTTATTCGCAACCTCATAAAAATTTATAGGTAAGAATTTCATCATCTCCCAAGGATTACAGGCTGAAATAATGATTACAGGTAGCAATAAAATAATTATTATGAATGATGGGAATTAGAAATTCTGTAACGGAGGGAGCAGCATTTAATGAATTGAATTGGCTTCTGCAGATTTTAGCATAATTCCTGAAAATGTAATATTGTTTTAGAGACACTTCTGGCAAAACTGATTATTCAGCATTGCCTCGAGCATTCTGCACTCCACCACTCTTATAAGTATTTATAGGATTTATTTAACATGAATACAATCAACAGCTCTCTGCTGCTGCTTACACATCACACACAGATCTTAAAGGGAACCTGTCACCTCGTTTTGCTGCTATAAGATGCGGCCACCGCCTTTCGATGGTTATCTACAGCATTCTGTAATGCTGTAGAAAAGCCCCCGGTCCGACCTGCAAGATAAGAAAGAGAGGTTTTATTATACTCACCCGAGGGCGGTCCGGACCGATGGGTGTCGCAGGTCTGGGTCCGTTTACTTCTTCTTAAGCCAAGTTCACATGTTCAGTATTTGGTCAGTATTTTACATCAGTATTTGTAAACCAAAACAAGGAGAGGGTGAAAAATGCAGAAGTAGTGACGTGTTTCTATAGATTGGAGTCACAAAAGCGTATAAAAAAATCGGTCCTATGTTGATCCAGAAAAGTTGGACGAGAGTCATGTGAGTACAATCTGATTTTTTTCACCTAGCAACCGTATGATGTCCGTATGACATGTGCATGCAATCCATTTGCAACGCGTTTTTAACATCAGCTTTTATATACTGTAATTCTCTATTTACTTTAAAGGTAGTTTACAAACTAATAAAGTAATCATAGATAGATAGATAGAATAAATGGGATAGATGTCCTGTAGATATTTAATGCTTTAAAGGGTATTTAGCCTAATTTAACCTATTAAATAAATAATTACTAAATAAAAGACGTAGGTGTCACGCTGTCTAATGATATGTATACAATGTCAGTAAACTATTAATACAGGAACAACACTCTATACAACAACTAGTATAGCAACATCAGCATGTAAGTATAGAATAGATTTACCTGACACGATATCTGCTGAACTCAGGGTTAATCTTGAGGACTTGATGAGCTGAAACAGGAAAGAGGTGGACCGGGATCTAACCTGACCCTAAACTGGGGTCCTAACTAATCCCTCACCTTGGAGGTACTGATAATGGTTCAGAGGTCCAAGTCTCCAACCTAACCCTGTCTCCTATCAGACCCTGAACCCTGTAATCAGTCCTAAGAAGGATCCTGACTACCACCAAAGGGATATGGGCTGATCTCAGCTAAATACACAGATTAGACATATAAGACAGACAGGATAACACTCGCTTGCATACACACTCAAACACCAAAGGAACATAAATGGTCTGGGAAATAAACTCTAACCAAGTTGAGCTTAGAACAACTAAGGAGCTCACAACTAAAGTCTATACAGATTCATTCCTATCTGTGGTCTGCATGAAGGTTTCACTGGCAACTCCCCAAGCAGACAACCAGGAATTTAAAGGAAACCAATCAACAAATAATCAATTGCAGCCGGGAGAAACTGCACCCAGTCCCAGCACCGAGCACAGACAGAATTAACTCCCTAGCTGCCAAACACAAAGAAACAGCAGCTCAGCTGTGAGAAGTCAAAATGTGCAACCGCGACGATCTTCGTGGCAATGCACACATGACAGTACCCCCCCTTCTACGAGGGGCCTCCGGACCCTCAGGGCCAGGCCTGCCCGGGTGAGTTCTGTGGAAGGTCCGAACCAAACGATCTGCGTTAACATCAGACGCAGGGACCCACGTCCTCTCCTCTGGACCATACCCCTTCCAATGCACCAAGTACTGAAGGGACCGGCGATTCAGACGTGAGTCAATGATCTTTGATACTTGAAATTCCAAGTTACCATTGACCAACACAGGAGGAGGAGGTAGAGGTGACGGTATGACTGGTGCCACATACCTTTAAAGTAATGACTTGTGGAAAACATATGAATTTTAAACGTAGGAGGGAGGTCCAGACGAAATGCCACAGGATTAATTATGGAACTGATCCTGTACGGCCCGATGAATCTGGGACCCAGTTTCCAGGAGAGCACTTTAAGTTTTATATTCCTGGTAGACAACCATACCAGATCGTTCACATTCAGATCTGGACCAGAAACTCTCCTCCTATCAGCCATACGTTTGTGACGGTTCCCCATCGCACTCAGATTATTCAATACACCTCTCCACACAGAAGCAAGTGACGACGAAAAACGCTCCTCCTCAGGAACCCCAGAAGGGCCCCCCCCATTGAAAGTACAAAACTGGGGATGGAAACCATATGCCCCAAAAAACGGGGACTTACCAGTGGACTCGCTCCGCCTGTTGTTAAGAGCGAACTCTGCCAGAGGCAAGAAAGAAGACCAGTCCTCTTGGTTCTCTGAGACAAAACACCGGAGATATGTCTCTAAGCTCTGATTCAGACGCTCTGTCTGACCATTGGTCTGCGGATGAAAAGCCGAGGAAAATGACAATTGCATCCCCCGACGTAAACAAAATGCCCTCCAAAATTTGGACACAAACTGAGACCCCCTATCTGACACCACATCAGAAGGCAACCCATGAAGTCTAACGATCTCCCTAATGAACACCTGCGCCAGAGTTATAGCATTAGGGAGTGCAGGAAGAGCAACGAAATGTGCCATCTTACTGAACCTGTCAACAACCACCAGTATGACAGTATTCCCTGACGACGGAGGAAGGTCCGTAATGAAGTCCATAGATAAATGAGTCCATGGACGCTCCGGAAGTTTCAAGGGTAAAAGGGTCCCAGACGGACGGGTATGAGGGGTTTTAGAGCGAGCACACACCCCACATGACGCGACAAAAGTTATAACATCTTTATTAGCATTAGGCCACCAAAACCGGCGAGAAAGGAGATCTAAAGTAGCCTTACTCCCTGGATGTCCTGCTAGAGCAGAATTATGATGTGCCTCAATAACCTTTTGTCTCAACAGATTTGGGACAAACAGTCTCCCTGGAGGTCCTGCAGGGGCGTCCCCCTGAGCCTCTAACACCTCCTCCTCAAGCTCAGAAAATACAGCCGACACTACCACCCCCTCCTGAAGGATAGGACTCGGGTCATCCGTTTTCCCGGCCCCTGGGAAACTGCGAGACAAGGCATCAGCCTTTACATTCTTAGACCCCGGGCGATAAGTGACGACAAAATTAAACCTGGTAAAAAACAACGACCATCGAGATTGTCTGGAATTCAGACGCTTAGCGGATTCCAAATACAACAGGTTCTTGTGATCAGTAATAACGGTGACCGGGTGGACTGCCCCCTCCAAAAAGTGACGCCATTCTTCAAAAGCTAACTTAATGGCCAAAAGTTCCCTATTGCCGATATCATAATTCCTTTCGGCGGACGACAATTTCTTAGAAAAGAAAGCGCACGGATGCCATTTACCAGGGGACGGACCCTGGGACAATATAGCACCCACCCCTACGTCAGACGCATCCACCTCCACAATGAACGGCTGAGATGCATCTGGTTGGATGAGAACGGGTGCCGAAGCAGAACATTTCTTCAAAGAGGAAAAGGCTTGGCAAGCTTTGTCCGACCATTTAGAAAAATCCGTCCCTTTTCTTGTCATGTCAGTGAGAGGTTTGACGACAGATGAGAAATTACAAATAAATTTCCGGTAGTAGTTAGCAAACCCCAAAAAACGCTGCAGAGCCTTAAGATCCCCTGGCTGATCCCATTCAAGCACTGCTCTCACCTTTTCAGGGTCCATACGGAAACCGGAGGCTGACACCAAAAAACCCAAAAACTGAAGTTCCTGTACGGCAAATACACACTTCTCCAGTTTGGCGTATAGTTTATTGTCTCGCAAGATCTGCAACACCTGTCTCACATGCTCCTGATGAGACACAAGATCTGGCGAGTAAATTAAAATGTCGTCCAAATATACAACCACAAACAGCCCCACAAGGTGACGAAAAATGTCATTAACAAAATGTTGGAATACTGCTGGTGCAGTAGTCAGACCAAAAGGCATGACTAGGTTCTCATAATGTCCCTCCGGCGTGTTAAACGCCGTTTTCCACTCATCCCCCTCTTTTATCCTAATCAGATTATACGCCCCCCTGAGATCCAATTTAGAAAACCATTTGGCGCCAACAATTTGATTGAAGAGATCAGGAATAAGAGGGAGTGGATACGGATCTCGAACAGTAATCCGATTAAGTTCGCGGAAATCCAAGCAAGGGCGTAGGCCTCCATCTTTCTTCTTCACAAAGAAGAACCCCTCGGCTACTGGGGAAGATAAAGGTCTAATATGCCCTTTGGCCAGACTTTCAGAAATATAATCTTTCATAGCCTGCCTCTCAGGACCAGAAAGATTATACAACCTAGCTTTAGGCAACTTAGCATCAGGAAGGAGATTAATAGAGCAGTCATACACGCGATGAGGAGGCAACTCCTGACACCCCTCCTCAGAGAAAACATCCCCAAAATCCTCCAAAAAAGGAGGCAATGTACTAGGCACGACCGCACTGATGACTGTGTTCATGCAGTTGCTTTTGCAAAACTCACCCCATTGGCTTATTTCTCTGGACTGCCAATTAATCACAGGGTTATGTTTAACCAACCAAGGAAGTCCCAACACAATGGGAGTAGGTAGACCCTCCAACACATAACAAGATAATTGTTCCCTATGTATTGCCCCTACCCGAAGGTCAATGTTATGAACCTCATGAACAAAGCTACCTTGGCCGAGAGGCCTGGCGTCAATGGAGAATATAGGGATCGGTTTGACCAATACACTCAGATGCATACCTTGAGCCTGAGCAAACTGAGCGTCAACCAGATTAGCCCCGGAACCACTATCAAGAAGAACAGACAATCTCTCCACTCTCGTACCAACTACCACCTCCACTGGTACAAGGAACTGAGAAGAACTGGCGGATGAAATACATACTCCCAGGTTGTCGTCCACCACACAACCTGGGATTAACAGTTTTCCGGCGACTTTTGGCTCAACAAGGCACGGGATGGACATTCTCCAACAAAATGTCCCTCTTTCCCGCAGAAAAAACATCTTCTAGTCCTGCGGCGTACCGCCAATCCCCTCCTACGAAATGATGTCCCTCCCAACTGCATAGGCTCATCCGAACAGACAAGGGGAACCTCAACATAAGGGACTTTAGTGGTAGGTGGAGAAACAACAGGGAGTGGGGTTACCTCACCCCTCTCCCGAAGCCGTCTATCAGTACGGATAGCTAAGGCCATAGCAGCCTCCAGAGAAGGAGGAGAGACTCATACTGAGCCAAAACGTCTTTTAATTTATCAGAAAGCCCATGACAAAACTGGCTCCTAAGAGCTGGGTCATTCCACTGAGTATCTGTGGCCCATCTACGAAACTCAGAAGCAAATTCCTCTGCCGGACGATCTCCCTGCTGTATCTTACGTAATTTTGTCTCAGCAAGAGAGACCCGATCTGGGTCATCATATACCAATCCCAGGGCAGTAAAAAATTGATCTACAGACAGTAGAGCCGGGGATCCCGGAGGAAGGGAAAATGCCCAGGATTGAGGGTCCCCTTGCAGAAGTGAGATAAAAATTCCCACTCTCTGCTCCTCACTCCCTGATGATCGAGGCCGAAGCCGAAAATACAATTTACATGCCTCCCGGAAGGTGAAAAATTTGTCTCGCCCACCAGTGAACCTGTCCGGGAGAGCTACTTTAGGTTCAACTCTGGTTTGCTCCAGGGGAGACAAAACTTTGGACTTAATGTCCGTCAGCTCCATGGATAATCCCTGCAACTGCAGAGCCAGCTGGGCTACTGGATCCATGGTAACTGGAGATAATTTTTAGGGCCAGTGAAAATGTCACGCTGTCTAATGATATGTATACAATGTCAGTAAACTATTAATACAGGAACAACACTCTATACAACAACTAGTATAGCAACATCAGCATGTAAGTATAGAATAGATTTACCTGACACGATATCTGCTGAACTCAGGTTAATCTTGAGGACTTGATGAGCTGAAACAGGAAAGAGGTGGACCGGGATCTAACCTGACCCTAAACTGGGGTCCTAACTAATCCCTCACCTTGGAGGTACTGATAATGGTTCAGAGGTCCAAGTCTCCAACCTAACCCTGTCTCCTATCAGACCCTGAACCCTGTAATCAGTCCTAAGAAGGATCCTGACTACCACCAAAGGGATATGGGCTGATCTCAGCTAAATACACAGATTAGACATATAAGACAGACAGGATAACACTCGCTTGCATACACACTCAAACACCAAAGGAACATAAATGGTCTGGAAATAAACTCTAACCAAGTTGAGCTTAGAACAACTAAGGAGCTCACAACTAAAGTCTATACAGATTCATTCCTATCTGTGGTCTGCATGAAGGTTTCACTGGCAACTCCCCAAGCAGACAACCAGGAATTTAAAGGAAACCAATCAACAAATAATCAATTGCAGCCGGGAGAAACTGCACCCAGTCCCAGCACCGAGCACAGACAGAATTAACTCCCTAGCTGCCAAACACAAAGAAACAGCAGCTCAGCTGTGAGAAGTCAAAATGTGCAACCGCGACGATCTTCGTGGCAATGCACACATGACAGTAGGTTCCTACCTTTTTTTTTAAATAACCAGCTATGGAGAAGCAGACAGCTGAGGGCTGGTGTTATTATTCTGGTAAGGGGCCAATATCCATGGAGATTCCAAGCCTATTATCTGTCTGCATAGCCTATACTGGTTATTAAAAAGGAGGGACCGCCAGTTGTGAAATGCAGTGAACTCCATATGGTTACCACAGTTCACAGCTGACCAGCCCACACACTAATAAATGGGTAAAAGAGGGGTATTGTTAGGGAGTGATTTTTACAATTAAAGGACTTTTGTATGTGTGTGTTTATTTCTTTTGATTACAGGATTAATAATGGGGGTGTCTGCACTGTCTGACAGACACCTCTCCATAACAAACCTATGTGCTTGATGTTAGCGGCCATTACACAGCTGAATCAACCCCAAAACCATTACCCTGATTACCACCACCCCATGGGAATTGGGAATAGCGAGGTTATGCACCTTAATTGGCGGATCTAATGGAGGGCTGAGGGCTGGTGTTATTATTCTGGGGAGGGTACCAATATCCATGGCCCCTTCTTAGCTTATTAATATCAGCTGTCTGCTTAGACTTTTCTGGTTATTAAAAATAGGGGGACTCCATGTTATTTTTTTAGGGTCCTCCCTTTTTAATAACCAGTAAAGGCTAAGCAGATAGCTGTGAGCTGTAATTATTATGCTGGGAAGCTCCATGGATATTGGTCCCTTCCCAGAATAATAACACCAGCTCATAGCTATATGCTTTCTCTCAGCTGGTTATTAAAAATAAGGGGGACCCCATGCTATTTTTTCATTTATTTAACTACTAGATGGTGGCCCGATTCTAACGCATCGGGTATTCTAGAATATGTATGCGGCCGACTGGGCGCGACTAAGCAGCGAAGCAGTATTTAAATGGGTTATGCACTACTTTAAATTACCCCCCAATGTATCCCCCCGGGTCCCCTAATGAATTTTGTAATTACGTTATTAGCGACGCGGGATTTCCTGGACAGAAGGACCCACAGACGGGATAAGATGATTATATATATTAGATTGCACATGCCCTATAAAGCAGCGATATCATGGGCACATACCCAAAGTGGTTAAAAGACGCTGAAAAGACTGAACATGTGAACAGCATGCCGAAGATACATACAAATGCACCTGCTCAGTCTTTTGAGCGCTCTCCTGCCACTTCTAGAGCAGAATCCTCTTGATAAAGCTGTGGTGTGCCCCTACCAGCACCACCTCTGCCCTGTAGTGACATCTTATCTGCACACTCAACCTATGCACTCTAGTTGTATACATATATAACCTGCTGATAAGACCTGGCCCTGCACTTATTCTGACTGGGAGACAGAAGGGTTAAAGCTCGCGCAT
>JARQOD010000002.1:20506938-20539438 GCA_033576555.1 Oophaga sylvatica
ATTCATATTCTACTTCATCTTCTTCATCATATTCTTATTTGTGACAGAGAATCCTGTACTTGTAATCTGTCAAAGTATGAATTTTTCATCCTTCCGTTCTTGCTGTCACAAAAGATTTAAATTACAACAGTATTTGTCCGTGTTCAGTTTAGCCTGCAGCAGCAGGCATTTTCCAGGGGCACCACGAGGAGGAACGGACTCACCCCCATACACTGCTTAGTCTTCTTCTGCTTATAATTTAGAGCATATATTTTGCTCTTCATTTTGGTCTTATACTTCATGTTCTTCTGCTTTTTGATCTTCTGCTTATTGTTCTTAAGTCTCTTGTTCTGTATCTTGTAGTTTGTCTTAACCTTCTTAGTCCTGTTTGGTAATCTTTTATTTCTTCTTTGTGATGGTGTTTAGGCTGGTTGGCTTGATGCTCGTCGTCCTTGTGGTGGTCATCTTCTTCGGGGTGGTCATCAGGGTCGTCGTCTTCATTGTTGGAGATCCAGAGTGATTTCCCAAAAAAACATTAAAAAAATCTTCAATTTGTAAATGTAGCACAAGGTACAAGAGCCAATGCAAGTAACAAGGACCAGCTGACTGTGCTGGAACCCGGAGGGGCAGCAGAAGGAAAAGAGCCAATGGCACAACCGAGGACCAGCTGACGTTACTGGGACACGGTTACTAAGCAGGAGGTACCTGTGCTCCAAAGCACTACCAAGGACCAGCAGACGTTGCTGGAACTCGGATACCGAGATGGAGGCACCTAGGCCAAAGGCACTGCGGAGAACCAGCTGATGGTACTGGAACCCGGACGGGTAGCAGAAGGTACAAGAGCCAATGCAAGTGACGAGGACCAGCTGACTGTGCTGGAACCCGGAGGGGCAGCAGAAGGAAAAGAGCCAATGGCACAACCGAGGACCAGCTGACGTTACTGGGACACGGTTACTAAGCAGGAGGTACCTGTGCTCCAAAGCACTACCAAGGACCAGCAGACGTTGCTGGAACTCGGATACCGAGATGGAGGCACCTAGGCCAAAGGCACTGCGGAGAACAAGCTGACGGTACTGGAACCCGGACGGGTAGCAGAAGGTACAAGAGCCAATGCAAGTGACGAGGACCAGCTGACTGTGCTGGAACCCGGAGGGGCAGCAGAAGGAAAAGAGCCAATGGCACAACCGAGGACCAGCTGACGTTACTGGGACACGGTTACTAAGCAGGAGGTACCTGTGCTCCAAAGCACTACCAAGGACCAGCAGACGTTGCTGGAACTCGGATACCGAGATGGAGGCACCTAGGCCAAAGGCACTGCGGAGAACCAGCTGACGGTACTGGAACCCGGACGGGTAGCAGAAGGTACAAGAGCCAATGCAAGTGACGAGGAACAGCTGACTGTGCTGGAACCCGGAGGGGCAGCAGAAGGAAAAGAGCCAATGGCACAACCGAGGACCAGCTGACGTTACTGGGACACGGTTACTAAGCAGGAGGTACCTGTGCTTCAAAGCACTACCAAGGACCAGCAGACGTTGCTGGAACTCGGATACCGAGATGGAGGCACCTAGGCCAAAGGCACTGCGGAGAACCAGCTGACGGTACTGGAACCCGGACGGGTAGCAGAAGGTACCCATGGAAATTTAAGTTGACAGGCCGCGAGCCGGCCGCAGTTACCGAATCCCACAGTACTACAGTGGGTGATTGTCCTATTGTCACAACGGAAACAGCCTTTATTTGCATATCCCGCAGCACACATAGGAAGCACCTAAACTCCAGGCACCATAGAGTCGGCTAACCCGACCGCAACACGACAGGACAACTTATTGGAGGCTAAGTGACGTTTACACTGACAGGAAACAGATGGCGTGCTGTAACCAGTCTGGGCAGGAGTGAGTACCCGTGCCAATTACACTTCCGAGCAACAACTGTCGGTGTTGGAGCCCAGGGATGAGAAGAGAACAGGGTGGAGGCAGCAGGACTTTTTGCCGTTCACACAGCAGGGGAACAGCTGACATTTCTGAACCCCAATAACACAGGAGCAAGTGTTCACTGTGCTAACAGCACTTCCGAGCAACAACTGGCGGTGTTGTAGCCCAGGTATGAGAAGACAACAGGGTGGAGGCAGCAGGACTGTTTGCCGTACACACAGCAGGGGAACAGCTGACATTACTGAACCCCAATAACACAGGAGCAAGTGTTCACTGTGCTAACAGCACTTCCGAGCAACAACTGGCGGTGTTGTAGCCCAGGGATGAGAAGACAACAGGGTGGAGGCAGCAGGACTTTTTGCCGTTCACACAGCAGGGGAACAGCTGACATTACTGAACCCCAATAACACAGGAGCAAGTGTTCACTGTGCTAACAGCACTTCTGAGCAACAACTGGCGGTGTTGTAGCCCAGGCATGAGAAGACAACAGGGTGGAGGCAGCAGGACTGTTTGCCGTACACACAGCAGGGGAACAGCTGACATTACTGAACCCCAGTAACACAGGAGCAAGTGTTGACTGTGCTAACAGCACTTCCGAGCAACAACTGGCGGTGTTGGAGCCCAGGGATGAGAAGACAACAGGGTGGAGGCAGCAGGACTTTTTGCCGTTCACACAGCAGGGGAACAGCTGACATTACTGAACCCCAGTAACACAGGAGCAAGTGTTGACTGTGCTAACAGCACTTCCGAGCAACAACTGGCGGTGTTGGAGCCCAGGGATGAGAAGAGAACATGGTGGAGGCAGCAGGACTTTTTGCTGTTCACACAGCAGGGGAACAGCTGACATTACTGAACCCCAGTAACACAGGAGCAAGTGTTGACTGTGCTAACAGCACTTCCGCGCAACAACTGGCGGTGTTGTAGCCCAGGGATGAGAAGAGAACATGGTGGAGGCAGCAGGACTTTTTGCCGTTCACACAGCAGGGGAACAGCTGACATTACTGAACCCCAGTAACACAGGAGCAAGTGTTGACTGTGCTAACAGCACTTCCGAGCAACAACTGGCGGTGTTGGAGCCCAGGGATGAGAAGAGAACATGGTGGAGGCAGCAGGACTTTTTGTCGTACACACAGCAGGGGAACAGCTGACATTACTGAACCCCAGTAACACAGGAGCAAGTGTTGACTGTGCTAACAGCACTTCCGAGCAACAACTGGCGGTGTTGGAGCCCAGGGATGAGAAGAGAACATGGTGGAGGCAGCAGGACTTTTTGCCGTTCACACAGCAGGGGAACAGCTGACATTACTGAACCCCAGTAACACAGGAGCAAGTGTTGACTGTGCTAACAGCACTTCCGAGCAACAACTGGCGGTGTTGTAGCCCAGGGATGAGAAGAGAACATGGTGGAGGCAGCAGGACTTTTTGCCGTTCACACAGCAGGGGAACAGATGACATTACTGAACCCCAGTAACACAGGAGCAAGTGTTGACTGTGCTAACAGCACTTCCGAGCAACAACTGGCGGTGTTGGAGCCCAGGGATGAGAAGAGAACATGGTGGAGGCAGCAGGACTTTTTGCCGAACACACAGCAGGGGAACAGCTGACATTACTGAACCCCAGTAACACAGGAGCAAGTGTTGACTGTGCTAACAGCACTTCCGAGCAACAACTGGCGGTGTTGGAGCCCAGGGATGAGAAGAGAACATGGTGGAGGCAGCAGGACTTTTTGCCGTACACACAGCAGGGGAACAGCTGACATTACTGAACCCCAGTAACACAGGAGCAAGTGTTGACTGTGCTAACAGCACTTCCGAGCAACAACTGGCGGTGTTGGAGCCCAGGGTCAAGGAGGATGTTTAAATACTATATCAAGTATTTTCCTTGTTACGTGTCAATTAAAAATGTCTATACTCCAAACAAGAGAAATATAACCTTTAGTACCATAAGATGATGATTTTACTTAAAAAAATATTGTAAATTAATAATTTACAAACATAAACGCATACATTAACATGTTGAAAAGCAATGCAAACCACAATTAAAATAGGTTAAATAATCTGCTATACGGTTTAAAATAAAAGCATACAAGTACATATCAGAATCCATTAATGATGGCTAAGTAACAGTATGTACACCATTTTTATTGTGTAGACAATGAATGGCTGACTTAAAAACATAATCAGCATTACAAGTTATCTTTGACATTCATAAAACTTTACATTTGGTGAATAATATCACTAAATTTTTTTTAAAAATATCTAAAATTTCCATCATGTAATACTGATAATATGTGCCAATCATTTATATTAACAAACAAAAAATTTAAAAAGTGCATAGTGCAGAGTGAAAACAGATATTTATGCCTGACTGTGGACTTGCAAGCATGACAACGGATAGATAAGGTATATATAGATGAGACTGCATAGCCACAGATGGTGAATGGCGATGTAATACTGTACCTCAATAAAGTGTGCGTTACTACTACATCCTTTTTTTTATATAGCTTTATAAAAGGTTACGTGCATGTATGGTTGCGCCTTTGTTTGGACGCACAGACTGGCTTCCTGCTGTGACGCGTTGGGTATTGGAGCGTCTGTACGTCTTATGATGCAGACTAACATTCACGGTGCGCATCGTTCATCATCGCAAGCGTACCGACAACACAAAGGCGTTGTCATGACTGCTTTACTCAGTAAACATGCACCTATGATGAAACATACACGCATGTGCCCTATTACATAACAAGCTACAAGAAAAACGAGTGTGAGGTGTGACACAGCTGTTTTGTTAAGGTACAGTATTATATCGACATTGTACAGGTGTCGCTATTCAGTCTGATAAATAGATATCATTCACCTATTCTATCAGTTGTCGTTCTTTCAGCACCACTTAAAGGTATATATTTTGCTATTGTGACTATGCACTATTGACTTTACCAAGGTAATGCATGATTTTTGTTAGCGATTATCATGTTTACATGAAGGACCTTTATGATATGGGCTGTTAACTTTCTAATTAAATATGTATTTTTTAAAATGACACAAATATAAGTAATGTTGAAGAGGACTATTCCTACATGCATTGTTTGCACAATATTACAGGTGTACATCACGTCCCTTAATCAACATTGGATTATTATATTTACTTGTATGCTTTTATTTAAAAGGCAAGAACACTGAAGTATAACCTTCGCACTGCAGCAGTTGTCAAAGTTCAACCCACATTATGCACTTCCAACATTGCAGCATTTGAGTCATGATGTGAGTTGGATTTGTCTAAGCTATGGAGTGACAAGGTTGACCATCAGTATCCTATAGCATAAGTAGGCTTTTGTGTTTGCATTTGTTTTCGACATGTGCATATCTGTAATAATATGTCACAATTATTTTGTTACAGATTTGTGACAAAGACTAATCATTTTATGGTTTTAAAGTTGACGTTTCAAATGTTTACAGCTTAGAAATCAGGGTGTAGCCTCATATCTATGTGTAGCACTAGACACTTTGACATGTCATGTTTTTTTCACCATGATTAGGTAGCTAGCAGTAATTTTTGACGGACACACAGCAGGGGAACAGCAGGCGTTACTGAACCCCACAAACACATCAGCGATTGTTTTCATCTGTGCATCTAACACTTCTGAGCAGCAACGGGCGGTGTTGAAGCCCAGGGTCAAGGAGGGTGTAGGCATAAAATATTGAGTTATTGCCTTGTTACGTGGCCATTGCAAATGTATGTACTTCAAACAAGAATAAATGAAGTTTTACTAGGACAATAAAATGATGAATTTCAATTCCAAGAATAGAAAAATATTTATACTTGAGAGTCCTCTGTGGTTGATACCGTTTAATGGCTAACTGAAAATATGGTAACAAATTCCAAGCTTTCGAGACTACTCAGGTCTCTTCATCAGGCTAAGACTAAAACAAAAAATGAAGAATCACATATTTCTACACACAACAGGACACAGGAATAGGTAAGACAAGTGAGGGAGGGACAAGTGAGGGGAGACCGGCCAAAAAATGAGAACAAGGATGAATTATCAGCGCCACACAATAAGAGAAAAAATAATGGATTTACCTGTGGCAAAACACTTTTGTATGCCCGGTCATAGCATGATGGATATGGAATTACTGGTATTAAAATATAACTTCAAATATGAGAAAGATACAAAGGTTTCAGAATATAAGCTCATCATGACCTTTGACACTGTTAGTGATGGAATGAATAGATCACACGGATTTATGTCATTCTATATCAATTAAGGAATCTGCGTCTCTGCCCTTCCAGGGGCATGAAAACACAAAACCAGACCCCAATCAGAGGGCAATAAAACTTTCTATCCTTATCTAGGAACTGTTCCAATATTTATGTTCATCCCTCTGTGATAATGACAGTTCTGCTACACGTCACTTACTTGTCTTACCTATTGCACTATTCCTGTGTCCTGTTGTGTATAGAAATATGTGATGCTTCATTTTTTGTTTTAGTCTTTGCCTGATGAAGAGACGTGAGTAGCCTCGAAAGCTTGCAATTTGTTACCATCTTTTCAGTTATCCATTAAAAGGTATCAACCACTGCGGACTCTCAAGTCTAAATATTTTTCTATCTACTGGCTAACATGGTACGAAGATACACATGTTTCCTAACTTCAAGAATAAAAATAAAGACACTGCAAATATAAACGCATATATACACATGCCAACAAGAAATGGAACAACACACCACCCAAAAAATTGGTTACAAAATATAGTGTTGTAAATTTAAGAATAAAAGTCCATTTTTGTATTTATGAATAATGCTTAAGGAACGCTATGTTAAACCATAACATAGTGAAGACAATGGATTTTGTAATAGTCACTCATCATCATCATCATTGCAATTTAGATGTGACAGTCACAGACATTTCAATTATTTAAGTTAATAAAATCGTTACTTTGTACAGCATGTATGACATGTCCAGCATGGACTCATCAATGTGATGACACAATAATGTACGATAAAAAATAACCATTTAAAAAAACATAATGCATTGTCACAATTTAAGTGTGTGCCTGCAAGTGTAGGTGAAACAAAGGCTACGGATAGCAAAGGTATATTCTATGTCTGTATCAGACAGTGGACAGCCTCTGATGGGTAATGGCGATGTTATACTGTACGTCAATAAAGTCTGCGGCTGCAATCATGCATTTTTTGCTTGTACAGTGTTGAAGAGGGTAAAAGCATGTCTGGTTGCGCAAGGCTTTATCCGTCAACACTACCTTCCTACTGTCACGCGTAGGGTAGGGTAGCGTGTGTCAATTAGATTACTCTATAAAATGTGACGTTACGCAGCGTTATTGCGCCCTAGGGACGCCAAAAATACGACAGCAGTAATCATTTACTGTCTAATACTCCACCTATGACCAACAAAAAAAGACCGTTCCCTCTTTAACAATCTACAAGACTAACAAGCATAATGGTTGACGCTGACTTTATTGAGGTACAGTATTACATCGACATTGTCCATGAGTAACTATGCACTGTGATACCTATATACCATTATTAATTTATATCTGTTGTGGTTGTTTCAACAGCACTTGCAGGTATAACTGCCTATTGTCAGTATGCATGATGCACTTTCTAGATGTAATAATTTATTATTGCACATTATTACCAGGTTTAGATGCTGGCCATTTCATATATGGTGTGTGAAGTTACAGTTGGCATCAGTATGTGTATTTTATAATGTCTGTCATAAATAAAACTCGTGATGATGATGATGAGGATTTTATGATTCGTACATCCATTGACTGCATTATCTTACAGGTACAGATAAAGTTCCTTAAAAAGCATTAATTGATAAGTATGAAATGTACTTTTATGCATTAATTTCAAAAAGTGAACACTATGTTTTAGTTTTTGTTACCATTTCTAATAGACATGTGCAGATATGCGCTGTGATGACAAATTATTATTTGTCCATATTTGTCATAAAAATTTATCATTCTAGGCCTGGAAAACTTCACAATTTCCTGTTTTAAGCATAACAATCAGGGTGACGGCTCTTCCCTATTTGGAGCATGTTCGACATGGGTTTTTCTGTGCATGTGTAGGGAACAGGAGACTTCTTGCCGGACACACAGCAGGGGAACAGCTGGCGTTACTGAACCCCACTAACACTATAGCTTGTGTATTGGTCTGTGGACACGACACTTCTGAGCAGCAACTGGCAGTGTTGTAGCCCAGGGAGTAGAGTTCAGGTGGTAGAAAGATGAACATAACAGGAGACATGGATAACGTTGAGAACCAGTTATTTAATCTGAAAACGGACAGACAAATTCTGGCGAGATCCATGCCTTGTTCATTTTCAGAAGAGTAAGCCGGTCTACATTATCGGAGGATAGTCGCATGCGACGGTCTGTTAGAACACCACCTGCAGCAGTAAAGACGCGCTCCGATAATACACTGTCAGCAGGGCAAGCCAGCACCTCCAATGCATACTGGCTAAGCTCTGGCCATGTATCCAGCTTAGAGACCCAAAACTTGAATGGGGAAGAGCCATCTGGGAGTACACTGAGAGGGAAAGACATGTAGTCTGTCACCATCTTACGGAAACGTTGCCTCCTGCTGACTGGAGCCGTCTCGGATGGTGTAGACATTTGTGGCGCTGCCACAAAACTTCGCCACATTTGGAACATACTGGTCTTGCCCTGTGCAGAGGCGCTGCTTGTGCTCCCTCTTGTTGCAGAGCTGTCTCCACTGCCTCGACGCACAGAGCTGCTTTGTAAAGCAGTAGCAGCAGCAGTGCTCTCGGCTGGAATGGAGAACATTATGGATTGCACCAGTGTGTCTTGGTACTCCCGCATTTTACGCTCCCGGTTCAACGGTGTGATGAGGCTTTGTAAGTTGTCCCGGTAGCGAGGGTCTAGGAGGGTGTACACCCAATAATCAGACGTGGTGAGAATGTGGGCGATGCGGCGGTCGTTTCTCAGGCACTGCAGCATGAAATCAACCATGTGCTGCAGACTCCCAACTGGCCAAGAAACGCTGTCCCCTGCAAGAGGCGTCATCTCTGCCTGCTCTGCATCACCCCACCCTCGCTCTACATACTGACTAGAGCGTTGTGTACCTCCCTCTGGAGCGATGTCTTCCTCCTCCATTGACTCCTCCTCATCCTCCTCACAAAGTGAGCCCTGCCCAGCCCTTTGTGAGGAACCACGTTGCGCTGACTGTCCAGAAGGTGATGGAATTTGTGACTCCTCATCCTCCACCTCTTCCAAAACCTCATCCCTTAGTTCTTACAGTGTTTTTTGAAGCAGGCAGATAAGGGGGACAGTCAGGCTGACTAGTGCATCATCTGCACTCGCCATCCGCGTTGACTCATCAAACGCACGCAAAACGTGGCAGATGTCCTTCATAGAGGCCCACTCAGTAGTGGTGAAGTGTGAACGGCGCAAATTGCGAGTTGATTGCGCCTGATGCAGCTGATACTCCATTACTGCTGGCTGCTGCTCACACAACCGCTCCAACATATGTAACGTGGAATTCCACCTGGTGGGTACGTCACATATGATGCGATGTTCAGGAAGGCTAAATCTGCGTTGCAGAGCTGCAATGCGCGATCTGGCCATGCTGGAACGTCGCAAGTGAGCGCACTCTAGGCGGACCTTGTGCAGCAGTGCATCAAGATCCGGATAGTCCCTCAAAAAACTCTGCACGACCAAGTTGAGCACATGTGCCAGACATGGTATGTGAGTGAGGTTGCCAAGGCCCAGAGCTGCCACCAGATTTCGGCCATTGTCACACACTACCAAGCCTGGCTGGAGATTCGCTGGCAAAAACCACACGTCGCTCTCCTGCTTGATGGCATTCCAGACCTCCTGCGCTGTGTGGCTTCGATTCCCCATGGAAATTAATTTCAGGACGGCCTGTTGACGTTTGGCCACGGCTGTGCTCATATCGGTCGCAACAGGTAAGCGTTCACGGGTCCATGTGGAGGTAGACCGTGACGGCTCCTGCAGCGATGATTCTGAGGAACTGGAGTAGGAGGAGGAGTCAATGTGGACAGACTGGATTCCTGCAATCCTTTGAGTTGGCAGAACACATACAGCGCCACTCGCAAGATCTGTACCCGGCTCCACAACATTGACCCAATGGGCAGTGAGGGAAAGGTATCGTCCCTGGCCATGGGTACTGGTCCACGCATCGGTGGTCAGGTGGACCTTGCTACTGACGGCGTTTAGTAGCGCATGTTTAATTTTTCCCTCAACATGCTTTTGCAGACCAGGGACGGCTTGCCTGCTGAAATAAAATTGGCTGGGCACATTGTATTGTGGGACTGCCAATGCCATTAAGTTACGGAAACTGTCAGTCTCCACCAGCCTGAATGACAGCATTTCAAGGGACAGGAGTTTTGCAATGCCAGCATTCAGAGCCTGTGCTCGTGGATGGTTTGCCGAGTATGGCCGTCTTTTATCCCATGCCTGTGCTACCGATGGCTGTTTTGTGGCCTGGGAGTGTGAGGATGACAGGGAACTTGCAGCTGTGGGTGGAATAACACTGGGTCTCTGGACAACAGTGACAGAGGTTCTTCCATGGCGATCCTGTGAGGAAGCCGAACCAGCTGTGTGTGAGCTGGAGGAAGAGGCTCCAACACGAGCTGAAGATGTAGGTGCTGCTGTAGGTTGGCCTACATCTCCAGTGTGTCTTTGTAACTCAACCACGTGCTTTGTCCGCACATGTTTCCACATATTTGTGGTATTAAGGTTACTGACACTTTTACCTCTTTTTACTTTTTGATTACACAGCTTGCATTTGACATAGCAAATATCATCTGCAAGTGTGTCAAAAAAGGACCACGCAGTGCAAGTCCTGGGAGCGCCCGTTTTGGCTGTTGTAAGAGAACTGCTACGAACAGGTGCCAAACTGGAGGCTACAGGCAACCGAGTCTGCAGCCTACCTCTCCCTACTGTTTGGACCGTTGGGGCAATCTCTTCCTCAGAGCTGCTCCCACCACCTTCCTGTTCCTCACGCCATGTTGGGTCTTGGACCTCATCATCTCCACTACCCTCTTACAACACCTGCTGCTGTTGGGTGGTCTGGCCAGCACCATGCTCAACAGAAACTGGCACCTGAGTCTCATCATCATCAGATGCGTTCTGCGGTGTGCTGACCATCGGCACTGGCTCACCCGCCTCTTCAGATTCAGAGAGACACAGCTGTTGTGCATCACTGCATACTCCCTCTTCTTCACATTCCAGATTGCTGCTTGGCTGGGCCCCTGTTTGCAAGCCAACAGATTCTGAGAACAGAAGCAGAGACTCAGCTGGCTCCTTTACAGAGCTCTCTGACTGCCTGGGCAATTTGGCAGGCGGTGAAGAGACAGATGGTTGTTCAACAGTGCTGTGGTCCTGAGAGGAGGTGGAAGCAATTGAAGTCGATGCATTGGCTGCCATCCAACCAACAACGGCTTCAATTTGTTCTTCCCGCAGCAGGGGGGTACGCCGACCTCCTACAAAAGTGCGCATAAAGGAACGCTCACGGGGAAAACTGGTGGATGCTGTGTCACTGGGTGCAGCAGCAGCCACAGAATCCCCACGTCCTCTCCCTGCTGAAACTCCACGGCCACGACCACGTGCCTTACTCCCTGCCTTCTTCATCTTGGTAGATTGATAAAGAAAGTCAGAAAAGTTATAAGGCCCAAGTGTGGTTATTCCTCAGAGACTGCAGTGAACACTGCAGACAACTGTTCAGTAGCTGTGAAAGGCCCCTTTGTGTAGTTCTATAGTGTTTGCAACCAATGTATTGTATACGGATGGAAGCGCGTCACACTAATAGATTAGATTTTTTTCAAATATAATGGAGCAGCACCAATTAGAGAAAAATGTGAAGGATGAGGCAGTGACACACGCTCAGCAGACTACAACCAGCAGTGGTTGAAGAACTAACTGGAGCGTAATCTGCACTCAAAAAATGAAAAGCTCACAGACTACAGTGAACACTGCAGACAACTGTTCAGTAGCTGTGAAAGGCCCCTTTGTGTACTTCTATAGTGTTTGCAACCAATGTATTGTATACGGATGGAAGCGCGTCACACTAATAGATTAGATTTTTTTCAAATATAATGGAGCAGCACCAATTAGAGAAAAATGTGAAGGATGAGGCAGTGACACACGCTCAGCAGACTACAACCAGCAGTGGTTGCAGAACTAACTGGAGCGTAATCTGCACTCAAAAAATGAAAAGCTCACAGACTACAGTGAACACTGCAGACAACTGTTCAGTAGCTGTGAAAGGCCCCTTTGTGTACTTCTATAGTGTTTGCAACCAATGTATTGTATACGGATGGAAGCACGTCACACTAATAGATTCGATTTTTTTCAAATATAATGGAGCAGCACCAATTAGAGAAAAATGTGAAGGATGAGGCAGTGACACACGCTCAGCAGACTACAACCAGCAGTGGTTGAAGAACTAACTGGAGCGTAATCTGCACTCAAAAAATGAAAAGCTCACAGACTACAGTGAACACTGCAGACAACTGTTCAGTAGCTGTGAAAGGCCCCTTTGTGTACTTCTATAGTGTTTGCAACCAATGTATTGTATACGGATGGAAGCGCGTCACACTAATAGATTAGATTTTTTTCAAATATAATGGAGCAGCACCAATTAGAGAAAAATGTGAAGGATGAGGCAGTGACACACGCTCAGCAGACTACAACCAGCAGTGGTTGAAGAACTAACTGGAGCGTAATCTGCACTCAAAAAATGAAAAGCTCACAGACTACAGTGAACACTGCAGACAACTGTTCAGTAGCTGTGAAAGGCCCCTTTGTGTACTTCTATAGTGTTTGCAACCAATGTATTGTATACGGATGGAAGCGCGTCACACTAATAGATTAGATTTTTTTCAAATATAATGGAGCAGCACCAATTAGAGAAAAATGTGAAGGATGAGGCAGTGACACAAGCTCAGCAGACTACAACCAGCAGTGGTTGAAGAACTAACTGGAGCGTGATCTGCACTCAAAAAATCAAAACCTCACAGACTGCAGTGAACACTGAAACACAACTGTTCACTATCTGTGAAAGGCTCCTTTCTGTACTTCTATAGTGTTTGCAACCAATGTATTGTATACGGATGGAAGCGCGTCACACTAATAGATTAGATTTTTTTCAAATATAATGGAGCAGCACCAATTAGAGAAAAATGTGAAGGATGAGGCAGTGACACACGCTCAGCAGACTACAACCAGCAGTGGTTGAAGAACTAACTGGAGCGTAATCTGTTCTCAAAAAATGAAAAGCTCACAGAGTACAGTGAACACTGCAGTCAACTGTTCAGTAGCTGTGAAAGGCCCCTTTGTGTACTTCTATAGTGTTTGCAACCAATGTATTGTATACAGATGGAAGCGCGTCACACTAATAGATTAGATTTTTTTCAAATATAATGGAGCAGCACCAATTAGAGAAAAATGTGAAGGATGAGGCAGTGACACACGCTCAGCAGACTACAACCAGCAGTGGTTGAAGAACTAACTGGAGCGTGATCTGCACTCAAAAAATCAAAACCTCACAGACTGCAGTGAACACTGAAACACAACTGTTCACTATCTGTGAAAGGCTCCTTTCTGTACTTCTATAGTGTTTGCAACTAATGTATTGTATACGGATGGAAGCGCGTCACACTAATAGATTAGATTTTTTTCAAATATAATGGAGCTGCACCAATTCCACAAAATAAAATAAAAAAATGAGTCAGTGAGTGACACGTGCAGATGCCTACAAACAGCGGTGGATGCAGAGCAAACTGCAGCGTCACCTGCACTCTCACACACACACCTTGCACAGAGCTGTTAAAACAACACTGGCAAAAGGAAGCTTTACACAGCGGTTGGTAAACTAGCCTGCCTAAAGCACAGTACACAAAATCGCAATGTCTAACTGTCCCTCAAAGTCAGCAGAACAGCGTTCTGTCCCTAACTGAGTTCACAGCACAGTGACGCTAAAATGGCGGCGGCGCCTTTTATAGTGCATTCTGACATAATTTCAGCAGCCAATCACAGCCATGCCATTAGTTAAGATGACCGCAGCATTACAGGATGTGCCCACACTTCATAAGATTCCTCATTGGCTGACTAAAATCACATTGCCTCTCAAAGAATTATGGGAACTTCCGATTCCGGTATACGATATTGGAAAAATATCGGAACTAAGTATCGGAATTCCGATACAGCGAATATCGGCCGATACCCGATACTTGCGGTATCGGAATGCTCAACACTAATCCTCAGTGCTCCCATAGAAGTGACATCCAGTGTTCCCATAGCAGTAACATCCTCAGTGCTCCCATAGCAGTGACATCCACAGTGCTCCCATAGCAGTGACATCCACAGTGTTCCCATAGCAGTAACATCCTCAGTGCTCCCATAGCAGTGACCTTCACAGTGCCCCATAGCAGTGACATCCATAGTGCCCTAATAGCAGTGACATCCACAGTGCCTTCAAAGCAATGACATCCACAGGAGCACTATAGTAGTGAAATCTACAGTGCTCCCATACCAGTGACATCCACAGTGTCCCATAAGAATAACTTTCTCAGTGCCTCCATAGCAGTGACATCCACAGTGCCTTCATGAAAATGGCATCCACAGTGACCCCATAATAACAGTGATATCCACAGTGCCTCCATGAAAGTGGCATCCAGAGAGCTTCTATAAAAGTGACATCCACAGTGCCCCCATAACAGAGACTTCCAGAGTGGCCAAATAGCAGTGATATTCAGAATGCTCCTATAGCTGTGATATCCACAGTGTCCCCATCACATTGACATCCACAGTGTTCCCATCACCGCTAAATACAGTGTCTGTGTAACAGTAACAGCCAAAATACCCCAAGGACATTCAGACTGCTCCATTAATATTGACAACTATATTGCCCCATCACAGTGCAGCAGATCCACCATATAAATGACAGCATAACTACAATAATGTCAGCCACCAGCCACTATACTAATGACATCTAGAGATCTGCTGTGACTGTGCCAGCCACAGCACCTCCATAATAGCGAATCAGCAATAGTTCACCCTTTATGTAGTGACAGCTACAGAAGTACCACAACAGAGGCAGCCACAATTCCCCTCTAACATTGACAGGTGAGATGAGCCGCCTGCCAGGGCCGTGGGTACTCGGCACCGAGCCCGTCGACTTCTATGGGGGATGTCACGGGCAGCACACGGCTCGGTCCGTGGCCCTGGGCTCACTGTAATGTGGGATATTTGCAGGGGATTAAATGAACGTGTAGTTTGTCGTGACGCCACCTGTAGTACCTGGTCAGGGTGACCAGCGCTGCTGTGCTGGTCCTCTGGGAGGGATGGTGTTGTGCAGCTTGGTGTAAAGTCTCCTACAGGTGAGACTGTGTCCTCCCAGGGCAGGTAGATGAAAGGTAAAGTAATGGTGCAGGAGAGATGTAGCAGAGTGGAGTGTGCGACGGAGTAATAATGCAGGAAACAGTTCTTGTGCAGTTTCAAAGGTTTACTCACAGTCTGTTGCATGCCATACAGATACCAGCCAGGTACTGTGTCCTTCCAGTGAGTAGTCCAGTAACCCTCAGGTGTATTGGTCACACTTCCAGAGACTCCCTTTATGTTCCTTTCCGGCTTCTTAGTGCTACACTCCTTACTCCTTCTCTGCACTCCCCTACCACAGAGCCCTCAGACGAGGTAGTATTGGATCCTTTCAGTTAACAGGCTTTTGTCCGATGTCTTGGCCGGCATCTCCCGCTGAGTATTATTGGAGATGAAGAACACCGTCCGGTGCCTGCACGTACTTGATCACTAAGCTTCCTCCCGGTGAGATTATGGCAGCTAGTGGCCCTTGAAGAGTCCCACTAGACGCGGTGTTACTAGTGGCGATGAACTGACCCACTAGTCTAGGAACCGTTCCCTGATGTTTGCCTGGTTCTCCTGCTCCCAGGATCGGGCACAGCCTCAGTGCTGTATTGCCCTGGACCTCTTTCTTTCTTTCTCTTCAGCAAGGCTCCCTGAGGTAAACCCAGGAGAGCTGCAGGCCAGGCCAGTACCCACTTCACTGCCTGCCTGTCTCCAACTGAAACTCTAATCTAACACCTGCTGCCTCATGCTGCAACTGACTCCACCCACCCAACTCTACACCCTTTACTAACCAGCCTGAAGCTCAGCACTGGCATGATGTGTGTGGATGCGGTGATGGAGTCAATGGGGTGCTTCCTTCTTACCTGAGAGTCATGTGTCACACCTCTGGGTGAGACTGGACCCTCGGGGCGCCACACAACCATCACGGTAAGGCTAAGTGCACACGTTTGCAGAATGTTTGCAGAATATTCCTGAGCAAAAACAGACTTTTTTCGAGGCAAAAACGCACGTTTTTTTTGCACGGTTTTTGGTGCGGTTTTTGCGCGGATTTGATGCGTTTTTACCGCGATTTTTTCCTGAACTTTCTAGGTCAATAATATAGGGTGAAAAACGCTAGAAATCCGCAAAATTAATGGACATGTTGCTAGATTTTCTGCGATGCGTTTTTTTCGCGGAAAAAAACGCACCATGTGCACAAAAATTGCGGAATTAATTCTAAATGATAGGATGCTTAATTAATGCGTTTTTGACGCGTTTTTTCCCGCGAAAAAAAGCGAAAAAAAACGCAAATATTCCTGAACGTGTGCACTTAGCCTAAGGCCTCTTTCACACTTCAGTCGTGCGACGTCAGTCAAAATCCGTCAAAATGTGAAAAAAACGGATCCGCCATTTTTTTTGGGCGGATCCGTTTTTTTCCCATAGACTTGCATTAGTGACGGATTTTGACGGATGGTCGTCCGTTAGGTCCGTTTTTGGACGGATCTGTCAAAAAATTGGCGTCCGTCATTTATAAAAAACGTCCAACTCTCTCTCTCTCTCTCTCTCTCTCTCTCTCTCTCTCTCATTTCCGGGTGAAATCTTCTTGGCGGATCCGTCAGAAAACTAACCAGTTTTGCATCCGTTTTTTAACTTTTCTGACGGATCCGCAATTTTGACGGATGGGCGGACGTCACACAACGGAAGTGTGAAAGAGGCCTAACAGCCACAGGACCCTGACAGCATGACCACAGAGAAATCCTCACTCGGTTATTACAGAAGTGCTAGAGACTGGCCCATTTTGTCACAAGAGTACCCTAATAAATAGACGAAGCCCCTAGCGTCCCCATCAATCAACTACATTTTGCAGGGGCGCATAGAATCAAGTGTCTAAATCCCCTAGAGCACCACCACAGGTGAAATGAAGCATTACTCTGGGACTACTGAAATCAAAGGACTCGTCCATGTAAGCCCCCTCCGCTTAAAAAAGTACTCATGAGACCGTTTGTTTTTACTATACAGGTGGCTTTTCGTTGGCCATCCGTGTGTATGTGTGTACCATCCATGTGCCATCCGTGTGCCACGTCCTGGAATAGAAATGACAGATTCTTATGTGCAAAGATAGATACAGTGATAGATAGATAGATAGATAGATAGATAGATAGATAGATAGATAGATAGATAGATAGATAGATACTAGTGAAAGATATATAGTTAATAGTGATAGAGAGAGAGAAAGATAGATATGGGGTAAATAGACAGATATCTGTGAGATATATAGTTAGTACTTTGCATGTGTAGTTTACTATACATGTATTAACCTAATAAATAACTAAAATAAACTATGTGAGGTTCCCCCTACTGTTGATAACCAGCCAAGGTAAAGCAGACAGCTGTGAACTGATATTATCAGGCTTGGAAGGTCCCTGGTTTTTGGACCATTCCCAGCCTAAAAAAGGAAAAGTGGCGCATCAAACCCCACCACACATCCCAGACACCCCCATTACTAACCCAGTAGTCAAAAAAATACATTATTTGAATAAACACTCCCCTACATTTTCACAGGTTTACCAATTAATTAAAAAAAAAAAGCAGGTCCGACATAGTCCACCGAAACCGCCTTAGACCACAAATGGAAACCTGAAAACCATAAAAATAAAAAAATAAAAACAAGACACTTTCCCTTGTTCACCAATTTATTAACCCCTTAACGACCACCAATACGCCTTTTAACGGCGGCGTTAAGGGTTCCTTATTCCTCAGTGCCGCCTTTTAATGGTGCTGAGAAATAAGTGTACAGTGCCCCCCATATAACCCCGCATAGCTGAGACCCTGGAGAACATGATTTGGGTTGGTTTTTACTGTCCCCAGTTTTGTGATCGCCGTTATTCACCAAGTAACAGCGATCGCAACAAAAAGTCAGAGTTTCAATTAATTTCTCTCTCCTCTGATATGATCTAGCATACCAGAGGCGAGATAAGTGAGTCGCCCGCCAGGGCATGTGGGGTACTCGGCACCGAGCCCGTTCACTTCAATGGGGAATGTCACGGGTAGCACAGCTCGGTCCGTGGCCCTGGGCGCTCACTAAAAGGGGAATATTTACAGGGGATTAAAGTATATGTACAGTTTGTTCGTGACGCCACCTGTGGTACCTGGTCAGGGTGACCAGCGCTGCAGGGTAGATCCACTTAGGGGTTGTTACTGGGCAGCAAGGTGTTTAGTCTTCCACAGGAAAGACTGGATCCCTCAGGGTATATGGCGGTGTAGGGGTGCAGGAGCAATAAGGCAGACACACACACGAAAGTCTCTTTCTGTACCTTTACTGATGGTATAGTTGCAGGCACGTTCCGGGAAGCTGGCAGGGTGGAGGATGCACGTCCAGTAATCCCACTGAGTAGGTGTAGGGCCTCTGTACTCCTGTATGTGTGAGTTTGTATGAAACGAAGTCTAACTCTGTCTTCTCATATACGCCCGGCTGACTTTGTGGTGAAGCCTTCTCATGGATAGAACAGTGTCTCTGTATGCAGCGTCCTGCTAGACCCCCGTCTTCCTGACCTTGGTTACGTATCAGCACTGCTGGGCCCCTGCGACCTGAAGTCCAGCAGGGTCTCCGGTATCTCCTACTAGTCGTGTAGATGCTAGCAAGTTCGGACCCGGTGTCCGGTTGTTCAGAGTAGAGGTAAGCGATCAATGCTGTTTCAACCTCTGTCACTCTCTTCTTCCTTCCACTCGCCTTTCGTCCTACTCTGACCCTTAACATAAGCACACTAGCAGTAGATAGCTGATTCTTCCTTCTCTTCACCGCTCTCAAAGCGTTGGCACGCTTGCTCACTGAACTACTCTCAGTTGACTCAGTTCTGACCAGGCTGAAGTGGCTATCTTCCTCCACTATTACTGGACTCCACACGGTAAACTAAGTTCAAGCTGTAGTCTTTAGTCTTTCTGTCACTGCTGTCCCCTTTTCCTTCTTCTCTTTCTAAAGCTCTGTCTGAAGCAGCTACCAGGACCTTCCGTCAGACTGATCTATGCACACTTCAAGAGCTACTTTCCGCTTTCTAGGGTAAAAGACAGTCTTTCAACGTTCTGAGGTAACTCTCCCTCTCAGCTCGTCTGAGGTAAAACCAACAACTCCTCTCAGATCAAACTCTCAACTGCACTAACTGCTCTCTCTCCACAACCCTTATATATCTAGATACTCTTCAAGGGCTCCCTCTGGTGGCTCCAGGGAAAAGTGAAGGTGTGAATGAATATCAAGTGTGAGTGTGGGTTTACCTTCTGTGCATCCTCCTGGGTACATGTGACTCCAAGCGCAGCTGGGCTACACATAAGTGGGGTACCTTGAGCTCCCCCTGGTACCTCCGCCATCCCCGGACCCTCCTTCTCTGTCCCCCGGCCCTGCGCATCATCTTCCTGGAAGAAAATGGCAGGCGCATGCGCAGTTCGCCCCCTATGATCTGCCGACCAGTATCCGGCAACAATAGGAGATTTTTCCTATTGGTTAATTTTGATCACTGTGATAGGGTCTATCACAGTAATCAAAATAAAAAAAATAGTGAATCAAACTCCCCTTTGTCACCCCCTTAGGTAAAAATAATATTTATTTTTTATTTTTTTCATTCTTTACAGTTATGGTTAGGTTTGGGGCTAGGGTTAAGGTTGGGGCTAGAGCTAGGGATAGGGTTGGGGCTAGGGTTAGGATTGAAACTAGGGTTAGGGTTGTGTTGGGGTTGTGTTGGGGTTAGGGTTGTGTTGGAGTTACGGTTGTGTTTGGGTTAGGGTTGTGTTGGAGTTAGGGTTGTGTTGGGGTTAGGGTTGTGTTGGAGTTAGGGTTGTGTTGGGGTTAGGGTTGTGTTGGAGTTTTAGTTGTGTTGGAGTTTCGGTTTTGTTGGGGTTACGGTTTTGTTGGGTTATGGTTGTGGTGTTGGGCTTAGGGTGGTGTTGGGGTTAGGGTGAGGTTGGGGTTAGGGTTGTGTTAGGGTTGGAGTTAGAATTGGGGGGTTTCCACTGTTTAGGCACATCAGGGGTCTCCAAACATAACATGGTGCTCCCCATTGATTCCAGCCAGTTTTGCGTTCAAAAAGTCAAACGGTGCTCCTTCCCTTCTGAACCTTACCATGCATTCAAACAGTGGCTTTCCCCCACATATGGGGTATTGACGTACTCAGGAGAAATTGCACAACAAATTTTGTGGTCAGTTTTCTCCTGATACCTTTGTGAAAATAAAAAAGTTTGGGTCTAAAGTAATTTTTTTGTGAAAAAAGTTAAATGTAAATTTTTTCCTTTCTTATTGCTTTAGTTCTCGTGAAGCACCTGAAGGGTTAATAAACTTCTTGAATGTGGTTTTCCGCACCTTGAGGGGTACAATTTTTAGAATGGTGTCACTTTTGGGTATTTTCTGTCATATTGACCCCCCCAAAGTCACTTCAAATTAAATAGACACAAGTCAATTTTACCACTAACATGCAGTACAATATGTCACAAAAAACACTCTCAGAATCAGTAGCATCCATTGAAGCGTTCCAGAGCTATAACCTCATAAAGTGACACTGGTCAGAATTGTAAAAATTGGCTTGGTGTTCAAAATCAAATTTGGCTGGTCACTAAGGGGATTAAAAAAAGTTTCCACGCAGAAGTCCAGCACTTCTCCCGATGTTCCTTGAATCCAGCCCTGGCAACTGTGAATAGCAGTAACGCTGTTTACAGTCTCCGGGTCTCGCTGAGTGCAGTGTGGAGCCGGCGACTCTGTTGAGCGGTGAAGTCAGTAATGTCACTGCTATTCACAGTTGCTGGCATTACCCTGATTGCGGGCTTGTATTTTTAGGCTGGGAAGGACCAATAACCATGGACCTTCCAGCCCGATAATATCAGCTCACAGCTGTCTGCTTTACCTTTGCTGGTTATCAAAATAGGGGGGATCTATCTCTATAATTGCACATTTTTAAAACCTAAACATCTGTAAATTCTCTTCTGCATCCTATTCCGGTGCATGTCACTCTTTATGTCATCCGTGCTGCCATGAAAAAATGGACATGTCAACCTGTGGGTTACAAACACGTGTGGGTCCCACGAACATGTGTGCAGCCCCATAGATTATAATGGGTGTGCGTGTGTACATGTCTCCAGTACTTGTGAAGGGGGCCTAAGTCAGAGGGAGACCCTCTTTGTGGCTACTCTCTGTTCTGGAAATTTACAAACATGAGACCCCCTCCTAAAGAAGGTTTGTGAACTAGAAAGACAAATTTGGCTCTGCTACATCTGCATCTATTTATTTTCGAATTCTGCATGTCACCTATTAAGCAGTCAGAGTAGTGCTTGGTTATGAACCATCAACTATTTAATCAGGTGTAGAAACCCATCTGTTATGCGGAATAAATGAAATTTACAGTGATTTTCCTCCTTATCGATCATCCGGATGATTTTTGGGTAACACATTTTACCGATCATAAACAGTTTCTTTGTCGGCAGGAGTTATGTGCGCGGAGGCCGCTGCCGCTGAACTGCTGATGTTTTTTACTATCAAGATTGATTTTTAAGTCAATGAATTGTGACAACGCAATATAATGTTTCCATATGCATGAGACCTTCTCTTCAATTACAGGCAATGCTGTCTCTGAGGATGACGGTCAGCTCCTTTGCTGGATATCCGGTTCACATACAGGAGAAAATAGCCAAGGTTGGATGGTACGAATGGTAAGGAAAAAATGAGTAGAACGTTTTAAGATTATATCCTGGAGTCCTTTAAATTTTCGCTGTAATTTCATCAAACTTTGCATAAATCAATAGTGCAAGCGAATATAGACTTATAGAATATAGAGACTTTGTAATATATGTTATCAGTGAAATATGCCTTTTCTCCACTTATGAGCCATTTCTTTTCCTCCCCCTTGTTCACAACTACTCCTTTTCAATTCTTGTGTTTACCCAAAGTAAAATAATAACACTTATACTGACCTGCAATGCCGATGCCATTAAATCAGTGTTGGCACTGCCTCTCTCAGGATTCGTGTGACATTATGTTACGCGATCACTGTGGCTAATCAGCATTGGCTTCACTCTCCTCTCCTTGAGACAAATCACGACATCCGGAGGAAGTGAGAGGACAGCCGCAGCTCTCACACCCTCCTCATGTCAATTATGTTAATTATAGGAGAGGAAAACCAGCATTGATTGTCTACTGGGATTGCATGACATAAATTCATAGGAGCTCCGGGAAAGCGAGTGCCAAAACTGTTGGAGCTGCGCCAGCGCTGGATGGTGAGTGTAAGTGTTATTATTTTACTAGGGGAAAACATAGGGATTGAGAAGGTATTTAAATAGGAAGCTAGAATCTAACACCTAAGTGATCAGATTAGTCTTTCTTGCTTTGACAAAATGTAGGAGTTTATTAGAGTGGATGATGCATTCAGGTTGCAAGGTGGAAGAAAAGAAATGGTTCATAAGTGGAGAAAAAGCGTATTTTGCTGTTATACCTCTCTCTAGTGCAGGATTCACAGCCACAATACTCAGTACTGCTGTATAATGTCCTCCAGGCTGCTGTAGCTCCTGATCATGTGCTACACAAGAGACAGAGGAGAAGGAATCCCTCCTGTCCCTGTGTACTGTGCATGGAAGACCTCATGAAGTACAAATGCAGGTTATAAATTATAATGGCCAGATATAGTGATATTCCTCATACACATTCATGATGGCTTACTCTGAAAAGTCACCTTAAATGACAGTAATGCATTAATATCATCAGGCCTCACTGAGTTCAACCAACATGTTACTACACACCATTTCATTTTTTATCTTTTTTTTGTGTATGTTCTGCCTCTGTGTCAGTCTTCACTGCAGTCCTAGAATTCTATTTATGAATCAAAAATCTCAAAATGAACAGAGTTTTGGGTTACACCTTGATGTAGTACTGTCATCCAGTGTACAAAGAGCCATAGTAAGGTTCATATAGTTCCATATAGTTTGCTATATTACAATTTTATAAAATGCTGCCACTACCATACACTGGAAAAGTAATATACTGCAGTATGCATAAATAGTAGCACCACACAGTGCTTAGGCAAATCCTCCCATAACGTGTGCAAATAATACTGACATACAGCAACCATATAACATTCGCATACATAAATTAATGACAGTGCTGCATAAGTAACATCAGTTGTATCCGGTCCATATAAGATTCCTGGTCAGTCTTTCTTATACCAGTCATTTTATATTGATTGATGTGGGTTAAAAATGCGAGATTGGTTGGGGTTTAATTCTTATGTTATCACAGCAGTTGGATAAACATGATGAATAAATAATTAAAGTTCCAGCCTAGAAAATCCATTTAATACAATGCTCGGATGCTCGTTTCTCGAACCGAGCAATTCCTAATGCTCGGATGCTCGTTTCGAGCAACTAGTATTATGGGAATCAATGGGAAATGTAAGAATTTTTCTGACAGACCCTACAAAGAGGTCTGGGGCAGTGAAAATGTTGAAATGGATGGAAAAAGTGCTGAATGGAAGAAGGACAGCATGGGGAAGACCCCTGGCAGCATCTCTGACTCCAGATCACTGCTGAGAACAATGATTTCATACTTTTACTCCACTTTAAGGACTGAAAATAAAACATTCAAAATCGAAGAGGAATTGGAGTTTACAGAAAAAAAATGTTAAGAAACATTCTATACTGTACAATGACTTGTATATAAGGCACAATTTAAAAAAAAATTAAAAAAACATATAATTTAAGTAAACCCAAATTTTTTTTTTTTAAATATGAAATTTCAGTTGAATTAATGAAGGAGGCAAGAACTGCCAAAATATGATTGAAGAAGAACTCAGCTACACCCTGTATTTGACATGAAAAAGTGCCTCATACACATTCTATTCAAATTGTCATGTAGTGCTACTCCTAGACTCATAAACGCTATGCACACAGTGCAAAGCCTGACCAAATTAGAAGCAGGGTCATCCATACACCCTTGAAGGTACCAACTGTAGTACCTCATTCTAATATTGTGAACAAAGTGTAGTTTTGGTACTCCTGACCTACACACATAAATGCTCTGCACACAGTGCAAAACCAGGAAGAAACTATAAGCAGGCTCATTCATACACACTTGAAGGCAACAACTGGAGGGCCTCATTAAAATATTAAGAAAGTGTAGTTGATGTGCTCTCACACTCATAAAGTTTCTGAACAAAATGCAAAGTCAGGAACAAATTTATAAGTAGGGTCATCCAGTCAGCCATAAAGGCAACAGCTGAAAGGCCTCATTCAAATATTGAACATGAAAAACACTTTATGTGCTGCTGTCATATGGTGATGTGGAAAAGTGGGGGCTAATTCAGGTTTTGTTCATTTTCATCAGAGTGAGCCTATCAGCATTCCCTGTTGACAGGTAAAAGTGCTTGTGTTATGACCCCCGGGACTAAAAACTCGCTCAGACAAGGTGCTAGCGGCAGGGCAGCACAACACCTCCAATGCATAGAGGGACAGCTCATGCCAGGTGTCCAGCAGCGAGACCCTGTAGTTGAAGGTTGCTGAGGATTTAAGACGTACGCTGCTTTGGTCGGCCATGCATTGCTTGACCATCTTTAAAAACTTTAACTTCCTTGTCAAAAATATCCAGTAATCAGGCACTGGACACTGAGATGGTTTCATGAAATTGGCCCAAGACTTTGACAGTGTACCCCTGCATCAACTGTGTGTCTCCCTACCCTCTCTTCCTTGGTTAGGCAAGGAGCAAGCTTGCACCCTGCTGCTAGCGTTGTCTGATGGAAGTTTTTTGAACATATTTTCCTTCTGGTATAGCACCATTTTAGAAGACCTCTCTGCCTCAGCAGAAAAGAGATGCAAAGTTCTCCTTGTAGTGTTGGTATAGAAGGGTGAACAACCAGTACTCTTTTTTGTCCAATATAAATATAATTCGAGGGTCACGGGAAAGGCAGCGATACATAAAATCGGTTATATATGCCAAGCTCCCTTCTGCAAACGTTTCCTTGTCTCCATCATAACGACGACGTTCCATCTCCTCCTCCTCTTCCTCCTCATTCACCTTCTCAACCCATCCACATAGGAGAGAAGAGACAAAGATTGTGTGGGGACAAACGTCTGTTGCGCTAACCACCAGCTATTGTTCCTTCTCAGCCTTCACTTCCTCATTGTTACCCAATCCATGCTCAGCAGATGAGGCTGGGCTAGGTAATATCTCCCTCTCTCATGTTTTCCTCATCTCCACCTGGACCGCTTCATGTTTAATTGTAAGCACTGACTGTTGATGTAGGTACAGAAGCTGGATTGATGCACTGACTGTAGCATCATCACCACTCACCATCTTTGTGGAGTCCTCAAAGCCTTGGATAACCATACAAATGTCAGACATCCATGCCCACTCTTCAGTTATGTGCGGAGGCTGACCAGAATACCGACGGGTGTGTTGGAGCTGGTACTCAACAACTGGCCTCTGCTGCTCACAAAGCCTTGCCAGCATGTGCAGTGTGAAATTACAGTATGGTGGGAATGTTGCACACCATTCGGTGAGCTGGCACTTGCATGCGCCACTGCAGCACTTCCAGAGTGATGGCAGCTGTGGCTGCCTTACGGAAATGGGCGCTGATGTGGCGTGCCTTGACTAGAAGCTCTGGCAAATCTGGGTATGTTTTCAGAAACCACAGAACTAACAAATTGAGCACGTGTAACAAGCATAACCTTTCCACTTAACCAAGTACTGGAGTCTTTATCTAGCCAAACGAGAATCCAATATCTTCTCCACTTCATACTCCAGATTGCCCTCAACCAAAACAGGCTCTTTGATATAAGATCGCATAGCATCATGCTCAGGTACCGATAAATTGAAGAGCCGACCCTTGGGAAATTTACAACCGGGTACTAACTCAATCGCGCAATCATAACTCCAATGAGGAGGTAAGGATGCAGACTTACTCTCACTAAACACATCAAAAAAATCAGCCAAATAGTCAGGGACATCTTGAGACTGGGGAGAGGTAGAAAAAACAGGAGTGTCATTACGAACACATTGACAACCCCAACTGACCACAGACACAGACTTCCAATCCAAAACAGGATTATGGGTCTGCAACCAAGGAAAACCCAGTACAATAATGTCATGTAAATTATGTAACACCAAAAATTAACAAATCTCTTGGTGGTCCGGGTCAACCCGCATTATCACCTGGGTTGAAAACTGGGGTTTATTCTCCGCCAAAGGGGTAGAATCAATACCCAGCAAAGGAATAGACCTCCGCACGGGTACCATGGGAAAACCACAAAGTTTGGCAAAATCAAAATCCATCAGGTTTAGCGCTGCTCCTGAATCAACAAAAGCATGAGCCGAAAATGTGGACTTGGAGCAAATCAAGGCAACAGTCAAAAGAAATTTAGTCTGAACACTACCCAAGACAACTGAGCGCACAAAACGTCTTCCCCACTTAGGGCAGATAGAAATAGTATGAGAAGCGTCTCCACAATAGAAGCACAACTTATTACGCTTTCGAAACTCTCGACGCTGAGCCCCAGAAACCACTCCATCACACTGCATGGGCTCAGAGGTTTGCTCACAAGGCATCACCACCTCTCGCATATTTCTACGATCACATATACGTCTATCAATGTGAATAGCCAATGACATAGAGTCATTGAGACCAGAGGGAACAGGAAATCCCACCATAACATCTTTTACAGTTTCTGCCAGACCCTTCCGAAAATGAGCTGCCAGGGCATCATCATTCCATTTAGTAAGGACTTCCCACTTTCGGAATTTCTGACAATATAGCTCTGTGGCTTCCTGACCCTGATTCAATGCCAACAAGGTTTTCTCAGCTTGATAAGTAACATTAGGTTCATCGTACAACAACCCCAGAGCCTGAAAAAACACATCAATATCAGTCAAAACAGGATCCCCAGGTGTCAGGGAAAAAGCCCAATCCTGAGGGTCGCCGCGCAACAAGGACATGACAATTTGAACCTGTGTGCTACGTTCCCTGAGGACTTAGGTTTCAGAGCAAAAATCAACTTACAGTTATTTTTAAAATTCAAAAATTTAGACCGATCCCCAAAAAATAAATCCAGAGTAGGGATCTTAGGTTCTACAGCAGACAAACGAGAGAGATAGCTAGTAATACTCCGAACTTCAGCAGCAAGCTGCTCCACACGATCGGACAAGTGCTTGATTTCCATTGCAGAAAAACTCCTCCTACTGCCCCTAGAGATAAAGAGGAAAAAATACACACACACAAAAAAAAAATACTGACTACCTTTTTTTAACTATTTTTCCCTTCTTTTGAGTACCATAGAAATTACAGTATGTCCGGTGATTCTGTTATGATTTGGTAGCGGAGGAGGACAGGAGCAAAAAACAGCAAAGGCAGCCAAACACACAGAGAGGTTGGGAACTAATGGGTTGCATATCCCTAAACTAACCGCACAACTAGAAGCAGCCGTGGAACTTACCTACGGTGAGCTAGACGCCTCGCACAGCCAGAGAGCTGGCTACACCTAAAGATAGAAACAGAAAAGCTAACTGCCCCGGAGTAGAGTCCCAAAGGAATAGGCAGCCCCCACACATATAATGGCAGTTAGACAAGACGAAATACAAACGCAGGCAGAAAATAGAGAGAGCAAACGCTGGGGCCAAACACTGCCTAGATAGGACAGGACAGGAAAGAATACTATCTGCAACCCAGCAAAACCCTAGAAAAACTTCCAACACTTCTGATTTCAAAAATGCTGAGATCACACGATCTCGCCACCCGTTAAATCAGATCTCTGGTATGAACAAGCGGCTAACCCGCAGCCACTCAAATAGCATGGACAGAGCAATTGAACAATAAACTGTGGCTACTGAAAAACAGAGAGTAGCACAGGACCCTGGAGGGAAACCCGGCTAACCTCCCACAAAAGTGCAGACAATAAATGGAAATAGCAAACATGATAGAAACAAGCAACAAATAACTTATCTGAAAGTAGCAGACGAAGGCAAGACACCAGCTAACTTCCAAATGGACCAGGAAACAACAATTGATCATGGGAAGGCAGCTCACTTATATCAGCCCAGTCCGTCTCTCCTGATTGCCAGTCCTCGCTTCCAGGTGCGGAAGTCTTGTCATTCAATACAGCTTCAATACCGTCAGCAACCACCAGAGGGAGCCTCCGCTCAGAATTCGTCTTCAGAGCGTTCACAACAGGCATGTTTCTTGAGCTCCAGCAACAGGCGTAGTCGCACCTGCCTCCACGTCCTCGGCGTCTGCATGCACCATCATCAGCACTTCCCGGTCCCTTACCGGTCACCTTACACATTTTCTAATTGCTATGTCTTGGAAGCCAAGCTTATTTTTAATAAAAAAAAAATTGGTCACCTGCAGCAGTTGAAGAGTTTTTTTTTTTTGTTTAATAGCACCGTTATGTACCACAAATCACGTAATACTTTATGGATGAGTAATTGAATTAAGAAAAGTTTCTCAATGCTTTTTTGGAGTGTTATATACCACCAAAATGTACCACAGAGCACGTTATACTGTTTGGAAGAGTAATTCAACCCAGACAAATTTTTCAACACTTTTTTTGTAGTGTTGTATATCACCAAAATGTACCAAAAAGCATGTAATACTCTATGGATGTGTAATTGAATCCAGAAAAAATTGACAGCCCTTTTTTGTAGTATTATATGACACCGAAATTCAACTTTTTTTGGGAGTTCCATATAACACATAAATGTATCACAAAGCACATAATACTGTATGGATGAGTAAATAAATCCAGAAAATTTTACAACTCTTTTTTGTAGTGTTATATACCACCAAAATGTTCAACAATGTTCAAATGTTTCAATGCTTTTTTTGAGTGTTATATACTACAGAAATGTACCACAAATCACGTAATACACTATGGATGAAAATAGAGTCAATTTTTTCACCTGGAGAAAAAAATGTGGTCCTTTTATAACCCCTGATGATGTCATATGGCCAACCAATCACAGTAATGCCAATAACCAAGATGGCTATGGCATTACAGTGACTGGCAAGCAATCTTTGCATGCTTATTGGCTGTGTAACAGTTTTTTACAATCTGCGACGGATTCGTCGAGCCAACGGATTATGACTGACGGCAAAAAACTGATGTGTGAAAGAGGCCTAAGGCTGTTTTTTTTCTTGTTTGCTTTTTAAAGTAACACTGCTATCTAAAAAAAAGTGTTAATAGTAGGGAAAGAGAAAAGAGGTGAGCTGTGATAACACCTATTGTGAATGGTAGATTCTGTGTTATCTACTGTATATAGTGGTGTTATCAGTCATTGTACAGGAGGAGGAGGTGAGCTGTGATATCACCTATTGTGAATGGTAGATTCTGTGTTATCTACTGTATATAGAGGTGTTATCAGTCATTGTACAGGAGGAGGAGGTGAGCTGTGATATCACCTATTGTGAATGGTGGATCCTGTGTTATCTACTGTATATAGAGGTGTTATCAGTCATTGTACAGGAGGAGGAGGTGAGCTGTGACATCACCTATTGTGAATGGTGGCTCCTGTGTTATCTGCTCTATATAGAGGTGATATCAGTCATTGTACAGGAGGAGGAGGTGAGCTGTGACATCACCTATTGTGAATGGTGGATCCTGTGTTATCTACTGTATATAGAGGTGTTATCAATCATTATACAGAGGAGGAGGTGAGCTGTGATATCACCTATTGTGAATGGTGGATCCTGTGTTATCTACTGTATATAGAGGTGTTATCAGTCATTGTACAGGAGGAGGGGGTGAGCTGTGATATCACCTATTGTGAATGGTGGATCCTGTGTTATCTACTGTATATAGAGGTGTTATCAGTCATTGTACAGGAGGAGGAGGTGAGCTGTGATATCACCTATTGTGAATGGTGGCTCCTGTGTTATCTGCTCTATATAGAGGTGATATCAGTCATTGTACAGGAGGAGGAGGTGAGCTGTGACATCACCTATTGTGAATGGTGGATCCTGTGTTATCTACTGTATATAGAGGTGTTATCAATCATTATACAGGAGGAGGAGGTGAGCTGTGATATCACCTATTGTGAATGGTGGATCCTGTGTTATCTACTGTATATAGAGGTGTTATCAGTCATTGTACAGGAGGAGGAGGTGAGCTGTGATATCACCTATTGTGAATGGTGGATCCTGTGTTACCCACTGTATATAGAGGTGTTATCAGTCATTGTACAGGAGGAGGAGGTGAGCTGTGATATCACCTATTGTGAATGGTGGATCCTGTGTTATCTGCTGTATATAGAGGTGTTATCAGTATTGTACAGGAGGAGGAGGTGAGCTGTGATATCACCTATTGTGAATGGTGGATCCTGTGTTATCTACTGTATATAGAGGTGTTATCAGTCATTGTACAGGAGGAGGTGAGCTGTGACATCACCTATTGTGAATGTGGATCCTGTGTTATCTACTGTATATAGAGGTGTTATCAGTATTGTACAGGAGGAGGAGGTGAGCTGTGATATCACCTATTGTGAATGGATGGATCCTGTGTTATCTACTGAATATAGAGGTGTTATCAGTCATTGTACAGGAGGAGGTGAGCTGTGAATCACCTATTGTGAATGATGGATCCTGTGTTATCTACTGTATATAGAGGTGTTATAGTCATTGTACAGGAGGAGGAGGTGAGCTGTGATATCACCTATTGTGAATGTGGATCCTGTGTTATCTACTGTATATAGAGGTGTTATCAGTCATTGTACAGGAGGAGGTGAGCTGTGACATCACCTATTGTGAATGGTGGATCCTGTGTTATCTACTGTATATAGAGGTGTTATTAGTCATTGTACAGGAGGAGGAGGTGAGCTGTGACATCACCTATTGTGAATGGTGGATCCTGTGTTATCTACTGTATATAGAGGTGTTATAGTCATTGTACAGGAGGAGGTGAGCTGTGACATCACCTATTGTGAATGATGGATCCTGTGTTATCTACTGTATATAGAGGTGTTATTAGTCATTGTACAGGAGGAGGAGGTGAGCTGTGATATCACTATTGTGAATGATGTATCCTGTGTTATCTACTGTATATAGAGGTGTTATTAGTCATTGTACAGGAGGAGGAGGTGAGCTGTGACATCACCTATTGTGAATGATGGATCCTGTGTTACCTACTGTTTATAGAGGTGTTATCAGTCATTGTACAGGAGGAGGAGGTGAGCTGTGATATCACTATTGTGAATGAGTATCCTGTGTTATCTACTGTATAATTTACTTGTAAAGAGAGGTGAGTGATATCCCATCTGTCATAGTGTATACATGTACAGGAGGAGGAGTGAGCTGTGACATCACCTATTGTGAATGGTGGATCCTGTGTTACCTACTGTTATAGAGGTGTGACATTGTTACCATGTAATCCTGCCTGGGCTGATAATGAGATTAATAAGTCTGAAAAGTAATCTACACTGAACAGGAAAAATTAATCTAGTGACAGGTACGAAAATTGCAAATTTCTTGAAAATGTTTTTACCATGTATGTCTACCAAATGGTAATTCCTAAGGGCCCCGTCTCACATAGCGATACACCAGCGATCCCGACAACGATCAGGATCGCTGGTGTATCGCTACATGATTGCTGCTGAGCTGCCAAACAGGCAGTGATCAGGACAGCGACACTGCGGGTAACGTCGCCTAGTTACCCGCAGTGTACATTGGATACCAGCGCACTGATGCAGGGAGCTGGTAACCAAGGTACACATCGGGTTTCCAGGCGCTGCGCGGTGCCTGGAAAACCGATGTGTACCTTGGTTACCAGTAGATCGCTGGTCTCCTGCCTGTCACACGCAGCGATGTGTGCCGGCCAGCGGGAGACCAGCGATCAAAATAAAGTCCTGGCATTTGTGACACGACCAGCGATTCACAGCAGGGGCCTGATCGCTGGTACGTGTCAGACATAGCGAGATCGATGCTGAGATCGCTGTTTAGCAGCGATCTCGCTATGTGAGACGGGGCCCTAACACTGGAAGATATCAACTATCCACGAGATAGGTAATAAGTTGCTGATTGTTGAGGGTCCAGCTGCTCGGACCCCCACTCTTCCTGAGGACAGGTTTTGCAGAATGGTGAACATTTTTGCAAACCGCATGAATAAAATTTACTTGCATAGCTGAAATCTTTTGCTTTACTAGAGGAAGGAGTTTGCTGATAATGATGAGCGATTACAATATTAATACTTTAAGGCCTGGCTCACACGAGCTCATAACACGGCTGAGCGCTATCCGAT
>JARQOD010000002.1:20541938-20662967 GCA_033576555.1 Oophaga sylvatica
CATGTAAAGCCCCACCACCACACCACACACGCAGACACAAAACACCGCACCACATACACACAGACAGAAAGCTGCCGGAGAGGAAGAGGCTGCCGGGCTGTGCTGCTGCGGGGAGGTGAGCTGTGCTGTGTGTCTGTGTGTCTGCTTGTGTGTATGTGGTGCAGTGCTTTGTGTGAGAGAGTGATGAGGTGCTATGTGTGTGTGTGTGAGAGAGAGGTGGTGGGGAAGGACAATGATATTGGTGGGGGAGGCAATGATGGAGGTGATGGACAATGATGGTGGTGGGGGAGGCAATGATGGAAGTGATGGGCCATGATGGTGGGAGAGGCAATGATGGAGGTGATGGACAATGATGGGGAGGCAATGATGCAGGTGATAGGCAATGATGGCGGTTGGAGGAGGCAATGATGGAGGTGATGGGCAATGATGGTGGTGGGGGGAGGCAATGATGGAGGTGATGAAATGGACAATGATGGTGGTGGGGGAGGTGATGAAATGGACAATGATGGTGTTGGGGAGGAGGCAATGATAGAGGTGGAATGGGAAGTGATGGAGTGGTGGGGGAGAATGATAAGGGTGGTGGGTGAGAAGGCAATGATGGAGGTGGTGATGAGGACAATTATGGGGGTGAAAAGAAGCTGCATTATACTTTGAGGGGGCTGCATTATATTCTGTGGTGGGGCTGCATTATTCTCTCGGGACTACATTATATTCTGGGGGGGCTACATATTACTATATGAGGGGGCTACAGTATACTCTATGGGGGGGCTGCATTATTGTCTCAGGGGACTACATTATATTCTGGGAGGGCTACATCATACTACACTGCTCAAAAAAATAAAGGGAACACTTAAACAACAGAATATAACTCCAAGTAAATCAAACTTCTGTGAAATCAAACTGACCACTTAGGAAACAACACTGACAATCAATTTCACATGCTGTTGTGCAAATGGAATAGACAACAGATGGAAATTATTGGCAATTATCAAGACACACTCAATAAAGGAGTGATTCTGCAGGTGGGGACCACAGACCACATCTCAGTACCAATGCTTTCTGGCTGATGTTTTGGTCACTTTTGAATGTTGGTTGTGCTTTCACACTCGTGATAGCATAAGACGGACTCTACAACCCACACAAGTGGCTCAGGTAGTGCAGCTCATCCAGGATGGCAAATCAATGCGAGCTGTGGCAAGAAGGTTTGCTGTGTCTGTCAGCGTAGTGTCCAGAGGCTGGAGGCGCTACTAGGAGACAGGCTAGTACACCAGGAGACGTGGAGGGGCCATAGGAGGTCAACAACCCAGCAGCAGGACCACTACCTCCGCCTTTGTGCAAGGAGGAACAGGAGGAGCACTGCCAGAACCCTGCAAAATGACCTCCAGCAGGCCACAAGTGTGCATGTGTCTGCACAAATAGTTAGAAACCGACTCCATGAGGATGGTCTGAGTGCTCGAAGTCCACAGATGGGGGTTGTGCTCACAGCCCAACACCGTGCTGGACACTTGGCATTTGCCACAGAACACCAGGATTGGCAAATTCGTCACTGGCGCCCTGTACTCTTCACAGATGAAAGCAAGTTCACACTGATCACATGTGACAGACGTGACAGATTCTGGAGATGCCGTGGAGCACGATCTGCCTGCAACATCCTTCAGCATGACCGGTATGGCAGTGGGTCAGTAATGGTGTGGGGTGGCATTTCTTTGGAGGGCCGCACAGCCCTCCATGTGCTCACCAGAGGTAGACTGACTAACATTAGGTACCGAGATGAGATCCTCAGACCCCTTGTGAGACCATATGCTGGTGCCGTTGGCCCTGGGTTCCTCCTAATGCAGGACAATGCCAGACCTCATGTGGCTGGAGTGTGTCAGCAGTTCCTGCAAGATGAAGGCATTCAAGCTATGGACTGGCCTGCCCGTTCCCCAGACCTGAATCCGATTGAGCACATCTGGGACATCATGTCTCGCTCCATCCACCAAAGTCACGTTGCACCACAGACTGTCCAGAAGTTGGCGGATGCTTTAGTTCAGGTCTGGGAGGAGATCCCTCAGGAGACCATCCCCTGCCTCATCAGGTGCATGCCTAGGCGTAGGGAGGTCATACAGGCAAAGGGAGGTCATACAGGCACAGGGAGGTCATACAGGCAGGTGGAGGCCACACACTACTGAGCATCATTTTGGCTTGTTTTAAGGACATTACATTCCACTTTAATTTTGTGGGTGACTCCAAATCCAGCCCTCCATTGGTTAATAAATTCGATTTCCATTGATGATTTTTGTGTGATTTTGTTGTCAGCGCATTCAACTTTGTAGAGAACAAAGTATTCAATGAGAATATTTCATTCATTCAGATCTAGGATTTGTTATTTGAGTGTTCGCTTTATGTTTTTGAACAGTGTATATGGGGGGCAGCATTATGCCTTATGAGGGGGCTACAGTATATTCTATGGGGGGCTGCATTATACTATATGAGGGGTGCTGCATTATACCCTATGAGGGTGCTACATTACATTCTATGATGATGACTGCGTTATACCTTATGAGGGGGTTGCATTATATTTTGTGGGGTGCTGCATTATATTCTATGAGAGGAGGCTACATTATTTTTCTATGAGGGGGCTACCCCCTCTATGATTCTACCCCAACCCCTGCTACATAATTAAGATGGGTACTACCTTATATTATACCCTGATATTAGCATGTTTTCCTACACAATTGGTGGTCTTGTATTTATTTCTATGTAGCTATATAGTGGGCCCCAAGAATGATTTTCTCTGGTGTGCCCAGGGTGCTCCAGTCTGACGCTGCATCTATCTATCTATCTATCTATCTATCTATCTATCTATCTATCTATCTATCTATCTATCTATTTATCACCATATCTATCTATCTATCTATCTATCTATCTATCTATCTATCTATCTATCTATCTATCTATCTATCTATCTATCCCATATCTATCTATCTATCTATCTATCTATCTATCTATCTATCTATCTATCTATCATCTATCTATCTATCTATCTATCTATCTATCTACATATCTATCTCATATCTATCTATCTATCATCTAAAATCTATATCTATCTATCTTTCTATGATTTAGCTATCTATATAATATTTATCTATCTGTTGTGAGGTGTTGACACACTCAGCTGCTTCACAAGGAAGACACAGGAACAGTTCTGGTATCAGATCACCAGCTGGTTTATTGTGGATAGCATAAACCTTGGCAGGTTGCAGCAAAATAAAGAGAGCCTTTCAGGCATAACGGTAAAACAAACAAAGACACAGTCCATAAGAGTCCTTTCCCTAATGAACTGTGTCTGCCATGGTAACTCTGAGAACAGATCACGGTTCTGCTGCAGCAGTTCTCGACATTGTGGCTTCGGGGCCAGCGTTAGCATCTCCGCAGTCACGACCTCCTCGACCTTGGCTTCTGGATGGGCCCCCAGGCAAGGAGCCTTCAGCGGTTCATGGTCCCGCCAAGGTTTGAGTAAGTTCACATAGTGTACCTGGTGTGGCTTTCTGTGACCGGGCTGGTGAACCTTGTAATTCACATCCCCGAATTTTCGTACAATCTCATACAGGCCTTGCCATTTGGCCAAGAACATGCTCTCCACCGTAGGGATAAGTACTAACATGCGTTCCCCGGGCTGGAATTGCCTTAGCCTCGCTGATCGGTTGTGTACCCTCGCTTTGGCCTCCTGTGCCTGGAGATGTTCCTTTATGATAGGCATTATGTGTGCCATCCTTTCCTGCAGCTGGGTAACGTGCTCAATAACACTTTGGTGCAGTGTGACCTTCGCTTCCCAGGTTCCTTAGTGATGTTCCGGAGCCCTCGTGGATGTCGGCCATACAGGAGCTCGTACGGCGAGAAGCCAGTGCATGGCCTTCAAGGTCTTATTGAAGAGCTCCATCAGGACATCGGTCTGCAGATGGTAAACAGAGGTTTGCAGCTTGGCAACCTGGAGGACTCTACACAGCTGCTGCATCACTTTGCTCATACATGGGGTACCCTGGTCCGTCAAGATCTCCTTGGGCAAACTGATCCTGGCAAAGATGTGGACAAGCTCCCGGGCGATACTCTTAGCCGAAGAGTTACTCAGTGGCACCGCTTCTGGGTATTGGGTCATGTAGTCCATGACCACTGAGATGTACTGATGGCCATGTGCAGATTTAACAAGGGGACCTACCAGGTCCATTGCAAACCTCTCAAATGTGATCTCTATCACATGCAATGGGACTAAGGGGCTTCGGAAGTGACAAGTAGGAGCAGTTATCTGACAGGTGGGGCAGGACCTACAATAATTCAGGATCTCTCGGTAACACCCCGGCCAATAGAACCTCCGTAGCACTCTCTCCTGTGCTTTCTCTACCCCTAGATGTCCACCCAAAACATGCGAATGGGCCATGTCTAAAACCCTCCGAGGTAGGGTCCCGGAACTAACAGCTGCTCTATTAACTCTCCACCCCTCAGTTTGGTCACCCGATACAACTCGCAATTGACTGCAAAGTGAAGGAACCTGGTGTCAGCCCCCGACTCTTGAGCAACCACATTACATACAGTCACATTCTCAAATGCCCCCTTTAATGTAAGGTCCTGAAATTGAGCAGTCCCTTAGTTCTCTTCGGGCACCACTAAGCCAGGAAAGCTGGGCTCCTCTATTACCGTCTCGTCCTCCTCTCCAGCAAGGACACAAAGGGAAACTCCTCCATCTTTAATGTTGATGGAATCGCCTTCGGAGGGGCCTGGCTTTTGACTGGGAAACTGTACAGCCCCCTTATGCCATAAGCTCCAAAACAGAGAAAAATTCTGCACAAGTATGACAGGATGGATTAAGTCTTTTACTACCCCAGCCTCATGGGACTTATTACCACATTACAGAGTAGTCCTTGGCATCTTCGTGTATGCAGGGGACTCTCACAAACTTCTTAGGGATTAACTGGTGGGACAGTGCAACGATTAGGGTCACCACTCACCAGACTTACAGAGTCCAAAAGTCTCAGAATAATTACCCCATTGACAGACATGGCACACGAATGCCGTCCCTGGCCGGGTTGACAGTCCACACTGCAGGCTGGATAGGCATAATAGGAGCAGCGCCTATCTAGGCTGCAGTCTATGGGTTCAGGAAACATTTGACACAGGGCGGGTACATGTCCAGGATTGTGACACCGACAACAGCCCACATCCTTCATAACATCCTTAGTGGACCCTTCAGCAGGATTGGGACGCCCCCCCCATTTGTGGGTATAGCCACCCGCCCCCTTTGGGTATCCCAGTATGGGGAAGTAGCGACATCTGGTTTCATAAGGGATTTCTTGACAATCTGGTATCTCTCAACGAGGCCAACCAGGTTGTCTGCATTCCGAGGGTCGCCCTGGGCAACCCAAGTCTGTATTGTCCTGGGAACAGAGAGGATGAACTTGTCCATCACCACATGTGCGACCATCTGGGCCAGAGTCGAAGTCTCTGGCTACAGCCACTTTTGGAACTTAGTGCAACAAATCGAACATTTGGGAGCGAGGGGGTTTGTCGTCAGCATGCCCAGCTGTGGACTCACTGAGCCCTTTTCGACATCATTACTCCAAGGTGAGCCAGAATTTCAGTTTTTAATTTTTCATACTCATTGGCATCCTGGAGGGCCAAGTCGTAAAACGCCGTTTGAGATTCCCCCAACAGAAATGGCGCCAGCACCTTCACCCACTGCTCCGGCGGAAGTTTTTCCTGTTCAGCCACCCGCTCGAAAACAGTCAAAAAGGCCTCCACATCATCATCTGGTGTCCTTTTCTGCATGGCTTGTCTTACAGTTTTCCGGACGTACGCAACATCACCTGGAGATGGGGAGGAGACCTCCGGCCTTATACGAACCGCCTCTACAAAGAGCTCCATTTGCCATGTTAGCGCCTCCTGCTGCTGTCACTGCTGTTCTGCTAACAGCTTATTTGCTCCTGTTGCGCCAATTGCTGTTGTTGACTGGCGAGCTGGTGTTGCTGCTGTACCTGGACGAGATGCTTCACAAGCTCCTCCATGCTGCCGGACGTCTCGTGCTGGATGGTAGATTTTACCCAGGACATGCAGTTGTCCACAGACTCTATGCGTGTTCCTGCAATACTGCCCGCACTCAAAAAAACCACAAGTGAGGGGCTGACACACTCAGCTGCTTCACAAGGAAGACACATGAACAGTTCTGGTATTAGATCACCTGCTGGTTTATGATGGATAGCATAAACCTTGGCAGGGTGCAGCAAAATAAACATAGCCTATCTGGCTTAACGGTAAAGCAAACAGACACAGTCTGTAAGAGTCCTCTCCCTACAGGATTCCCTCAGCTCCTCCTGGAGCTATGTGGGAGTTCATGCTCTCCCAAGACATAACACAGCCTGACTCTCATGTCCAGGTATTTATCAACCCATGTGATGATCACATGAACTTGAGTCACACAGGTCCTATAGGATTCTGCAGGTGGAGATACTGTGGACCTCCTCCCACCCGCTTGGTCGACTAAAACCAGCTCATAACATAGCTTTCAATTAACCCTCTCAGCACGTAGCGTGATGGAGGCAAAAACATTCTGGTTCTACATCACTGGCCGCAGTATCCTCAGTGACACATATCTCCCCTGTCACACTATCTTTCTATCCATCTATTTATCTATTATCTATCTATCTATCTATCTAGACGAAGAAAAACCTGATCAGCACCTCCTGGTGTGAACATGTGCAAGCTGCGACGACTGCACAATATAGACAAAAAAATTTTTGAAAATTTTGAGGAATTTGGTCTTATTGAGGGTGTGGTGTAGTGACCCCTGATGCAGCTAGGGGGCACTGTGTATGCTCCTCGGGATATGCATGGAGGCATGTGATGGATGGACGGTATGTATCGCAGAGGTGGGTGGCCCTGTGATGGAAGCCTGGGCATGTTTTGTTCAGCAGATCTACTGCTGAGAGTTGTGTTATACATTGGGAGGCTTCCAGGTGACTTGGAGAGCTGGGTGGGTCTAGTCACCTACAAACCCACCCAAGGGGTATGTGTCTGAATACCCAAAATAAAACCTGTATGTGGTGGTGTGTATATAAAGGACCTGTGGTGAGGTCATGACCATGTGACCTAACCATGTGATCCTGACCTCACCTGTGGGTGGGGTTACGGCTATGTAACAGAAGTGTGTTTGGCACATGGGAGAGTGTGTTGTGGGAGTCTGCCAGTGTGGACAGACTTCCATGTGTCCAGGCGGGACATTACAGAGAGGTCTCTGTGTCTGAAGAGTGAGGCTCCAGGCAGGAGCTGAAGTACTGGAGAATTGTACTGTACGTTACTGTGAGGTTTATGAAGTAATAAACCTGGTGAACTTTTGGATAAGAAAAGTGTCTCCTAATTGCCTCTGAAGCAGCTGAGCGAGTTGAAACCTTACAATTGGTGGATGGAATGCTGGCAGCGACCCAAGGAGCACATATTGCAGTGCTGGGAATCAGGAGCCAGAGGAGGAACGGACGGTCTGGAAACCGTGAGTGTGACCAGGGTCAAGAATAAACTGTGTACTTATGTTTATGTAGTGCCTCTGGAGAGATGAGGTATCTGAAGATGCTATTAAGCCAATGGTGACAGACAGGAGTCTGTTATGTTGACCGGGGTCATTGAGAATGGAGAAAAGAGCATGCTGATAGGATACCTCAGAGGAGGTGTCCGGAAATCTCTGTGGCAGAGAGAGTGTAACAGACAGGAGTCTGTGGTGTGCTGACGGATCAGTGAGACTTTTTTGTCTTTGTGGGATGCCTCTAAGGAGAGGAGGTGCCCGGAAATCTCTGTGGCCGAGAGTGTAACAGACAGGAGTCTGTGTTGTGCTGACGGGTCAGTGAGAAACTATTTTTTTTTTTCTAAAAAACGTGAGGTGTGTGCTGTGGCTCGTCAGAGTCCACGAAGGTGACAAGCGGCTGGCTGTGGATCGGCGGGTCCACGAAGGTGACAAGCGGCTGGCTGTGGATTGGCGGGTCCACGAAGTCTGCGGTGCAGGGACTTGCGGCAGTGGCAAGGACAGCAAGAGGCGTTGTGCGCGGCAGACGGAGGTGCTGGCGGGTTGTGGCAGTGCCAGTAGGAGCTGGTGAGGTGCCATAAGGACATCAGGTCCAGAGTGGCTGACCTCTTAAAGTGATGGTACCAGCCCCAAAGAGACATAGGGGTCTGTGTGAACTGGGGCCTGTGAGAGCCGTGGTGGGTACCCCAGTGATGGGTGGTGTCCCTAAAATGGGAGGAGTCCAAAAAGGGGGCGGCGACCCAAAACAGGGATGGTTACCCAAAAGGGGGCGGAGTTCCAAAAGGGGGCGGTATCCCAAATTGGGGTGGTGGAAAAAAAAAAGGTGGCGATGAATAAGCTGAAGGACGGTTGCCAGGTTCAGTGTCCGAACAGCGCATGTCCAGGATGTTGTACTGACTTTCCATCTGACAAGGTGTCAGGGAGCTGTTCTGTAGAAGTCAATGGAGAGTGTGTGACTTGGCTTCTGGACTCAGGGAGCCAGGTGACACTGGTGAGCGCCACACTCCCTGTCTATCTGAGGGTCCTAAGACAAGTGATTGAGCATAAAGTGGAGGAGCTGGAGAAGGAAGTCCCTGAGCTCATAGAGGCCCAAGCAAAGCATCAGCAGGAGCTTCTCCGGAGGGAGGATGAGAGTCGCTGCTTGGCAGAGGAGCGAGATAAAGTTCTCCGTAAGCTCAAGAGAGAGAAAGAGACTAATGCCCAGCTCCAGAAATCCACGGGAGAAGAAATACAGCAAGCGAAGTGCCACGCAGATGGCCACACAAGAAATGACGAGGTCTTGGAAAACTGCGCTGATGCTCAGGATGAGGAGGTCCAACAGCATGTTCAGGAAAAGGAGACATCGCTTTTCAAGTGTATAATAGAGGTACCCGAAGACATGCAAGAAGCTTGTGCTAGTGAGGATGTACATGAGGCCTTTAGAAAAGCGGTAGAAGCATGTAGTGTGAACTGGGTGCCAAAGAAGAAGCAGTTGGTCATACTGTCGACTAGGGAAGTCACAATGAAGCGGGTGGCTATCCTGAGGGACATGCACCTACATTGTCTCCGCACAAAGCAAATGATCCTGTTGAGAAATCACGAAGTCACTCGACGTCTGGAGCAAGCAAGAAGAGCTCAAAGTCAGCTTGGATTGCTGGAAGACATCATTCAAGTGCCCAGAGGTCTGGTGAAGAAAGTCATCGGAAGACTTGGGAAAGTGATGCAGGAGATGGTGAATAGGTCCAGGATTCCGGCTGATGACGAAGCCCACGTCGTGGGTGAAGATGGGATGGTTCCGTTCCTCATTGTCGGATCCAGAGAGAGCCTTGGGAATATCCGGATGCTCCTGGAGTATCATGTGTCGTACCTGAGAGAAGTAGAGCAGCTACGATTTGAGAGGGAGCAGGTCAACAGAAACCTGCAGGAAATGGAAAGAAGATGGCCGCCACCTTCAACCCGTGGTATTGAGAGGCGAAGAGGTTCGCTTGAGACTACAAGTACTCAAGCTGGAGCTAATACAGGAAATAGGTCGTCTGATGGAAGAGGTAGAAGTAGTGATGCCTCAGTTAGCTCAGTGATGAGTGACCTAAGCAGGAGAACCTGTAGTGGACTAAATGAAAAGTACTCAGACCAGACAGGACGTATGGGTGCAAGGGAATTGCGACGCCGTACTGACCGCTGGGGATGCTGGTGGTCTGACAGGGGGCCTCGTCAGCAAAATATGTGACAGAATCGGAGGACAGACGCCTACCAAAGAGATCAGTAGCAGGGTCCGACTTAGAGATACGGTTTGAATGGCAGAGACGACCGAGAAGGATCTCTGGTCGGGTAACAAGTGTTCAACCCCACAAGTTTGAACAGAGGGGGGAGGTATGTGGTGTAGTGACCCCTGATGCAGCTAGGGGGCACTGTGTATGCTCCTCGGGATATGCATGTGATGGATGAACGGTATGTATCGCAGAGGTGGGTGGCCCTGTGATGGAAGCCTGGGCATGTTTTGCTCAGATCTACTGCTGAGAGTTGTGCTATACATCAGGAGGCTTCCAGGTGACTTGGAGAGCTGGGTGGGTCCAGTCACCTACAAACCCACCCAAGGAGTATGTGTCTGAATACCCAAGATAAAACCTGTATGTGGTGGTGTGTATCTAAAGGACCTGTGGTGAGGTCATGACCATGTGACCTAACCATGTGATCCTGATTCCTGACCTCACCTGTGGGTGGGGTTACGGCTATGTAACAGAAGTGTGTTTGGCATCTGAGAGAGTGTTGTGGGAGTCTGCCAGTGTGGACAGACTTCCATGTGTCCAGGCGGGACATTGCAGAGAGGTCTCTGTGTCTGAAGAGTGAGGCTCCAGGACCGAGCTGAAGTACTGGAGAATTGTACTGTATGTTACTGTGAGGTTTTATGAAGTAATAAACCTGGTGAACTTTTGGATAAGAAAAGTGTCTCCTAATTGCCTCTGAAGCAGCTGAGCGAGTTGAAACCTTACAATGGTTTTTAATGTTTTCCTTGTTTTCACATGGTCCATATTCATACACATGTGCTGCTGTGAAATTTTTTGTCTATATTGTGCAGTCATCGCAGCTTTCACATGTTCACACCAGGAGGTGCTGATCAGGTTTTTCTTTGTCTTAATATATGGTTGCTGGCTGCTTCCAGTTTGATCTTGTACCCCTCCCATTGGTCGTCCAGGTGCCGCAATCAGTTCTACCAGCCCATAAATTGTAGGCTTAGCCCAATAGTGACATGTTTGTCCAAAGCTGCAGGTTGGTGGCCCAGAAGTGGCTTGTAGTGTAGAGCAGGGACCCATCTGAGGGAGGTCACCTTGCCGCGGTTGATGGGCATACATGAATTGGCCAATTTATTCGCTAAGAACCTTTCATTTTTCATCTATCACTGTAAGTAAAAAAAATTTTCAAATTTTTTTTTTTTTAAATTTTGAGGAGTTTGGTCTTGGAGTGTTTTTAATGTTTTCCTTGTTTTCACATGGTCCATATTCATACACATGTGCTGCTGTGAAATTTTTTGTCTATATCTATCTATCTATCTATCTATCTATCTATCTATCTATCTATCTATCTATCTATCTATCTATCTATCTATCTATCTATCCCTTTGATAATTGTCCGGGATGACGACCCAGTGATGAGTGCGCAGGTATCAGCCCCATGTACCAAGTATAAAAGTTCCCAGGATGGGAGTTAGTGAATCATTTTGCCTGTAATTTTTATTTCCGTTCTCTTATTATCAAGCTCCTAAACTTTGTTTTATATTCCATTTACTCATTTTATATCCTTCTTCTCAAAGTGACGGCATTACTAGAAGATTGGATTGTTAAGCTCCAGAGTGTTATAAAGAAGAAATATTCTTTTTAAACTTTCAATAAGGCAATTTTAAACACTTCAAAATATAAAATGCGGAAATGAGCCGAGACTGCCCTGATTGCAGATGATACTGGAACCTGCGGAATTTAGTTAACGCTTAAAGTTAATTCTGGTGGGGAATGCATGATTAGAAAATGGTATAATATTTTTGTTTTTCAGATTTTCATTCGAAAACTTTTGTTGTTTTTTTTATGTTCTATCTATCTCAAACTGTTTACTTAATCCTACACAATATGCTGACTTTTATTTTTTAAAGAGTTATTATCCTTCCATATTTAGGTATCTAACAATGTAATAGATTTTTCATTAAATCCTGCACGCACTAAAAATAAGATGACTTTGAGAACTTTAACTGATAGCGAGCTAACTCTGTTACCTAGTCCTATTCTATACAGTAAAGCTTAAATAAGTTGTCTACTACTTTAATATTGAAGGCCTATCCTTAAGATAGGTAATCAATAGGGATAAGCGAACCTGAACTGTAAAGTTTGGGATTTGTACTGAACACCTAGTGGCCAGTGCAGAACTCTTAAAAACAGATTTTTTTTTCCTGAAGTTCGTTTTAATATTCGGGTTCGGTGCCGAATAAAGTTTGTTGAAAGGCTGTGGTTCAGTCAATCAACAAGCTAGTTGGCTGTGGGCATTTCTAGAGCCATTAAAGCCATGTCAGATATTGTCCGGCGCAATAAGTGACCCGGCCTGTATAAACGCCGGATCACAGGTTATGCCACCATTTATTCTCATCCTGTTGCAGTGCACCCTAACAACCTGGTGCACAGTGCCATAAAAGCCTGGTATAGAGTGCACTAACAACCTGGTGCATAGCACTTCTGTTGCACAGTGCATAGTGCCTGTATAAATGCCAGATCTCAGATTGCCCCGCCATTTTATTCTCAGCCTGGTGCCCAATGCCCTAACAGCCTAATGCAGTGTAGAACAGCTTAGTGCAGCGTACCCTAACAGCTTAATGCAGCGTACCCTAAGGGTACGTTTCCACGTTAAAGGAAATCTGTCACCCCATTTTTGCCCTATGAGATAGGGCCACAGCCATCAGGGGCTTATCTACAGCATTCTGTAATGCTGTAGATAAGCCCCCGATGTCACCTGAAAGTGAAGAAAAACGAGTTATATTATACTCACCCAGGGGCGTTCCGCCGTCCGGTCAGGTCCGATGGGCGTCGCGGTCCGTTCCGGGGCCTCCCATCTTGAAGCGAAGCCGGCCTCTTCTTTCCGTCCCGTCGCGGCTCCTGCGCAGGCGCACTGATCTGCCCTGGTGAGGGTAGAGCAGAGTACTACAGTGCGCATGCGCCGGACCTCTCTGACCTTTCCCGGCGCCTGCGCACTGCAGTACTCTGCTCTGCCCTCACCAGGGCAGATCAGTGCTCCTGCGCAGGAGCCGCAACGGGACGGAAAGAAGAGGCCGGCTTCGCTACAAGATGGGAGGCGCCGGACCCGGACCGCTATGCCCATTGGACCCGACCGGACGGCGGACCACCCCTGGGTGAGTATATTATAACTCGTTTTTCTTCACTTTCAGGTGACATCGGGGGCTTATCTACAGCATTACAGAATGCTGTAGATAGGGCCACTGCCATCAGGGGCTTATCTCATAGGCAAAAATGGGGTGACAGATTCCCTATAAGAAAACCTGGCGTTTTGGACGGAGCGAAAACCCATCTCCGCCCAAAGCCCCACCCCCTTCTGAACGCGCGGTGAATCCGGATGTATTCATTGAACACATCCGGAATCGCCGCAGCGCTAGATAGGACTCTGCTATTTACCTTGCGGTGACGGAGTGTCGCCGCAAGGTAAAAGGACATGCTGCGGTCTGAAAAGACGCGCCGCATGTCCGTTTACGCAGGTCTGCCGCCTGCGTGTTTTAACGCATAGTGGAGACGGGATTTCTTGAAATCCCCTCCACTATGCTGTAACATCTGGACGCTGCATGTTTGACGCTGCGGCCGTGCACAGCGTCAAACACGCAGTGTTTCCTTACCGTGGAAACATAGCCTAACAGCTTAGTGCAGCGTGCCATAGCAGCCTGGTGCACAGTGCCCTAACAGCCTGGTGCGACATGCACTAACAGCCTGGTGCGACGTGCCCTAACAGCCTGGTGCGACGTGCCCTAACAGCCTGGTGCGACGTGCCCTAACAGCCTGGTGCGACGTGCCCTAACAGCCTGGAGCGACGTGCCCTAACAGCCTGGTGCGACGTGCCCTAACAGCCTGGTGCGACGTGCCCTAACAGCCTGGTGCGACGTGCCCTAACAGCCTGGTGCGACGTGCCCTAACAGCCTGGGCGACGTGCCCTAACAGCCTGGTGCGACGTGCACTAACAGTCTGGTGCGACGTGCCCTTACAACCTGGAGCGACGTGAGCTAGCAGCCTGGTGCGACGTGCCCTAACAGCCTGGTGCGACGTGCCCTAACAGCCTGGTGCGACGTGCCCTAACAGCCTGGAGCGACGTGAGCTAGCAGCCTGGTGTGACGTGCCCTTACAGCCTGGTGCGACATGCCCTTACAGCCTGGAGCGACGTGAGCTAGCAGCCTGGTACGACGTGCCCTAACAGCCTGGTGCGACGTGCCCTAACAGCCTGGTACGACGTGCCCTAACAGCCTGGTGCGGCATGCCCTAACAGCCTGGAGCGACGTGAGCTAGCAGCCTGGTGCAACGTGCCCTTACAGCCTGGTGCGACATGCCCTAACAGCCTGGTGCGACGTGCCCTAACAGCCTGGTGCGACGTGCCCTAACAGCCTGGTGCGGCGTGCCCTAACATCCTGATACGACGTGCCCTAACAGCCTGGTGCGGCATGCCCTAACAGCCTGGTACGACGTGCCCTAATATCCTGATGCGGTATGTCCTAACAGCCTGGTACGACGTGCCCTAACAGCCTGGTGCGGTGTGCCCTAACAGCCTGGAGCGGTGTGACCTAGCATCCTGGTGCAGCATACCTGTAAAACAGCCTAGTGCAGAGTACACGTAATACAGCCTGGTGCAGAGTACCCGTAATACAGCCTGGTGCACAGTGCCTTAACAGCCTGGTGCTGAGTAGAGATGAGCACGAATCTTTTAAGGTTCGATTCGGCTCGATTCGCCGAACAGTTCAATGAACATACCTGAACCCCATTAACTTCAATGGGAAGCTAAACCAAATGTATACACAACACCTTAAGGGGTAACAAAAAGCTTCCCAAACAGCTAAAATTAGGGGAAGACACCTTGAAAAGTGGAATCAATTGACCCACAGTACAAATTTGCAAATGGCACAGCTCGTGTGTGAAGTTGCCCCAGTGTAGGGCCGCCACCAGGTTCACACCATTATCGCACATGGGCTTCCCTTACTCCAGGTTCAGTGGAGACAGTCATTGCTCAAACTCTGCCTGGATATCTGGCCACAATTCTTGAGCTGTGTGACTGCGATCTCTAAGGCATATTAATTTAAACAGTGGTGAGGGGGATTCATTCTACACTATTGGAACGCATGTCTCATTAAAGGAGAGATTGAGGGCACAGGTGGAGGGAGCAGAAGCAGTGGAGAAAGTGTTAGATACAGAGGTTTGTCCCTTAAGCTTTGGGGATTCCAAGACTTCTGGAGCAGCCCTTGACTGCCTGCCCTCACATCCATCAGTCACCCAGTGCCCAGTCAGCGAGGTGTAACGCCCCTGCCCCTGCCCATGTTTGCACTTCCAGGTGTCAGTGGTTGAATGCATCCTGGCAGACACAGAATTTTGAAAGAAAAGGGTGATGTTGTCTGTGACATGCTGGTGTAGCGCAGGCACAGCTTTCTTAGAGAAGAAATGGTGACTGGGCAACTGGAACTTGTGGACTGTGATGGTCATCAACTTTGGAAACCGTTTGGATCCACCAGGTGGAAAGGCAGCATTTCCGTGGCCAACAGGTTGGAGATGGTGTGAGTCGCACGTACAGGGCTTGGGGTACTTGGCACCGAGCCCGTTCACTTCACTGGGGGATGTCACGGGTAGCGCGGCTCGGTCCGTTGCCCTGGGCGCTCACTAAAAGGGGAATATTTACAGGGGATTGTAGATTTACAGAAATGTTCGTGATGCCACCTGTGGTTTCTGATCAGGGTGACCAGCGCTGCAGGGTGAATCCTCTGAGGGGTTGTTACTGGGCAGCAAGGTGTTAAGTCTCCCACAGGTAAGACTGATCCCTCAAGGTATATGGCGGTGCAGGGTGCAGGTTCAATAAGGCAAACACACACAAGACAGTCTCTTTCTGTACCTTTACTGGTGATATTTACAGGCACGTCCCGGGAAGCTGCTCAGGGTGGAGGATGAACGTCCAGTAATCACTAAGTAGGTGTAGGGCCTCCTTACGTCTTCATATGTGTGAGTTTCTGACTTGCATGAAACAAAGCCTAACTCCGTGTGAAACAGCTACGCCCGGCTGACATTGTGGTGGAGCCTTCTTTTGGACAGAACTAAGTCTCTATCTGCAGCGTCCTGCTAGACTCCTGTTCTTCCTGACCCCGGTTACGTATCAGCACTGTTGGGCCCCTCTGTGACCTGTAGTCCAGCAGGGTCTCCGGTTTTTCCTACTAGCCGTGAAGGTACTAGCAAGCTCGGACCCAGTGTCCGGTAGTGCAGAGTGGAGGTAAGCTATCGTTGCTATTTCTCCTCAGTCACTCTCTTTCCCTTTTTCCACTTGCCTGTCATCCTACTCACACCTTTAACATAAGCACAAGCAGCAGTAGATGTCAGCTTCCTTCCCTTCACCGCTCTCCAAGCGTCGGCACGCTTACTTTCTGAAATGCTCACTGTTTGACTCTCAGTGGACTCAACTTTGACCAGACTAAGTGGTAATCCTTTCCACTAACACTGGACTCCACGATATAAGCTGAATATTTGCTGAAGTCCTCAAGCTTTGAGATAAGTCTTTCTGTCTGGCTAGTGTTCCCTCTCAGCACGTCTGAGGTAACTAGCTCGTCTCCTCTGTCACACGCTCTGACAGGAATCTCTGAAGTCACTGCCGTTCTGAGATGTTCTGCTGTTCTGAGGTAACACCAACGACTAGCTAACCCTCAGCTAGACTGCCTTCATAATCTGACTGCTCTATCTCTCCACAAGGGCTCCCTCTGGTGGCACCAGTAAAATGTGAAGTGTGAATGAATATCGGGTGATTGTGAATTACCTTCCATGCATCCTCCAGGGTAACATGTGGCACCAAGCGCAGCTGGGCTACACATCCCCCCTAGTTAATATCAGCACTCCCGGGCTGAAAAAGAAAACAATTTTTATACATAACAATAAACATAACTCATCCCTTGGAGGTAAGGACACTTGAACGTTTCAATGTATACAAATTAGCAAATAGACAAATATCAAATGCTTTCACACAATAAATACAGGATTCTTGTGGAGGACCCGTACCAAACCTCCCACGGTGGTCCTGGGTGGGCTGCAGGACTTCTCTGCTGCAAACCTCACTCAAGGCCACACCATACGGGTTTTTCTTCTGAGGTAGAATGGTTTACGTAAAACCAAGATGGGGCACTGAGTGCCAACTATTTACAACACAGTTTTTGGGCTGGCAAAGTCCTCAGCCACGCAGTCCTTGGCATAAGAACATTTCACATATCACATTAACACTTTACCCAACTAGGGTACCATACTTCAACCATGTAAACATCATCACATAACATTTTCAATAAAGTGCAATTCTTCATAACTTTGTACATAACAGTAAACCCGGTCTGGGTCCTACTGGTGTTCTTCGACTATAGTAGCACCTTCCACACCTGGGGCTGGAAGCATACGGTGCGCTAGGGAATGCAGCACTAAGAGATAGTGTCCTGCTACCAGTGTCTGAGTAGCTACAGTCCTCTTTACAACTTTTACTTTGCGACCTGCTTGAGGCCTGACAGGTGCCTCTTCTAAGTACAGATTTGGCTCAATAGGGATCGCTGTAGCAGTCGCTGTGCTCTGCAGCGTTTCCAATGGTGACGCAGGTGCACGCAGTGGCTCAGTTGGGGTCGCACTTGCAGTCGCTGCGCTCTGTTGCGTTGCAGAATAGGACGCAGGATAAGATGCAGGTGCACGGCCGGGCGCTGATGTGACTGAGGCTTGGGACGCTGAGACGCGGGGTGCGTTTCCGGCTTCAGGGACTGGGTCGCTGACTCGGGAGACATTCAGGGCATACCACCCTTAAGCCCCCAGTGCCGCGTGTAGGTGACGACATCCCCAATAAGCAGATCCCTTCCCGGGTGCCCCTCTGGCAGGTGAGACTCCACATCCCTGCGATTAACAAAGACCTCCTGGTACAGGCCTGGTTCGTGGATGAACCCCCAGCCTCCCTGGAGTTTGAAGTCTCTAATGGCCCCCTGGCGCCGCGGTTCCCGGAGCATACCTTTATCTCGCCTGACGATCTCCTTGTCAGCAAGATCCTTCTCCCGGTACCTCTGGCGAAGCTGCTGCGCCTCACGCTGCTCCTTCTGCTGTCGCTGCTCATGCTCCCGGCATCACCACTCGTTCTACTTCTGGGCGGCGTACTCCACGTCGTCCAGGAGCTCCATCTCCTCCCATTCGATCTCCATCGCTGACGGCTGGGTTTCTTCCGTCGTCGTCCCTTCCGGGGGACTGCATTCTGCTGCTGCCGCTGGTTCCAGGCCTGGCTGGCATTCTGGTCCGGGCAGGGCCTCCTCAGCCTCCTCTCTTCCAGCCGCGTCTTCTGCGGGGTCAGGTACAGCTCTTTTGGGGCCGGCCTCCGGTTCTTCATCAGCCGCTGGGTCCAGTGGTGGCGCGGGTGGCATTTGCGCATCTTGAGGGGAGAGCAGTGGGTCCCACAGCAGCCGCTGTTTCAGGGCACGCCAGCTCTGCTCCATCGCCTCCATCTTTGCGCGGTGTCGGGCCATATCCCTCAGCTCCGCATCCACCTCTTCCACTCTTCATTCTTTGGTCGTTCTCCCGACCTGGGGACAGTTCAAGTACAGGCTGCACCTCTTCAGGGGAACGGGGTCTGCGCACTGCCATTCCCCCACACAGTGACTCCTGTCCTTCTGCCATCTCACGCCAGGCCATACTGTGCTTCCCATCTGAAACAATCTGGTCTTTTCCGTGGAGGCGGGACTTTCGCTTTCTCTTCTTAGCATAGAGGATGAAGAGGAGGCGGATCTCTCTTGCAGTGGGGCAGGCTCGGACATTGTATAAGCATTTTGACAGGGCGCCCATCACTTTCGCGCCACAGGGGGGAGTACGCCCACGAATACACGCCCTCCTTCTTCACCAGCGCCTCAGGGCGCGAATATGGCGGCAAAATGGCGGAAAATGGCGCCAAAAATCACAAAAACTGCACACAGTCTTTTTGCACAAAACAGTCCATTTAGGCACACAGGACTCGCTTCGGATCCTGTTCGTGACGCCAAAAAGATGAGTCGCACGTACAGGGCTTGGGGTACTCGGCACCGAGCCCGTTCACTTCACTGGGGGATGTCACGGGTAGCGCGGCTCGGTCCGTTGCCCTGGGCGCTCACTAAAAGGGGAATATTTACAGGGATTGTAGATTTACAGAAATGTTCGTGACGCCACCTGTGGTTTCTGATCAGGGTGACCAGCGCTGCAGGGTGAATCCTCTGAGGGGTTGTTACTGGGCAGCAAGGTGTTAAGTCTCCCACAGGTAAGACTGATCCCTCGAGGTATATGGCGGTGCAGGGTGCAGGTTCAATAAGGCAAACACACACAAGACAGTCTCTTCTGCACCTTTACTGGTGATATTTGCAGGCACGTCCCGGGAAGCTGCTCAGGGTGGAGGATGCACGTCCAGTAATCACTGAGTAGGTGTAGGGCCTCCTTACGTCTTCATATGTGTGAGTTTCTGACTTGCATGAAACAAAGCCTAACTCCGTGTGAAACAGCTACGCCCGGCTGACATTGTGGTGGAGCCTTCTTTTGGACAGAACTAAGTCTCTATCTGCAGTGTCCTGCTAGACTCCTGTTCTTCCTGACCCCGGTTACGTATCAGCACTGTTGGGCCCCTCTGTGACCTGTAGTCCAGCAGGGTCTCCGGTTTTTCCTACTAGCCGTGAAGGTACTAGCAAGCTCGGACCCGGTGTCCGGTAGTGCAGAGTGGAGGTAAGCTATCGTTGCTATTTCTCCTCAGTCACTCTCTTTCCCTTTTTCCACTTGCCTGTCGTCCTACTCACACCTTTAACATAAGCACAAGCAGCAGTAGATGTCAGCTTCCTTCCCTTCACCGCTCTCCAAGCGTCGGCACGCTTACTTTCTGAAACGCTCACTGTTGGAATCTCAGTGGACTCAACTTTGACCAGACTAAGTGGTAATCCTTTCCACTAACACTGGACTCCACAATATAAGCTGAATGTTTGCTGAAGTCCTCAGGCTTTTAGATAAGTCTTTCTGTCTGGCTAGTGTTCCCTTCAGCACGTCTGAGGTAACTAGCTCGTCTCCTCTGTCACATGCTCCGACAGGAATCTCATCTGAAGTCACTGCCATTCTGAGATGTCTGCTGTTCTGAGGTAACACCAACGACTAGCTAACTCTCAGCTAGACTGCCTTCATAATCTGACTGCTCTATCTCTCCACAAGGGCTCCCTCTGGTGGCACCAGGAAAATGTGAAGTGTGAATGAATATCGGGTGATTGTGAATTACCTTCCATGCATCCTCCAGGGTAACATGTGGCACCAAGCGTAGCTGGGCTACACAGGTGGAGTTCAAGCTCTTAGCATTGGCATGTGTAGGAAGAAACATTCTTTTACGTGACCACAATTTTGAGACCAAGGGCTGGCTACTGTGCTGAGAGAGGGTGGAGTGGAGTGAACAGGACTAACTGCTGGACTGTGAGTGAGGAGCAGGCCTCTTGATGCTGCGCTTTCCATCCACTGGAGCAATTTCCCTTTCTGAGCCTCATCTACAAGTTGTACCGCTGTGCGACTGCCAAAGAAAAGGAGAGGAGTAGCCTGTCCAGTAACAGAAGTTGTCAGTGGTTTTTGGATAGAACGAGATAGTGTTTGTTCAGTTGAGCTTTCATTAACATTAACACCTAACCCACATACATGTCAAACACCAATCCTATTCCCCCTTGCACCACAACCTCACTTTTTCCCACTCATGTTGTAAGTACCCTTCCCCTCTTTTAACCTGCTGGTTCACAACGTTAAGCTCAGACCTGTCAGTCACCTGACACTAAATGAACAATTACTATTTATTTTCTTAGATAGTGTGCTTGAACAACACTCTTATACCTAACGATTTTGATGATCAAATGTGGCCTCATGATTGCTCACTGCAACACAGTTTTATCCCAAACGATTTGGATTATCAAATAGGGCCTTCTGGCTGAGCCCCTGCATTAGGCCTAATGATTTTTAAGAGGAAATCTGGCCTTCTGATTGCTCACTGCAACACAATTTTATCCCAAACTATTTGGATTAGTAAATAGAGCCTCCTGACTGAAACCCTATATTAGGCCTAACGATTGATTTTTAAGAGAAAATCTGGCCTTCTGATTCCTCACTGCAACACACTGAGGGACAGTGTGAGGTTCTGTGTGTGTACTCTGTCAAAAAGCGTCTGTGTGTTTACCCTGCACTCATCTCTGTGGGAGTCCTCTGTCAAAAGTGGATGCGGCTGATATACTTCTTTTTTCAGCCAAAGGTATGGACAAGTCCTGTGGGATTCACATCTTGTTAATTTTAATGATTGTGAGCTTACTCTCATTGGCTGTGGACAGGCAGATGTGCCTATCTGTGATCACATCCCTTGCTGTGCTAAACACACATTCCAACAGTGCACTTACTGAGCGCAGTCTAGCACCTCCAAGACATAAAAGGCAAGCTCAGGTCATGTGTCCAATTTGGAGAAGTTAAATGGGGCAGACACATCACTCAGTACGTGGAGACGTGTGACCACATACTATTTCACCATGTTGTTGAAGCTCTGCCTCCTGCTGAGGAAGGTTTTCCAAGCTACTCTCCCTTTCGAGGTGGTGCCATTGCCCCAGCTGCGTTGGCGACTTCCTCCTCCTCTGCCCTGTGCTTCCACTGAGCCCCCTCTGTCAGGTGGGAACTCCTTCAGTAGTGTGTTTACCAGCGTGCACTTGTATTACCTCATTTTCCAATCATGCTCCAGTGATGGAAGTAAGGGTGGCACATAGTCCTTGTAGCGGGATTCCAGCAGGGTGGCCACCCAGTAATCAACACTGGTAACAATCCACTCAACTCGTTGGTTGTTGCACGGGTGTAAAGGTTCGTCGGATGCAGTAAACAGCAGGAGACACAGAAGTGGTTAACAGGGATTTTACTTAGGCAATTTAGAAATAGGTATTCAAAGGATCCTCCACACAGGGAGGTGATTCTGCAAAATAGTGAACTACACAATAAACATAACAAGAAAGGTGAGAGATGAAAGTAATGACTTATCGGTTGAAGTTCTGGTTGGGAGGTGGTTGTAACAGCTCCCGGCGGCGTCGCAATCCGTGAACAAAGTCTCTGGCTCTGCTGTGTAGGAACGAGATGCACTGTCTCCTGACTGTGCCGAAGTATCCAGATCCATGGGTTCTGAGTCCATTGTTCTTGGGTCCGTTGATCTTGGGTCCGTTGAAGCGTTGATGGAGTTCCTTCTCTTGGTTCCTTAAGGAGAACGCGGTACACTGGGAGCACAACGCCATACAGGCCGCAGGGGGAACAAGGCCTCGCACGGAATCACAAATTTCAGGAAAAGAAGTCACGCCAGATGTACTGCACGCTATGGGTCTGGTAAGTGATTGGACACTTGGTAGGGAAATTGGAAGTCGGGATGTCTTGCAAAGGACTGGAGTCAGTGGCGGTAGATAAGGAGAGGGAGTCAACCTTCTTCCTGCTCTGTAGTCGCCTTCCCGCCAAGTCTCTCTCTTTCCCGCGCTCAGCTCTCTTTATGTCACCCACGGCCCCTGTGGTCAGGTGCTCAGAATTCCCCCACCCAGACAAGTTGTCTTCCTGTAACAGTGATGATGGCCCCATAGTTCCTGCCCCAGAGTGTTTCCCGAAGCGGCAACACTGCTCCTGTTCATCTCCTTACACAGTCACCAAAGCATGTATTCGCTCATGTATGCCAGGCTGCTCAAAGGCAAAGACAAGCTGTCCTTGCTGGGAGGTATATGTGTTCTTTGTATCCCAATGGCTGCACAGTTGTGTACCTGGCTGCTTTTGGTACAGGAAACCACCCTCTGAACCATGTGTGGACGACTGGCCTGCAAATGGTGTGAATGGTCCCTGTTCCGCCTCCTCTTCCTCCTGTGCCACTACTTCATCCATCATCACGTGAAGCATTTTTTCATGGAGACGTAGTAGTGAGATAGTAACGCACATTCTCACCAGCATATGTAAGATGGAGTTTCAAGTTTTTGGTACGTTGCATATAAAGTGGTAAGCGGAAAGTTATAAGTGACGCTGCAGAGCAGAAAGGTGAGCAGCTGCAGCAGGGACAGAACGCCAAAAGTGTGAACAGGGGGCCCGCACACCTCTGACATGTCAGGCTAATTTTTCAGGAAGCTCTGCACCACCAAATTCAGCACGTGTGACAGACAAGGGATGTGCATCAAACCAGCTAGGCCCAGAGCTGCTACGAGATTTCGCCCATTATCACACTCCACCAGGTCGTTCTTGAAGTTCAGCGGCACCATCCTGTGCATTGTGGGATTTTTACCCCAAACAGATGAGATTCAGAACAGCCTGCTGTTGTTTACCCCTGGCTATGCAGAATTTGGTGGTGCAGGTGTTACGCTGACCGGATGAGGAGGCGGTGGAGGAAGCAGAGTAGAAGGCAACATGGATAGAGAAACATCCAAGAAACATCCATCAATCCTCAGTGGTGGTAGGACATGCTCCAAAACGCTTTTTGCTTCAGGCCCAGCTACATTTACCCAGTGGGCAATTATGGAGATATAACGTCGCTGCCTGTGCTTACTTATCCACGTATCGGTGGTTATATGGATCTTGACACTGATGGCGTTGCACAGTGCACACCTGATTTAGCCCGCAACATATTTATGCAGGGCAGGGATGATCCGTCTGGAAAAGTAGTGGCTGCTGGGAACTATGTACAATGAGCCCCATGATCTCAACATATTGTTGCCCCTTTATAAATCACTTGTGAGTGGGAGGAAGAGGCCGAGAAAGCAGCAGAAGAGAGAACAGGATGAGGCTCAGATCTTTCCTGGTTCTTCAGGTGTGTACTCCACTGCACCTCAAGCATTGCATTCTGATGCCTCATCATGCAGGTGGTGCTCAGGTTAAGAACATTTATGCCTCTCTTCGGTCTCTGATAGTAAAATGTGCAAACCACATGTGTCTTGTCAGGGAACTCCTTTGAGGTGGCTTTTGTGTTCATTTGCGTGGTGGGCAGTAGCAGCAGACTTACTAGCAAGAGGCTGCCTGCGGTGCTTTTGCACCCTGCTCCCTTTTTGCTGTGCAGCTGGGGCAGTGTAACCACCACCTCTTCCTCTGAAATGCCCACATCACTTGGATGGCCTTGACTCTATGTGGGGTCAAGGACCTCATCATTGCATCATTGTACCTCTCCAATCTGTCCTTAACTCTTCTGCCCGACTAATCCACCTTTCTCTTTGCTACTCCTTCTCTTTTCCCCTCTGCAAAACCCTTCATTGGCTCCCAATTCCACAAAGTATCCACTTCAAACTATCAACACTGACTTACAAAGCTGTCCATAATCTGTCTCCCCATATATCTCTGAACTATATCTGAACTGGTATCTCTCTCCACGCAACCTCTGGTTCTCCCAATACGTCCTCTCCTTCACAATCAATCTTCTTCATGTTCCTTATCCAATCGCCTGGAAGACTTCTCCCGAGTATCCCCAATCCTCTGGAATTTTGCACCCAAACACGTCCAATTATTCCCTACATTTGGAACTTTAAAGCGGAAACCCATGTCTTGAAAAACCTTGCTTCAGAACAGCTTACAGCCTGCAATCAGCCTGCAACAACCTCACCAACACCGGTGCTGCTGCAACCCCTGAACCTCTTGTCTCCTTCCACATTATCCAGTAGAATGTAAAGCCACAAGGGTACCTTTGTACCTGTCTGTCACTATTAGATGTTCATTATAATTTCTATTTGTGTTTTTGTATGTAACCCTCCCTCATGTACAGCACCATGGAATTAATGGTGCTTTAAAAATAAATAATAATAATAATCCCCAGCATCTTCCACCCAATCCTCACTTTTGCCTTCCTTGCCAGTCTACACACAACATAAAGCTGCAGCAATTGGCACCTGTTTCTTCGTCATCATCAGAGATCTGCTGCAGTGGTCCTCTGACCATTTGCACTACCCCTCCCCCTCCCATATTCATCCTCAATCAGTGGTTGGGCGTCAGTGCACTCAATTTGTTCCAATTTTTGGCTAGGTCCAGGTGGATGACTCACAGAGCTACAGCCAACAGAGCATTCAAAAGGCATAAGTGACAGCTGCATGACTTGGGGCTCAGACTGCTTGCCCGATTTTCAGTGGTTGTGGTGGAAGACAGATACCCATGGATCGCTGACACAAACTCTGCAATATCAGCAGGAGACCAGATGGAAGGTGAAGTGAATGAACTGAAGACACTCTCAACCAACTAATCTAACCCCGCCTCTCCTTTTTCTGGCCTCACCATTTATCCAGCGGTACTAGTGCCTATGTAAGGGGTATACTGGGACCGTGTAATACTCCACTACCTTCCTTGGTGTTGATGTAAATATTTAATAATGCTGATATGTATATATTTGCTATTTTATGTATCTGTTATGTAGGGAACGTGTAGTGCCCACTTTTGAACACTAGATGGGGCATTATAGTTAATGTAATATAGTACAGTGAAACTGATTAGAAAACAGTTAAACATAGGAGGGGTCAGCTGCAGCTAAGAGAAGGAGGACTATCTCATAGAGTTCCATGATGTGGCAACTTATCACATGGGCTGATGCCCTCAGATCCAGAGCGAAACGGCTGAGGGAACCCCCAAACGCAGTGAGTTTAAACAGAGAGGATGCTATGTTATCGTTAAAGGTGGTAGGACCCCATAATGTACTGGAGTCTGTAGGAAGTACTGCAGGAGAAACCACGACTGTACAGGAGGGCAGGTCACTCACCATGTGGCAGCTGGCTTTGGGGATGATGCTCTTGTATCTGTGACAAAACAGACTAAAGCAGTGGCGTTCCGTGAATAGAGCAGACTAAGCAGCAGCTATGGGGCCCAGACAGGTGAGGGGGCCCACGACGGCCACTGTCATTTGGCAGCTGTGCTGTGCTGACACAGTACTATCTCCTTTAATTAAATATAAGCGACGGCCGGACACTGTAAACCCCTTGAAGGTCCCCTTTCCTTGTTGTCTCCTGGTCAGTGTGTGGCCCAGCTGCGCAAGGCACACATGTCTCCTGGAAAATGCACAAGAAGGTAACTGTAAAGCCTGATATTCATTCACATCACACATTTCCCAACACGGCCACTAGAGGCATTTCAGACTATTTAGTAGTGTGACGTAGCAGTAGGAAGGAGATTAGCTTCCTGTCTCAGGACAGAGCAGTTCAGTTCCTAGTCTTGGTGGGAGAGGAGTACAGACCAGTTCCTGACAGAGCGAATTGAGTTCATGTTTAAAGTGGAGGCTAGTAGGAGTGTAAAGAATCACTCTAGCCTAGTCAGAACTATATTTAACCTGTTACCTCAGAACAAGCTGCCTGTGTTCCTTAAGGACGTGGAAAGTGACTCTCAGAGCGTGCATTGAAATCAGTTGACAGAAGTTCCTGATAGCCACTCGAAGTGGGGTCTAAGAAGGAAAGAAGGAAAGGAATCACAGCAGTCACAACATCGAGTTAACTGAGGACAAGTCAGCGAGCGCTGGAAGGAAAGCTGACATTTACACTATTGCTACTCGTGCTTATGTTAAGGGCGAGAGCAGGGCGAAAGGCAAGTGGAGAAAGAGAGAAGTAAGTGATTCAGATGACAGATCACCTTCACTTAGTAAACCGGACACCGGGGTCCGAAGCGTTGCTAGTGCTTCACGCCTAGTAATAAGAAACACCGGAGGCCTTGCTGGACTTCAAGTCGCAGAAGGTAGCCCTAAGCGCTGATACGTAACCGGAGTCAGGGAGAACAGGAGCCTGGCTTGGCCAGCCTGATAGGCCTGATAATCAGAGACATAGAAGGCTCTACCACAATGTCGGCCGGGCGTAGCTGCTACAGAAAGAGTTGCACTTGACTTTATGCAAGTTTGTACTCACATACACTTTAAGGAGAAAGGAGGCCTTTAACCTGCTCAACAATTCCCTGAATGTGCATTCTCCAACCTGACCAGCTTCCCGGGACATACCTGCAACATCTACAAGTAAAGGTATGGAAAGAGACGGCATTGTGTGTGACTGACTTCTTATCTGCACCCTGCATCACCACCATAGACTTTGAGGGACCAGTCCCACCTGTGGGGGACTTAACACCTAGCTGCCATAACATCCCCTCAGAGATCTACCCTGCAGCGCTGGTCAATCAGATCAGAAACCACAGGTGGCGTCACGAATAGTGTTGAGCGATACTGCTCGATATCTAAAAATATCGGATCGGAATGGCATCGCCGATATCACTAAATATCGGCGATATCCGATTCCGATACCGGAAGTCCCATGTAAGTCTATGGGAACAAAATATCGCAACTAAAAAAAACCTTTATTTCCTTCTAAACACTAAATATACACACATAGAATACATATATATATATATATACATGTCATTGTGACATATATATATACATATATGTATAGTTTATACACTTCTACATAGTAAAATATCCTCTGATTCAATTGCTGGGTAAAGCCGGCTTCTGTGAAAAGACAGAAGCACCCGACATGAAATGACACTTGGTGTACATAGGGTTAACCATGTCTTTTCATGTCGTTTGCAATCTGATTTGCACAAACAATTACATCAGTCTATGTGTGCAAAATTTCACACCTGTAGGGGTTAATTAAAGGTGTAAATTTGTTGTAAAAATAACGGACTTTTTTGCTACGAATTTACACCTTTAATTAACCCCTACAGGTGTGAAATTTTGCACACATAGACTGATGTAATTGTTTGTGCAAATCAGATAGCAAAGGACATGAAAAGACATGGTTAACCCTATGTACACCAAGTGTCATTTCATGTCGGGTTCTGCATTTTCACAAAAGCCGTCAATTGAATTAGCTGCTATTATACTATGTAGAAGTGTATGAACTATAAATATATATATGTGTCACAAACTCAATGACATGTATATATATATATGAGGTGTAAAGTTGCTGAAAAAAAATGCGTGGGCTCCCGCCCTATTTTCGCAACCAGACAGACAAAGCCAGTGAGTGGGGGCAGATAATAATAGCCCAGAGAGGGACCATTATTTTTGGCACCCCCCCCGGCTACTAACATCTGCCCCCAGACACCCCAGAAAGGGCAAATCTCTAATTAGATTTGCCCTTTCTGGCACTTTGCCCGTCTATTCCCATTGCCCTGTAGCGGTGGCGAATGGGTTATTAAGGGGTTAAAATGACCTTGCAATTGAAAGGTCACTTTAAGCCAGGTTAATAATTGAGAGCTGTCAATTAGACAACTATCAATTATTAATCCTATTGTATGAAAGAAAAATCAAACACACACACTTTAATAAAAAAGAAGTTTAATGAAATAATCACACAGTTTTTGACCATATTTTATTTACCTGCTAAAACCATTTCCTGTAATAAAAATAAAATAATAAAGCAAAATTATTCTTACCTATCCCATGCACAGTCAGGTCCCACGGTGTAATCCTTCAGAAAGGGTTAATGTTTACTGCAGGGACCGCAGCTAATGCTGCAGCCTCACAGTAAACCCCCAAATGAATGAGTTCCTCTCCTGGCTGACAGGAGAGGAAGTGGAAAGCTTAATTGATTGCTTTCCACTTTCACTTCAGGTCAGCCAGGGACACCATCAGTGACGTCAGAGGGAACTGATTAACAAAAATAGGGGTTCCCTTCGAAAAAAAAATGGCGTGGGGTCCCCCCTATTTTTGTTAACCAGCCAGATGAAGCAGACCGCTGAGGCCTGGATTTTCAGGCTGTTAAGGAGCCAAGATCCATGGACTTTGCCAGCCTGATAATACCAGGCCACAGCAGTCTGCATATCTTGGCTGATTAACAAAAATAGCGGATCCCCTCGAAAAAAATTGGCGTGGGGTCCCCCCTATTTTTGTTAACCAGCCAGATGAAGCAGACCGCTGAGACCTGGATTTTCAGGCTGTTAAGGAGCCAAGATCCATGGACCTTGCCAGCCTGATAATACCAGGCCACAGCAGTCTGCATATCTTGGCTGATTAACAAAAATAGGGGATCCCCTCGAAAAAAATTGGCGTGGGGTCCCCCCTATTTTTGTTAACCAGCCAGATGAAGCAGACCGCTGAGGCCTGGTTTTTCAGGCTGGTAAGGATCCAATATCCATGGACCTTGCAAGCCTGATAATACCAGGCCACAGCAGTCTGCTTAGCTTGGCTGGTTAACAAAAATAGGGGATCCCCTCGAAAAAAAAACGGCGTAGGGGTCCCCCTATTTTTGTTAACCAGCCAAGTAAAATGCAGACTGCTGCGGCCTGGTATTAAAAGACTGTCAAGGCCCATGGATTTTGGCCCTCAACAACCTGATAATACCAGGCTACAGCAGCCCCACATTTGGCGCATCAAAAGATGTGCCAATTGTGGCACTTTACCCGGCTCTTCCCACTGCCCTGTAGCGGTGGCAAGTGGAGTAATAAGGGGTTAATGTCACCGTTGATTGCACGGTGACAATAAGCCCGGTTAATGATGGAGAGGTGTCAATAAGACACCGATCCATTATTAATCCCAAAGTTATTAAATGTATAAAAAAAAGACAAAGCAAGAAAAAAGTCTTTTAATGAAATAAAAGAGACAACACAGTTTTCATTTATTTTATTATACTCTCATTCCTGCGACGCCATCGATCTCCTGTAAAACAAGAAAAAAAACAAACCAACAGTATACCACCCGTCCGACGCAGTCCATAGTAACGACAGTCCCACGACGATCCAGCTCTGCTACATCGCAATGACAGGCAGAGCCTGTCATCGCAACGCAGCACAGCTGATTACCTGCTTCCCCGGCGGTGACGTCATCGGACTGACTGCTTTACGGCCGGGATTACCCAGCAGTCACTGCAGTTATCGCGAGAAACTGCATGTGACCGCTGGGGAAAGATGATGGCGGCCATGAGCAGTCCAGCCCGTGACCGCCGGAGATCTTCTGCCAGGTAAGTGCCGCTGACTCCTGACAGACCCGACCGACGGACACTGACAGACCCGACTGACGGACACTCACAGACCCGACCGACGGACACTGACAGTGACAAATCCGATTCCGGTATCCGATATGACGAAAATATCGGTACTCGGAATCGAAAGCCCGATACAGCTAATATCGGCCGATACCCGATATTTGCAGTATCGTATCGCTCAACACGAACTATTATTCTAAAATCCCCTGTAAATATTCCCCCATTGCATGAACGCCAGGGCCACGGACCGAGCTCTGCTGCCAGTGACATTCCCCATAGACTTCCATGGGCTCGGTTCCGAGTACCCCATAGCCCTGGTACCACCAATGTGGTGCGCGTCATCAGCAGTTGGCTTAAGTCTCTGGCTGCATTTGCATAAGAAAGCCAGCCTGCAGCCAGAGACACGTGCATCACAGGAAGCAGAAAACATTCATAAGTTTCACTCAGGGAGAGATACACTACACAAGAAGGTGAGCCCTGCTGGCTGGGGTATGGGGTGGATTTTTTTGTTGAATGTGTCCCCTCACTGTGCTGGCACTTTATATTTACAATGGCTAGCCTCTGGCTGCACTTTGCACCTTAGGGAGGAGGGGGGCCCTGCATGCACTGTGGAGGAGGGGGCCCTGCATGCACTGTGGAGTAGGGGGGCCCTACATGCACTGTGGAGGAGGAGGATTGCCCTGCATGCACTGCAGCCACCTTCTGTACTCCTCACAATGCTTCTCCATTAGAGCTGGTTTCATGTGATTTAACCCCTGTACCACCACCAGGCAGGATGATGCTTCCTAGCTGTAGGTAAGACCTCCAGTCTATGTCCCACCACCAACTTCACTGTCAAGGTGTGCAACAATGCATGTTCATGCAATACTAAAAATGTGCAATGCCCTGGAAATCATGGTGCAACCAATAAATGTTACTAATTTATTCTGCTCCTTCACCCCAGAGGCATGCACCTGGGAGACAGCAATTACATGGGGCGTGCTGAGCTCATGAGGTGCCTGAGAGTGGAAGTTCTGCAGATGTTATGGAAGATATTGTGTGCGGCATTTCTGTGTCCCCTTACCTGTGATAAAATGTGTCTTGTAGTTTGTACACATGTTGGAACTTTGCATAGCTTACATATTCCAATCATTTCATATACAAAGATATGACATCCGTCTACCTGTCTTATATGATGCCATGAATGATGGGCATTGCTTGTACCGCTGTCAGATTAGGCACCACACTTCTTACATCGGAGCACACTATGCAGCATGTTCCCTGTCAGGCTAGGTTCACATTTATATGCCTGCAGACTTAATGCGTTGGACGTATACATTAAAACGTATGCCATGCATCAACCTACGAATTTAAACAAGTACATTTGATACATATCGTACTTCCATCTTTGTCTCTATATGTTTTTTTACTTAAAAAGAATCATTTTTCTTCCATCCAGTTACTGGTGTCAACAGTCCCATCCCACTCCATTTTGGCATCAGTTCTGTGAGGAGGTGTCCAGAGGAATAAACTTTTTTTCACCCCACATTAAAAACGCGTACCTTTGGTCAATTATGTTTTTTTCCCACAATACAACGTGATCAGGGCAAAACATAGTCAGAAGAACATTTTTTTTACACTACGTGTTGCCCATTATGGTTTGTGTATGCCTCCATATACGTTTGAATACCATTTTTTTTTGCAATTCAGACATATTTGTCCAGCAGACTGCACTGTATAAATGTGAGCCAAGCCTAAAGAAGTCCTTTTTGTCCAAGGAGGATAAAGCACATCATAAACACAAGTCCATACTGTGTGTTGCTGCTTTGCAGTGTGTATTTTTGCCATGCTGATTTTACAGGTGAAAGGTATTTACTTTGAGCCTTTTTTTGGTTGTAATGGTGAATGCTTCAGGATTATCAATGACCAAAGGGGCGGCAAATTTTTCAGCCGCCCGGGCCCCACAAACAGTTGCTACGCCACTGCACACACAAGATGGTGAGCCTGGCTGGGGGTCGATTTTTTTTTGTTAAATGTGTCCCCTCACTGTGCTGGCACTTTACATTTACAATGGCTCTGACTGCACTTTGCACCTTAGGGAGGGGGGCCCGGCTGCACGCACTGTGGAGGGTGTAGGGGGCCATGCATGCACTGCAGGTGTGTGTGTGTGTGGAGTTAAGAGCACCTGTTTTTTTTTTTGGGGGGGCCCCATTCAGACTTTTGCTATGGGGCCCCATGATTTCTATGTATGCCCCTGGACTAAAGTATACCTAATCGTAGCAGATCTGGACAGGGAGGACACTGAGGAACTGTATGAGATGGTCCGACCAAGGTACGTGCCGTGTGACAGGGAAAAAAGTACAGGGAAAGTGGAAGAAACGTGCAATGTGGAACTTGTTGATGCTGTGAAGAATATGGATGTGCTGCGTAAAGAAACTAGTAAAGTTGTTCATTTGAAAGATAAAGTGGACTGTGTCTCTATTTATGCGGAACTGTCTATAGGGAGCCTTCAGCCAAGCAGAGGAGACCCTGACAGAGCAGAAAATGAAGCCACAGGTATAAGGAGCAAAGGACATTGTATGCATGAGATGAGGGGCCAGGGCATGCCAAAAACATTAGCGTCAGTCAAGGCTACCTCCCTGCCCCTTTGTCACACCTACGCAATTATGCAGAAAGTCCTGTCGCCTACTTGCACCAGAGGAAGGTGTTTCCTTTGTGCACGTAATAGGCACAGATCAACCATGTCCTCTCCCTACAGCACCTACACCATCACCAGCAGCAACATGGCTATGTCCCCTATCTGATGCTCTCCTCATTCTTTACATTCCAAAAAGTACGGACTATTACACGGCCTGTGTACAGAGAGACAGTGGTCAGCAGATTATTACACTGCCTGTATGCAGAGTGCCCCCACAGAGCCTATTTTTAGAGTACCCCCCAAAAAAGAACAAACAAAAACAAAACAAAAATACAGTGTTGTCTACCTCCTCCTGTACCTCTTCCACCTAAAGGGCCACGTTCACCTCCACCTCACCAACTCCTAGTTCAAAAATTATTATTTTTTATTTTTAAGTCATTTTCCTTTCCACATTTGTTTGCAGGGCAATTTTCCTGGTCTTACCCCCATTTTGCAGACCCCTAGCCCTTTCTCTGACCATTTTACATCACCAAAGTTTGGGTCCTCATTGACTTCTATGGAGTTCAGGTTCAGGGTCAAGATCGAATCAAGTTCTGATGCCCGAACCAAACTTTGGACTACAGTTCGTCTAAACCTGACGAACCGACCATCCACGGGTCCGCTCATCCCTATTTAGGGGTTTACTACAGTTACATACAGCAATCCCCACATGTTGGGTTTCAAAGAGATAATGCTCCTCTCTCTGCATATTTGCAGCAGTTTCTGCTCCATCCTTGTAAATTCACGCATTGTTGAGATTGTACTTTTTTAATTTACAAGTGTAGAAAACTGAAATGTCTTTTTATCCTGGCACCGAGTGTAATGGATTGAACTTTATCAATTCATTCATTTTTTTTTCCAATTCCCATTATTCAACTTTTAATGGACTATCAGGAGAAATCTTCAGAGATGAAATGAAAGTGAATCAGGCCTCTGAAACCTCGGAGGCATCTTCTTTTAAGTACATATCTAATGAACAAATCTTTCTTAAAACTATGTAGAATGAATGTCAATTATCAGGAGTCGCACAATTACCTCCATAGTAATGGAATTAAACTGCCAGAGACACCTTATAAAATATATTAAGAAAAACCTCTTCTGCTGTAAATATTGTATACGTTAAGGTATCATTCACACATGTCAGTTTCACACAGTTTTTTAGAAAATTGGGTTTGTTACCAGTGGCGTAACTTAAATGTAAGAGAAGAGACAATCTATGTCTTTTGCAGTCCCAATGATCTAGAGAAAGCCAACTGACCACACTACCAATTGCTAATTTTGCATGGTGCCACCCATTAGAAAAGGCATATCAAGGAATAAGAAGTGGACTTTACAATATCCAAACCTTCCATCTGCAACACGCCCGATACCACATACCGAACAACTGCCGATTCCAAAAGCACCAGAAACATTTTCAGTCAAGTCAAGTGAGGAAGAATAGGGCGTTTGGTGTCATGAAACATCTTCCTCTCATGACCCAGAATTCCTTTCAGCAACCTCAAATGAACCACACCCTACAGCAAAAAGTGTTCTGAATTACCATGTTAGAGATTTGTATCTGCCCAAGAGTAAGGCTGAGCTCTTAGGTTCCAGAATACAGCAGTGGAATCTCCTAGCCGGCGATGTTCTTTGTTCTGCAGCCATGATAAAGATCTTGTCCAATACTTCTTCATGATGGCCGATCATGTGGCATGCAACAACATCAACAGTTTAATGGAAGATCTGAAGAGAAGTCATAAATAATCCAAAGGAATGGAAGTTCTTCATCGATTTGTCAAAAACAAGCCTAAAAGTCGTCTTGCTGCATCATGTCAACGCGCTACCTTCAACTCCAGTTGGTTCTCCCGTCCACATGAAAGAAACCTATGACGTCATGAAACAACTGTTGAGCTGCCTGAACTATGACCAACATTTGTGGCCTGTGACTTAAAGGTGGTGGCCATCTTACTTGGTCTCCAGGCTGGATACACAAAGTACTGTTGCTTTCTGTGTGAGGGATAGTCATGCAAGAGAATATCACTACAATAAAAGGCTTTCCTCTCCGACATTCCCTTCAGCCAGAGAGTAAAATGTCCTGCATCAACAGGTTACCCACAGAAGAATTTGTTTCCACCATTGCATATCAAGTTGGGCCTAATGAAGATCTTTGTGAATGCAATGAATAAAAATGCAAAAGCATTCAAGTATCTCATTGATACATTTTCTAGGTTGAGCAATGTAAAGATTAAGGAAAGAGTCTCTGTTAGACCTCAGATTCGTAAGCTTCTTCAAGATGAGGATTTTCTCCTTTTATTGCAGAGCAAGGAAAAGACTGCATGGGTTGCATTCGTATTAGTGATAACGAGCAGATAACTAAAGACTTGGCGGAAAATCTCAAAACATATAAGGCTCTTGGCTGTAACATGTCTTTAAAGACTAATTTCCTACATTCGTAGCTAGTCTTCTTTCCACCAAAATGCAGAGCAGTGAGCAATGAGCACGGTGAGAGATTTCATCAAGATATTGTAGCTATGGAGAAAAGATATCAAGGAAAATGGAATCCATCAATGCTTGCAGATTACTGCTGGACAAGTGTAATAGATGCTCTGATGCAGGAGTACAAGAGACAAGCAAAAACGAGTTGTCACTGAATGAGGAGCAAATGTTCTAGTGCAATTTCTGTAACTTTTTATAATTCGCAGTAGTGTTTAGACAGGTTTTAGTTATTTGACTTGTTGCTAAGTTTCTTCTAAATAAATATCAGAAAACTGGCATAACAACATATTCTACATCTTTATATTTGCAAAAATAATAATGTTTTGTGTCGACCCGCCACCACAATTGTGGGTTACCAGGGCAATGGGGTACTCAGAGCCGAGCCCATGGAAGTCTATGGGGATTCTTGTCACAGGTAGCTGTGGCTCGGTCTGTGGCCCGGGCGGTCTGGCGTATGTTGGGGATATATTTACAGGGGATTGATGTATGTACAGTTCGTGACGCCACCTGTAGTGTTCTGGTAATTAGTACCAGCGCCGCTGTAGATCTCTGAGGGGATGGTGATGCAGCTAGATGTCGGGTCCCCTACAGGTGGGACTGGTCCCTCAAAGTCTATGTGAGTTGTGAAGTCGAGTGCGGTTAAAGAACACAGTCTCACACGGTCAGCGTCTTTCCATACCTTTACTTGCAAGATGTTAAGGCAGGTCCCAGGGAGGCTGATCCAAGGAGAGTGTATCTTGAGACGGCAGCTGGACAAGTTAGGGGCCTCCTTTATCTCCAATATGACGAGTGCAACTAGCATGGAGCGTAGTTCCCTCTATTCTCCAGCTTATCCAAAGCTGTACCTGCCCAGTCAGCGTAGTGTTAGGGGCCTTCCTATGAAGGAGCTGAATTCTTACGTGGTCCTGCAGAACTCTGAAGTCTTCACTCCCCCTGACCCCAGTTACGTACTGACTATAAGGGGCTTGTCTGCCGCGACCTAGGGTCCGGTAGATTCCTGGTTTTCCTGTCACCGTGCCTGAAACAACAGTGACTCTTCGGTCCCCAGTGACCGGTAGCAACGTGCTGGACTTTTGCAATCCTGTAGCACTAATTCTATAATCCACTTGCCTTTCGCCTTGTCCACGCTGGTAACATAAGCACTCTTACTAGCCAAGGGTTGAGCAGTCACTTCTTTCCTTTTCCTTCCAATGAAGCTAGCCACGGATGCTCAGTTATCACAGGCAGGAGCACGTCACTGTACCTGATACCGTCCTCTAGACAGGGATGCTGATGACTTTCCGTGCTATTACTTCTCCTTTCTTCAGTGGGTGCTGAGAGGGTGATACAGCTCTGACCAGACTAAGGTGTATTCCAAACACCTATACCAGACTCCACTAAATGAACTGGGATGAAGCAGGCTAGACTCTTTCCTCCCTCCAACGTCTTCTCACAGATGTCTAAGCTCTACTCCACACGTCCTCACTGTCCAAAGACAGGAACTAGACTCATCACTCTAACACCTATTACCTTGACCACTCCTCTAGAGTATACTTCACTACCCTAGGGGTGTGTCTAGTGTGTGTCGAGTGAATGATTATTGAGCATTAAGCTGCCGTCTCGCCATACACTCTCCAGGGTACTGCGTGTGCCTACCACCAGGGCTACACATTCCCCCATGGTAAACGACAGCACTCCCGGGCTGTGAAATACAAAAGACATTTTGTTTATGCAATAACAATAACAATAACATCTTCCCATCCGGGAGGTGAGGAAATCTTGAACGTTACAAACTTTTATAGAAAAATACAAATATCAATCAGCATTCAATAAATATACAAGATACTTGTGAAGGACCCGCACCAAACCTTCAACGTGGGTCCTGGGTGGGCTGCAGGACGTCCAATTGCAGACCTCACTCAGTGCCACACCATACGGGTTTTGTTTTTCAGAGGTAGTTATGGATGGTTTTTGTAAAACCAAGATAGGGCACCGAAGCGCAACTATGTACAAGAAAGTTCTGGGTTAGCATAGTCCTTAACCTCAAAAGTCCATTTATAAAGAAAGACATAATAAATCACATTATAAAAGTGCAACTGTTTATCATTTATCATTTACCAATTATCAATTACCAATTACCCAGCCGGGCATTCTATAATTAGAAATATATATTCATTATATATAACCTGTGCAAAACTTTTTCAAAACATTTTAAACTTTCTGCTTTCTACTTGTGGTAGATCCGATAGGGATCTCACCAACTCTTTACTATTTATTCATCTTCTAATAATACACCTTCCACTACATCTTCCACCCCGGGGGCTGGAACGATGCAATGAGCCCTAGATCCCAAGACCAGCAAATCATGTGCTGCGATCAGGGTCTGGGTTGCGACAGTTCTGGTGCGAACCTCCAGGGGCGCAACTGGTACAGTCTCTCCACATGACACCGATTGCGTCTCAATTACTGTTAGCGATATGGACCGCGTTAGGGATTGCGATCGAGACTGTGTCGCACGCTGCGATGAAGAGGTGACTTTAATTCGTGATGCACTTTGGGTCGCATGTTGCGATGACTTTGAAGGGGGCGATGCTGGGGCACGGCCGGACGCTGCTTGTACTGGAGACGGGGACGCTGCGGCAATGGTGACGGTACCGGCGTCTGGGACGGGGTCGCGGACGATGGCGACGTTCAGGGCATACCACCCCTTCATTCCCCAATGTCGCGTATAGGTGACTATATCTCCGTTCACTAAGTCCCTCCCGGGATGACCTTGCGGCAGGTGAGATTCCACGTCACGCCTGCTGACGAAGACCGCTGGGTAGAGGCCCGGTTCACGGATAAAGCCCCAGCCCTTCCGGAGCTGGAACTCAGTCACACACCCCCGCCGCCGCGGTTCCCGTAAGGTACCTTTGTCGCGACGGACAGTCTCCTTGTCGGCAATCAGCTCGGCATATTGTCGCTGGCGGTTCCTCTGGATTTCCCGCTCTTCCTCCTGCTGGCGCCTCTTCGTCTCCTCACGACTCTGCCATTCTTGCTCCCACTGGGCGGTGTAGGCGACGTCATCCAGGTGCGCCATTTCGTCCCAGTCCACATCTGGTAGTGACGGACAGGACCCCTCCGGTGTCCCTGCCGGGGACCGATAATCTGCTGCGGCCTCCTGGCCGGGCGGGCGTTCCGGGATTGGCTGTACCTCCTCAACCTCCTCCGCTTCCACCGCTTCACCGGTGGGGTCAGGAACGGTACTTTCGGGGGCAGCCTCCGGTTGCTCCTTCGCCTTGGGCAGCAGACTTTTCGGTTTTTGGAATCGTGGGGTTCGTTGAGGGGAGAGGACGCCGTGTTCGTCATTTGCCACTTCAGCAGGTTACATCGGCGTCTCTCTATCTCCTCCAGTCCAGGTTGGAACATCTTCTTTAGGCGTGAGTTCTCCTCCTGAACCTCTAACAACGCCTGTTGCAGGTGCAGGATTGCATAAGTCTCCGATGCCGATGGCAGCTTGGCGGGGCACGGGGCCTGCCTTCCTCCGCTGCCCCGCTCGGCTGCACACGTCCTGCCTTCATCATTTTCCAGAAGATTCTTTCTTTCTGCGGAGACGTCCGGTCTCTTCCGTGGAGGTGGGGTTTGCGTCTCCTCCTCCTCGCAGGGAAGGTGAAGAGGAGGCGGACCTCCTTTGCTGTAGGGCAGGACCGCATGTTGTAATAGCACTTTGAGAGGGCAGGCATTTTCTTCGCGCCACAGGGGGGTAGACGCCCACGAAGGTACGCCCACCTTCTTCTCCAGCGCCTGAGGGCGCGAATATGGCGACAAAAATGGCGATTTTGGCGCCAAAAGTGCAAACAGTCCTTTTCACAAAAACAAGTCCTTAGGCACACAGGGCTCGCAATTTCGCGAGTTTCGTATCCTGTTCGTGACGCCAAGTATTTGTGTCGACCCGCCACCACAATTGTGGGTTACCAGGGCAATGGGGTACTCAGAGCCGAGCCCATGGAAGTCTATGGGGATTCTTGTCACAGGTAGCTGTGGCTCGGTCTGTGGCCCGGGCGGTCTGGCGTATGTTGGGGATATATTTACAGGGGATTGATGTATGTACAGTTCGTGACGCCACCTGTAGTGTTCTGGTAATTAGTACCAGCGCCGCTGTAGATCTCTGAGGGGATGGTGATGCAGCTAGATGTCGGGTCCCCTACAGGTGGGACTGGTCCCTCAAAGTCTATGTGAGTTGTGAAGTCGAGTGCGGTTAAAGAACACAGTCTCACACGGTCAGCGTCTTTCCATACCTTTACTTGCAAGATGTTAAGGCAGGTCCCAGGGAGGCTGATCCAAGGAGAGTGTATCTTGAGACGGCAGCTGGACAAGTTAGGGGCCTCCTTTATCTCCAATATGACGAGTGCAACTAGCATGGAGCGTAGTTCCCTCTATTCTCCAGCTTATCCAAAGCTGTACCTGCCCAGTCAGCGTAGTGTTAGGGGCCTTCCTATGAAGGAGCTGAATTCTTACGTGGTCCTGCAGAACTCTGAAGTCTTCACTCCCCCTGACCCCAGTTACGTACTGACTATAAGGGGCTTGTCTGCCGCGACCTAGGGTCCGGTAGATTCCTGGTTTTCCTGTCACCGTGCCTGAAACAACAGTGACTCTTCGGTCCCCAGTGACCGGTAGCAACGTGCTGGACTTTTGCAATCCTGTAGCACTAATTCTATAATCCACTTGCCTTTCGCCTTGTCCACGCTGGTAACATAAGCACTCTTACTAGCCAAGGGTTGAGCAGTCACTTCTTTCCTTTTCCTTCCAATGAAGCTAGCCACGGATGCTCAGTTATCACAGGCAGGAGCACGTCACTGTACCTGATACCGTCCTCTAGACAGGGATGCTGATGACTTTCCGTGCTATTACTTCTCCTTTCTTCAGTGGGTGCTGAGAGGGTGATACAGCTCTGACCAGACTAAGGTGTATTCCAAACACCTATACCAGACTCCACTAAATGAACTGGGATGAAGCAGGCTAGACTCTTTCCTCCCTCCAACGTCTTCTCACAGATGTCTAAGCTCTACTCCACACGTCCTCACTGTCCAAAGACAGGAACTAGACTCATCACTCTAACACCTATTACCTTGACCACTCCTCTAGAGTATACTTCACTACCCTAGGGGTGTGTCTAATGTGTGTAGAGTGAATGCATATTGAGCATTAAGCTGCCGTCTCGCCATACACTCTCCAGGGTACTGCGTGTGCCTACCACCAGGGCTACACAGTTTCATAGTAGTGAAACTTTTATATACCAGTTATATGTAGCAGTGAATGGAAAACTTTTTGATCTTATAGACACAAAAGACAATAAAAAATTTCATAAGATATGAATTCAGTAGGTAAAAATCATTAAGAAATTTCTCATAACTGAACCTGCCAACTTTTGAAAATAAGTGAGACAGTATAATCATGCTTGCCAGCTTTTCTATGTTGGTGTGAAGGTTGGACAATCCATCTCACTCCACATTAAATTTCAGGCATTATCATACTGCTTTTCCCCAAGCCATACCCCTCTGAATTCATTCTTCTCCACTCTATATCTCATTCCCGACATCCCTAAATTAGAAAAGTTCCAATTTTCCAGGAGGTTTCAGGCAGTATTGATGGGGCATGGGCATGGGACATGCACTGACTCTTCGGGGACTCTGGGAGGTCTCTGTTATTCAGGGAGTCTCACAAATATTGGGGGAGAGTTGGCAGGTACGTTAATAATGCAGGTGCAGATCTTTTCCAACTGAGAAGGTGGACTGTACAAAAGGCACCCATGCAACACAGATAGCTATCTGCTGAACAGTTGTTTGGCTGACAGCTTTCACTCTTGTGCCACCAATCCTTGGTTTAGTTGAGCATTCATGTGTTCTGATGGGGTGAGAAGAATACGACTCTGCTAGATACCCCTGGATCAAGGGGCATAATAAAAGAATTGGGGGTTGAAATACAACAAACCTGATCCTTCTCTTCTAACACAATTTGTTGGGCAAGAATCTGGAACCCCCTTATGTATTATGGTTGGCTGGATTAGCAAAAAGTGGATTTGCCCAACTATTCTCTAGTTTTTATGGGGGTCTTAAAGGGAATCTGTCACCCCATTTTTCGTATATAAGCTGAAGCCACTGCCATCAGGGTTTATCTACAGCATTCTGTAATGCTGTAGATAAGCCCCCGATGTCACCTGAAAGATAAGAAAAACGAGTTATATTATACTCACCCGGGGGCGGTCCGATGCGGTCCGGTCCGATGCGGTCCAGTCCGATGGGCGTCGCAGGTCTGGGTCCGTCACCTCCCATCTTCTAGCGATGACGTCCTCCTCCTTGCTTATGGCGCGCTCCTGTGCAGGAGTACTTTATCTGCCCTGTTGAGGGCAGAGCAGAGTACTGTAGTGCGCAGGTGCTGGGCCTCTCTGACCTTTCCCGGCGCCTGCGCACTGCAGCACAGGAAATGTGTACATGTACATTTTCTATTTGCAACATATGAGGACGGATAATGGAGATGGTGAAGTGTTGGCCTGATAGTAAGAAGGGCATGTTGGCTATTGCAGAAGGTACGGTTGCTGTTACTGTTTTTTGGCTTTTACTAAATATTCTGTGGCCATCATTTATGATATGACAATTGACAATCCGTGTCCCTCTTTTGACAGAGATAAACTGGTGGTGACATTCAAGCATCGCCATGCTTGGGTTGTTCAGACAGTGAAAAAAAGTTTGAGAAGTCTTGGTCCTGATCTTGTAAGAGACACATAGTCATGGGTGTCACTAATAGGTTGAGCACCTATTATTGTCCCCGCCCCTGAGGAGGCAGAGCTCCAATGTAAAAAGAGTCTTTAATGTGTTGGTATGTTAGTGATCACTGTCAATGTAGCAGGTTAAAAAAATAGGTACATGTGTAGAAAAAAGGAAAGCGGGACAGTGGAAAATTCAATAGTTATTGCTGATGTTGGGCATAGTGGTGGCCCTTTTTCACCACAGCCATACAAGCCACTATAAAATAGATCAGCTCTGATGTATACTGTCAAATGGAACAACTTTCTCACTTTTTTTTCAATATTGTCCACTTCAGTCAAAAATATCATTATTTTATAATGTAAGCTTTAGATTTTTTTTCTATCTTGTATAGTTTTACTGATAGCCCAGAAAGGGTGGTGATTTCTTTGAGTTGCCCTTTCTGGTGGACTCGCGTTCACGTTCCCTCCATACTGTTCATTACAAAGAATTAACATCAAACACTCAACGTTGTCTCTCCTGCATTGCCCTTTTGCATCGACCTTGCAGCAGCTCCATACTTCCAATCAACTAGTAAATTTACTGGTGCCAGACAAGCACAGTAGTAGACACTTCTACTACAAAAGTGTGAGGACTTTGTAGTCTCCAGGATGAGGCAGAACAAAGGTCTAGAAATAATATTGAGTTTCTGAACATAGGGATTTTGAGCAAGTTGTCATGTCTGTTAGAACTTACTATCTGTATCCACTTTATTGTTTTTTAGCCTCTTACTGACTGTATACGCTAACTTTCAAAACTGTAGAATATACTTTTAATTAAGCGAATGTGAATACTAGAGAAAAATTTATTACTACTTTTTATAGTGTTTGGAGTTTTATTTTTTATACAAGGTTACAAATTCCCTCATTTAAAGGGAAGACTAATCTGTTTCCTTTCATCCACCACTAGTGGGAGCTGATCAGGTTTCCCAGTTACTATATACCGTTTTTATATTTAACTTATTCACAAAATAGTATGCTGCTAACTCATTTGCTCCACCTAGTGGTGGCTGCAGGTAGACAGAATTGTATCATTTTAAGGGGTTTTCTGGTATTTTAGAAACATTTTGCCAAAAGTAGGGACCATTATAAAAAAAGAAAAAAATAATCATTGCTTACTCATTTAATTCCCCATCACTCCAATGCGATGCTCCAGTGGTCACACTTCCCACTAGTCATGAAGTCGTGATATTCTGGTTGACCAGTTTGGATGATAACACGATATCAGGCTGCGCTGCTGTAAGAAAGAATCCTTGGGACAAAGTTGAGTTAAACGGTTTTTATTTCCACAACGCATTTCAACGCTGGACTAGCGTCTTTTTCAAGTAAAAAAAAAAAAAAATTGCATATACAGCTTGCGAAATAAGTATTGAAACGTCACCAATTTTCTAACTAAATACATTTCTAGAGGTGCTATTGACATGAAATTCTCACCAGATGTCGGTAACAACCCATCCAATCCACATAGACAAAGTAATCAAACCATAGATATCCATAAATTAAGTTATGTGTACTAATGAGAAATTACACAGGGAAAAAGTATTGAACACACTTACTTAAATTTATTTAAGACTTCGCACAAAAGCCTTTGTTGGTGATGACAGCTTCAAGACACCTCCTGTATGGAGAAACTAGTCGCAGGCATTGCTCAGGTGAGATTTTGGCCCATTCTTCCACACACTCTGCAAATCCTGAAGCTTCCATGGGCTTCTTCTATGAACTCTGAGCCTTAGTTCCTTCCATAAAATTTGCCTCCGGTGATCGGCTCAGCCATTCTAGTAGCTTTATTTTGTTTCTCTGAAACCAATAGAGAGTTTCCTTGGCTGTGTGCTTGAGATCATTGTCTTGCTGAAATGCCCACACTCGCTTCATCTTCATCATAACCTGTCTCCTCCATACATCTGTGACATGGTCTCCCGGTACCTACCCTTACGCAACCTTCGATCCTCTCAAGATCTCCTTCTCTACTTCTCCCTCATCTCTTCTTCCCAAAACCGCATACAAGACTTCTCCCGTGCTTCCCCATACTCTGGAACTCTCTGTCGCAACACATCAGACTCTCACCAACAATGGAAACCATCAAAAAGAACCTGATGACCCACCTGTTCCGACAACCTACAGCCTGCAATGATCCTCAGTTTACTGAACCGCTGCACGACCAGCTCTACCCTCTCCTAGTGTATCCTCACCCATCCCTGTAGACTGTGAGCCCTCGCGGGCAGGGTCCTCTCTCCTTCTGTACTTGTGTGTCCCTTGTCTCACACATGTTTATTGTTCTTGTATGGAATAAATGGCGCTATATAAATGTATAATAATAATCATCCTGGCAGCAGCAGCGACAGCAGATTTTAATCAAGAATGTAACAATGCATTTGTCCATTCATCCTTCCTTCAGTTATTGAAGTGCCATATTCTGAAAAAGAGCCGCACACCATGATGTTTCTACCTCTAAACTTCACTGTTGTTATGGTGCTTTGGGGCGATATGCAGTACCTTTTGGCCTCCAAGCATGGTGTGTATTATGGCATCCAAAGAGTTCAATTCTGGTCTCATCTGATTAGTCTATATTCTCCCAATATTTCACAGGCTTGTCTAAGTGTTGAGCAAACTGGAAATGTGCTTAAACATGCTTTTTGTTCAGCAATGGAGTCTTGCATGGTGACCATTCATATAGGCCATGAACGCCGAGTGCATTGCTTATATTTAGTTTTGAAACAATTGTACCTGCTGATTCGAGATCTTTCTGTAGTTCTCCACAGGTAGTTCTTGGCTCTTGGACAACTCTTCTGATAATTCTTTTCACTTCTCTGTCTGAAATCTTGCAGGGAGTGCCGGGTCATCGCCGGTTCATGGTGAAATGATTTTCTTTCCACTTCCGGACTATGGCCCCAACAGTGCTCATTTGAACCTTCAGTAGTTTAGAAATTCTTCTGTAACCAATGTAATCAGTATGTTTTGTAACAATAAGGCTGAAAAGGTCTTGAGAGAGCTCACTTGTAGAGATGGGCGAATCCCTGGATGTTCGGGTTAACAGTTAAAAAAAAAAAGTTTAGGTTCGGGTGCCAGAACAGTACCTGGACCCAAAACCAGACACCATTTACTTGAATTGGGGTCCGAACATCCAGTGTTGTGCATGTGCATGACAGCACGACAAATGCTGCCTCTGATCGGCGGTAAAATCATTACTGTCAGTCAGACAGCCGCGGTTCCCATCAGCCATCAGGCATAGCTGATGGGAGTATTCATCAGCTGGGGAATGCGCTCTACATAAATAATGAAAAAAAATCGCTGAGGGTTCCCCTGTATTTTTGATAACTGACCAGACAAAACTGACAGCTGCGGGCTGCAACCCTCAGCTGTCAGCTTTAGCAAGGTTGGTTATCAAAAATAGAGGGACCCCACACCATTTTTAAAAATGATTTATTTAACCCCTTAGTGACAGAGCCAATTTGCAGCTTAATGACCGGGCCAATTTTTACAATTCTGACCACTGTCACTTAATGAGGTTATAACTCTGGAACGCTTTAACGGATCTTACTGATTCTGAGATTGTTTTTTCGTGACATATTGTACTTCACTTTAGTGGCAAATTTTTTTTTATATGACTTGCTTTTATTTATGCAAAAAACGGAAATATGGCGAAAATTTTAATTTTAATAAATAACATTTCCCACATGTCTACTTTACATCAGCACAATTTTGGGAACAAATTTTTTTTTTGTTACAAAGTTATAAGGGTTAAAAGTTGACCAGCGATTTCTCATTTTTACAACACCATTTTTTTTTTAGGGACCACATCACATTTGAAGGCACTTTGAGGGGTCTATATGATAGAAAATACCCAAAAGTGACACCATTCTAAAAACTGCACCCCTCAAGGTGCTCAAAACCACATTCAAGAAGTTTATTAACCCTTTACGTGCTTCACAGGAACTGAAGCAATGTGGAAGGAAAAAATTAACATTTAACTTTTTTGCAAAAGCTTTACTTCGGAACCAATTTTTTTTTATTTTCACAAGTGTTAAAAGAAACAATGAACCACAAAATTTGTTGTGCAATTTCTCCTGAATACGCCGATACTCCATATGTGGGGGTAACCCACTTTTTGGGTGCACAGCAGAGGTCGCAAGGGAAGGAGCGCCGTTTGACTTTTTCAACGCAGAATTGGCAGGACGCCATGTCGCGTTTAGAGAGCCCCTGATGTGCCTAAACAGTGGAAACCCCCAACAAGTAACCCCATTTTGGAAACTAGACCCCTTAAGGAACTTATCTAGATGTGTGGTGAGCACTTTGAACCTCCAAGTGCTTCACAGAAGTTTATAACATAGAGCTGTGAAAATAAAAAATCATATTTTTTCCACCAAAACGATCTTTTCACCCCAATTTTTATTTTTCCAAGGGTAACAAGACCCCAAAAGTTTTTGTGCAATTTGTCCTGAGCATGCCGATACCCCATATGTGGGGGTAAACCACTGTTTGGGTGCATGGCAGAGCTTGGAAGGGAATGAGCACCGTTTTACTTTTTCAACGCAGAATTGGCTGGACGCCATGTCGCGTTTGTAGAAGCCCTGATGTGTCTAAACAGTGGAAACCCCCCACAACTGACCCCATTTTGGAAACTAGACCCCTAAGGAACTTATCTAGATGTGTGGTGAGCACTTTAAACCCCCAAGTGCTTCACAGAAGTTTAAAACACCCGGGCGTGAAAATAAAAAACAATATTTTTTCTACAAACCTGATCGTTTAGTCCCCAATTTTTTATTTTCCCAAGGGTAACAGGAGAAATTAGACCACAAAAGTTGTTATCCAATTTGTCCTGAGTAAGCTGATACCCCATATGTGGGGGGGACCACTGTTTGGGCGCACGGCAGGGCTTGGAAGGGAAGGAGCGCCGTTTGACTTTTTCAAACCAAAATTGGCTGGAATTGAGATTGGACGCTGTTGCGTTTGAAGAGCCCCTGATGCGCCTAAAAAGTGGAAACCCCCCACAAATGACACCATTTTGGAAACTAGACCCCTTAAGGAACTTATCTAGATGTGTGGTGAGCACTTTGAACCCCCAAGTGCTTCACAGAAGTTTATAGCGTAGAGCCGTGAAAATAAAAAATCATTTTTTTCCTCAAAAATGATTCTTTAGCCTGCTATTTTTTTATTTTCCCAAGGGTAACAGGAGAAATTGGACCCCAAAAGTTGTTGTGCAATTTTTCCTGAGAATGCTGATACCCCATATGTGGGGTGGAACCACTGTTTGGGCGCATGGCAGAGCTTGGAAGGGAAGGAGCGCCATTTTGTAATGCAAACTTTGATGGAATGTTCTGCTGACGTCATGTTGTATTTGCAGAGCCCTTGATGTGCCTAAACAGTAGAAACCCCCTGTAAGTGACACCATTTTGGAAACTAGACCCCCAAGGAGCTTATCTAGATGTGAGTTGAGCACTTTGAACCCCCAAGTGCTTCACAGAAATTTATAAACGCAGAGCCGTGAAAATAAAAAATATTTTTTTTCCTCAAAAATGATTTTTTAGCCAGCCATTTTTTATTTTCCCAAGGGTAACAGGACTCCTGTAACTCCTGTTACAGGAGTAATTAGAACCCCAAAATTGGTGTGCAATTTGTCCTGAGTACGCTGATACCCCATATGTTGGGGTAAACCACTGTTTGGGCACACGGCATGGCTCGGAATGGAGGGAGCGCCATTTGACTTTTTGAACTCCACGTCGTGTTTGGAGACCCCCCTGATGTGCCAAAATAGTGGAAACCCACTGCAAGTGACGCCATTTTGGAAACTAGACCCCCCAATGAGCTTATTTAGATGGGTGGTGAGCACTTTGAACCCCCAAGTGCTTCACAGAAATTTATAAACGCAGAGCCGTGAAAATAAAAAATCATTTTTTTCCTCAATAATGATTATTTTAGCCAGCTATTTTTTATTTTCCCAAGGGTAACAGGAGAAATTAGAACCCCAAAATTGGTGTGCAATTTGTCCTGAGTACGCTGATATCTCATATATTGGGGTAAACCACTGTTTGGGCGCACGGCAGGGCTTGGAAGGGAAGGAGCGCCATTTGACTTTTTGAACGCCACGTCGTGTTTGGAGACCTTCTGATGTGCCTAAATAGTGGAAACCCCTCAATTCTAGCTCCAACCCTAACCCCAACACACCCCTAACCCTAACCCTAATCCTAACCCTAATCCCAACCCTAATTCCAACCCTAATTGTAACCCTAACCCTAATTGTAACCCTAACCCTAATTGTAACCCTAACCCTAATTCCAACCCTAACCCTAATTATAACCCTAACCCTAAGGCTAGGTTCATATTGCGTTTTATCAGCCCGTTCAACACATAGCGTTGACGGGCTGGTAACGATATAGCATAATTCGATCGCGTTATGCTATACCCGCTAGCGCAGAGGAATCAGCAGATGATTCATCTGCGCTAGCGGTGACAGAGCCCAGACGCTGCAGCCCGCGTCCGAGACTCCGTCACTGAATAACGGCACGTCGCGAACGCATGCCACTTTACGGCATGTGTCGCCATGCGCCCTCAAATGGGGGTGAATGGCAGCGTTAACGGACTGCGTTACACCGCGTTATACCGCGGTGTAACGCAGTCCGTCTAACAGACTGCCATAACGCATTATGAACCCAGCCTAACCCTAACCCTAATTATAACCCTAATTATAACCCTAACCCTAACGGAAAAATGAAAATGAACTAAATTTCTTTATTTTATTATATGTCCCTAACTAAGGGGGTGATAAAGGGGGGGTTTATGTACTGTTTTTTTTTATTTTGATCACTGTGATAGTTTATCACAGTGATCAAAATGTACTTTTACAGAATCAATGAATGATTTTTTGAATCTGCCGCCAGGCAGATTCGGCGGGGAAGAAGAGGCCTAGGATCGGAGGACAGGGGGAGGATCGGAGGACACAGAGGGGTCACAGGAAGGTACAGGGGGGGAATCGGGGGTCCCAGGACCCTATTTCTCTCCCCTCTGATGTGCGATCACATCAGAGGGGAGAGAAATTACAGGCAGTATCGTAGCTGTGATTTTTCTTTTGCGATCGGCGTTATATGGCGATCGCAAAAGAGTGGTGACTGCGGGCGCCTCTATTATGTTCTCTGGGGTCTCGGTGTCACGACGTATAACAGATATATTCTATGATAGTAACATATATCTAATGAGACAACACTCTATATTTCATATTATAGAAAATATCAACATGTATACGTAGAATCTGCCAGCAATGTCTTACCTGACATAATATCCAATGTATTGTGGGTCTATACTGTGCACGTGAAACGCTGTCTCAGGATAGAGGTGGACCGGGGTCTATGCTGACCCTGAACTGGGGTCCTGACTAGTTCCTCTACCTGGAGGTACTGTTAATGGTACAGAGGTCCAGGCCGCCAGCGTAACCCTGTCTCCTGTAGATCCCTGACCACTGTAATCTAGTCCTGAGAAGGACCCTGATTACCACCACAGGGAATGGGCAGGCAACAGCTTACACACAGTCAAATACAAACGAGACAGACAGGGGGTAAAGAAAACACTGCCTTGCATACAAAACTTCCACTACAGAGGAACACAAAAGGTTAAGAAGATAAACAATAAGCGAGGAGAGGGAAAACCACAACAGGCACTCTTAGCTTAAGTCTTCTCAGAAACGATCCGCGCTGCTGGTCTGAATGAATGCTTTCACCGGCAACTTCCCCAGCAGACCAGCAGGTATATGAAGGAAGCTAATTAACAAAACATCAATCGCAGCTGGGCGAGGCTTCGAGAGAGAAAGAATTAACTCCCTCAGTGCTGAAAAACACCCAGCACCAGAAACTCAGCTGTGCGAAGTCAGGGTGTGCAATCGCGACGATCTCCGCCGCGACACACCCGTGACAGTACCCCCCCTTCTACAAGGGGCCTCTGGACCCTCAGGGCCTGGTCTATCTGGGTGAGTAGTGTGGAAGGCCGAACCAACCGGTCTGCGTTAATATCCGACGCAGAAACCCACATCCTCTCCTCAGGACCATACCCCCTCCAATGAACAAGGTACTGAAGGGACCGGCGATTCAGACGTGAGTCAATGATCTTCGATACCTGAAACTCCAAATTACCATTGACCACAACAGGAGGAGGAGGTAGAGGTGATGGTATAACTGGTGCCACGTACCTCTTAAGCAACGATTTGTGGAACACATTGTGGATTTTAAACGTAGGAGGGAGGTCAAGACGGAAAGCCACCGGATTAATTATTGAACTGATCCTGTATGGCCTGATGAACCTGGGACCCAGTTTCCAGGAGGGAACCTTAAGTTTTATATTCTTGGCAGACAACCATACCAGATCTTTCACACCTAGGTGCGGACCAGACACTCTCCTCCTATCAGCCATACGTTTGTATCGGTTCCCCATAGTGCTCAGATTATTAAGCACTCCTCTCCACACTGAAGCAAGTGACGACGAAAATCGTTCCTCCTCAGGAACCCCAGAAGAGCCCCCCCCCATTGAAAGTACAAAACTGGGGGTGAAAACCATATGCCCCAAAAAATGGGGACTTACCAGTGGACTCGCTCCGCCTATTGTTAAGAGCGAACTCTGCCAGAGGCAAGAAAGAAGACCAGTCCTCTTGGTTCTCTGAGACAAAACACCGGAGATATGTCTCTAAGCTCTGATTCAGACGCTCTGTCTGACCATTAGTCTGCGGATGAAAAGCCGAAGAAAATGACAACTGCATCCCCCGACGAGAACAAAATGCCCTCCAGAATTTGGACACAAACTGAGACCCCCGATCCGACACCACATCGGAAGGCAACCCGTGAAGTCTCACAATCTCCCCAATGAACACCTGCGCCAGAGTTTTAGCATTAGGAAGAGCAGGAAGAGCAATAAAATGTGCCATTTTGCTGAACCTGTCAACTACAACTAGTATGACAGTTTTACCTGAAGACGGAGGGAGGTCCGTAATGAAGTCCATAGACAGATGGGTCCATGGACGCTCCGGGATTTTCAACGGTAAAAGGGCCCCAGACGGACGGGTATGTGGGGTCTTAGAGCGCGCACATACCCCACAGGACGCGACAAAAGTTACTACCTCTTTATTTAAGTTAGGCCACCAAAACCGGCGAGAAACGAGATCCACAGTTGCTTTACTCCCTGGGTGTCCTGCCAAAGCAGAATTATGATGTGCCTCGATAACCTTTTGTCTTAACTGATCTGGAACAAACAGTCTCCCTGGAGGTCCTACAGGGGCGTCCCCCTGAGCCTCCAATATCTCCTCCTCAAGCTCAGAGCATACAGCCGACACCACAACTCCCTCCTGAAGAATAGGAACCGGGTCATCCGTCTTCCCGGCCCCCGGGAAACTACGAGACAAGGCATCAGCCTTTACATTTTTTGACCCAGGACGATATGTGACGACAAAATTAAACCTGGTAAAGAACAACGACCATCTAGCTTGTCTGGAATTCAGACGTTTTGCAGACTCTAAATACAGCAGGTTCTTGTGATCAGTAATGACGGTGACCGGGTGGACTGCCCCCTCCAAAAAGTGACGTCACTCTTCAAAAGCCAACTTAATGGCCAAGAGTTCCCTATTGCCGACATCATAATTCCTCTCGGCGGACGACAATTTTTTAGAGAAGAAAGCGCACGGATGCCATTTACCAGGGGACGGACCTTGAGATAATACCGCACCCACTCCTACGTCAGATGCGTCTACCTCCACAATGAACGGTTGTGATGCATCAGGTTGGATGAGTATGGGTGCTGAAGCAAAACATTTTTTCAAGGAGGAAAATGCTTGACAAGCTTTGTCAGACCACCTAGAAAAATCCGTCCCTTTTTTTGTCATGTCAGTGAGAGGTTTGACAACGGATGAGAAATTACGAATAAATTTCCGGTAGTAGTTAGCAAACCCCAGGAAACGCTGCAGTGCCTTAAGATCCTCTGGCCGATCCCATTCAAGCACTGCCTTCACTTTCCCAGGGTCCATACGGAAACCAGAAGCTGACACCAGGAATCCTAAAAACTGAAGTTCCTGTACGGCGAATACACACTTCTCCCATTTGGCGTACAGTTTATTGTCTCGCAAGATCTGCAACACCTGTCTCACATGCTCCTGATGAGACACAAGATCCGGCGAGTAAATTAAGATGTCATCTAGATAAATGACAACAAACTGTCCCACTAGGTGGCGAAAGATGTCATTAACAAAATGTTGAAACACCGCCGGGGCAGTAGTCAGACCGAAAGGCATGACAAGGTTCTCATAATGTCCCTCCGGAGTGTTAAACGCCGTCTTCCACTCATCCCCCTCCTTTATCCTAATCAGATTATACGCCCCCCTGAGATCCAACTTAGAGAACCATTTGGCGCCCACAATCTGATTGAAGAGATCAGGAATAAGTGGGAGCGGATACGGATCTCGGACCGTAATCCGATTAAGCTCACGGAAATCCAAGCAAGGGCGTAGGCCTCCATCTTTTTTCTTCACAAAGAAGAACCCCGCGGCCACTGGGGAAGATGAAGGTCTAATATGCCCCTTGGCTAGACTTTCCGAAATATAATCCTTCATAGCTTGCCTCTCAGGACCAGAAAGGTTATATAACCTAGATTTAGGTAACTTAGCATCAGGAAGCAATTTTATAGCACAGTCATACGCGCGATGAGGAGGTAATTCTTGACACCCCTCTTCTGAAAACACATCCTCAAAGTCCTCCAGAAAAGGAGGTAAGGTTCTAGGCACGACCGCACCGATGACCGTGTTCATGCAGTTACTATGGCAAAATTCACCCCACTGGCTTATCTCTCTGGATTGCCAATTAATAACTGGGTTATGTTTAGTTAACCAAGGAAGTCCCAACACAATAGGAGTGGGAAGGCCCTCCAACACATAACAAGACAATAGTTCTTTATGTATTGCCCCCACTCGAAGGTCTATGTTATGCACGGCTTGCACAAAGCTACCTTGACCGAGAGGCCTGGCGTCAATAGAGAATATAGGGATAGGTTTGGCCAATACACTCAGTTGCATACCTTGCACCTGGGCAAACCGAGCGTCCACCAGATTAGCCGCGGCCCCACTATCCAGAAGAACAGAAATCCTCTCAGTTCCTGTACCTACCACCACCTCCGCTGGTACGAGAAACTGAGACGGACTTGGGGACGAAATACATACTCCCAGATTGTCGTCCACCACACAACCTGGGATCAACAGTTTTCCGGCGACTCCTTGCTCAGCAAAGTACGGGATGGACACCCCCCAACAAAATGTCCCTTTCTCCCGCAGAAGTAACACTTTCCTGTCTTGCGGCGCACCGCCGATCCCCTCCCTCGAAACAATGTCCCTCCTAACTGCATAGGCTCCTCAGAACAAACCAGGGGAACCTCAATATGAGGGACTATAGTAGAAGGTGGAGTCATCACAGGGGGCGGAGTTACCTCGCACCTCTCTCGAAGCCGTCTATCAATGCGAATCGCAAGGGCCATAGCGGCCTCCAGTGACGGGGGAGAATCATACTGAGCCAACACATCTTTTAATTTGTCAGATAATCCTTGACAAAACTGGCTCCTAAGAGCTGGGTCATTCCACTGAGTATCTGTGGCCCATCTACGGAACTCAGAAGAAAATTCCTCCGCCGGACGATCTCCCTGCTGTATCTTACGTAACTTCATTTCAGCAAGGGAGACCCGATCCGGGTCATCATATACCAGACCCAGGGCTGTAAAAAATCGATCTACTGACTGGAGAGCCGGGGAGTCTGGAGGAAGAGAGAACGCCCAGGATTGAGGGTCCCCTTGTAAGAGCGAGATGACAATTCCCACCCTATGGTCTTCACTCCCCGAAGACCGAGGCCGTAGCCAAAAATATAATTTACAAGCCTCCCGGAAGGTAAAAAATTTGTCCCGCCCACCAGTGAACCTGTCCGGGAGAGCCACTTTAGGTTCAGATCTGGTTTGCTCCCGGGGGTACAAAACCTTGGACTTAACGTCCATCAGCTCCATGGACAAACTCTGCAACTGCTGAGCTAACTGGGCTACTGGATCCATGGTAGCTGGGGAGAATCTTTTAGAATAGGCCGGTGAAAATGTCACGACGTATAACAGATATATTCTATGATAGTAACATATATCTAATGAGACAACACTCTATATTTCATATTATAGAAAATATCAACATGTATACGTAGAATCTGCCAGCAATGTCTTACCTGACATAATATCCAATGTATTGTGGGTCTATATTGTGCACGTGAAACGCTGTCTCAGGATAGAGGTGGACCGGGGTCTATGCTGACCCTGAACTGGGGTCCTGACTAGTTCCTCTACCTGGAGGTACTGTTAATGGTACAGAGGTCCAGGCCACCAGCGTAACCCTGTCTCCTGTAGATCCCTGACCACTGTAATCTAGTCCTGAGAAGGACCCTGATTACCACCACAGGGAATGGGCAGGCAACAGCTTACACACAGTCAAATACAAACGAGACAGACAGGGGGTAAAGAAAACACTGCCTTGCATACAAAACTTCCACTACAGAGGAACACAAAAGGTTAAGAAGATAAACAATAAGCGAGGAGAGGAAAAACCACAACAGGCACTCTTAGCTTAAGTCTTCTCAGAAACGATCCGCTCTGCTGGTCTGAATGAATGCTTTCACCGGCAACTTCCCCAGCAGACCAGCAGGTATATGAAGGAAGCTAATTAACAAAACATCAATCGCAGCTGGGCAAGGCTGGTCTGTCCAGCATCGAGAGAGAAAGAATTAACTCCCTCAGTGCTGAAAAACACCCAGCACCAGAAACTCAGCTGTGCGAAGTCAGGGTGTGCAATCGCGACGATCTCCGCCGCGACACACCCGTGACACTCGGCTACCCCAGGCAGCCGAGACCCCAGAGAAAATCGCCCAACCCCCCCGTCACCTCGCGGTGGGTGCACTACGCATGCGCCCACCATTTTGGAACATTGCGGCAGCACCGGGTGACAGAGGAGGGCCCTAAGATCACCAGGGGCCACAAAGGGGGGATCGAGGACCCTATTTCTCTCTCCTCTGATGTCCGATCACATCAGAGGAGAGAGAAATTATATGGCACATCTATTTTTTTGTTGCGATCGCTGTTATAGGGTTAATAACGGCAATCGCAACATCGAGATCGGTAAAAATCGACCCGATTCATGTTCTCTGGAGTCTCGGCTACCCCTGGTAGCCGAGACCCCAGAGAAAATCTGACTGTGGGGGGCGCAATTCACTTTTTCCACAGCGCCGTTAATTAACGGCGCTGTGGTTTAAGTACCCTTAATGACCGCCGTGAAAAGGCGTATCGGCGGTCGTTAAGGGGTTAAATATTCTGACAAGCTGAAACAGACAGCTGGAGGCTGATATTCTCAGGCTGGTAAGGTGCCATGGATAGTAGACCCTCCCAGCCCAAAAATAGCGGCCCGCATCTGCCCAGAAAAGAACATCTATTAGAAGTGCCAATTCTGGCAGTTTGCTTCATACATGCCCTGTAGCAGTGGCAAGTCGGGTTCATATTTATGGGGTTGATTTCACCTTTGTATTGTCCGATGACATCAAGCCCATGGATGCCTATCCATTACTAATCCTATAGTAAAGTTGTAAATAAACACAAAGCCGGAAATAAAATCCTTTATGTGAAATAAAAAAACACACTTTTACTTCTTTGTTTAAAAATACCAAACACAGTTATACTCACCTAACGCCCATTCCACTGAAGCCATGGTCTCCTGTAAAAAACATAAAATAATATACAACAAAAATCCTCACCTAATGCCCAATTGCAATGAATACATCGTCTCTTGTAAAAAAACAAAAATATAAAACAACCATATCCCTCACCTGTTCTTCTGTCCCACACCATAATCCATGACTGGGATTAAAGTTTTCAACCTGGACAGTGCTAATATGTGACCGTCCAGGCTGAGAACCACTGAGGAATGAGGTGCTGTGAGCTCAGCCTCAGTGACATCATCGAGGTTACTACAGGTCACTGAGGCTGCATTCCCAGCTGGGCCACTGAACTGTGGGGACCTCGGTGAGATCACTGCAAGCACAGTGAGAAAAAGTCTCATGGTGCAGCTGTAAGTTCACCGCAGTTCACAGGGAGAAATTTCTAATTTCTCCGGGTGAACTCTCTGAGCTCAGCAATGCACTGTGAGTCTTCTTCTCACTCTGCTAGCGGTGATTTCACAGAGGTCACAGCAATTCATTTGCCCTGCTGGGAAAGAAGCCACAGTGACCTGCTGTAACCTTGATGGTCACCACTAGTCACTGAGGCTGAGCTCGCAGCAGCACATTACTCAGTGGTTCTCAGCCTCGACAGTCGCATCTTGGCACCGTCCAGGTTGAAAACTGTTTAATCCCAATCATGGATTACGGCGTGTGACAGAACGACCGACAGGTGGGGATATGGTTGTTTTCTATTTTTGTTTTATTACAGGAGACAAGGGCTTCAGTGAAATGGGTGTTAGGTGAGAATAACTAGGTTTGTTATTTTTAGATAAAAAAGTAAAAGTATATTTTTTTATTTCAAATAAAGGACTTTATTTTGGATGTGTGTTTATTTACAATACAACAATAGGATTAGTAATGGAGAGGTGTCTTATAGACGCCTCTTCATTACTAAGCAGTAGGCTTGATGTCACCGGCCAATACAAAGGTGACATCAACCCTACAAATATGAACCCTACTTGCCACAGCCACAGGGCAAGTGGGAAGAGCTGGACAAAGTGCCAGAATTTGCGCATCCAATAGATGTGCCTTTTCTGGGCAGCTGTGGGCTGCTATTTTTTGGCTGTGGGGGTCAATATCCTGGGTTCCTTACCAGTCTGATAATACCAGTCCCCAGCTGTCTGCGCTAGCTTGGTTGGTTGTCAAAAATGGGGGGGACCCACGCTACTTTTTAAAATTATTTATTTAAAATTAATTATTTGAGATTTGCCTGGCTGGCTATCAAAAATACAGGGGAACCCACACCGTTCTTTTTCTTTTTTTAATGATGTATTTAGAGTGCAGGTGACGGCTAATGAATACTCCCATCAGCTGCTGCCTGCTCTCGCTGTTATTAGCGCCAGCAGGCGTAGGCTGATAGGAATAGTAGTCCCATCAGCTGATGCCAGTGACTGGAGGTAAACTTTCTACCTCTGATCACAACTGTGGGCTCACGCTGTCATGTGATAGTGTGGGAACCACAGCTGTCTGACTGGCGATAATGATTTAACCACCGATCAGAGGTAGTGTTTGCCACGAACCCGAACAGTTACACGAACTTCCTGATGAAGTCCGTGTTCAGGGTCCGTGCTCGAACAGTAAGTGTTCAGTACGGAACCCGAACTTTACTGTTCGGGTTCGCCCATCTCTACTCACTGGTTTTACGAATCATGAGATGTTTCTTGTGTGGCACCCTGGTAATGAGATACCTTATTATAAGCCAACAGTTGAACCTGCTGGAATTATTTTTCACTAAGTGGCAGGATTGCCTTCTAATTACTGATAGATTTCAGCTGGTGTCATAACGTTCAATGTCTTTTTGCACTTCTCTTTTTTCATGGGTTCAATACATTTTCCCTGTATCATTTCTCTTTATTACGCATAACTTAATTTATGGACATGTATGGTTTTGATTTTTTTCCTGTGTGGATTGGATGGGATGATAATGACATCTGAGAGAATTTAATGTCAATAGCATCTTTAGAAGTATATTTACTTCGAAAATTAATGACAAGTTCAATATTTACTTTGGCAGCAGGGTGATGAACACCTTACACAGGAGGTCACTCCCCAGAGGAACTATCTTGTGAGCAAATAAAATGGTTAACTGGTCAAAAATACATTAAGACAGCACGGGTTAATAACAAAGACCTTTCCTCCAATCCTGGGTGGCAAAAAATGGCATCATGATGGGCACTAATTTTGATCCTTTCTATGGGACGCCTTCTCTTCTATATATGCCACTATTCCGACATTTTATAGTGGAATTTCACAAAGTCTCATTAACAGCGTCCTGTTGCTAAACTGCTTAAACCCATAAGGTGGCAAATTTCTGACATGAAGTGATTATAAGGTATGGTTTTTGCCTAAAACACTTTGTTAGATCTTTCCAGTAATGGAGGCATCTCAGTGGAGAAAAAGTTGCTCTGGCAACCTATAGAGACTTCTGATGGAAATTTGCTTTGGCCAAGACTCTTAGTTTCTGATCTTTTGACCTTTGTGACATCTCTGTCGATTATTTTTTCTTATTTTTGTCTGTATTTCTTACTTTTTACATATTGGTTGAGGGACTTATGAGGCCATTCTTCAAACTTTGCCCATTATGTAATATAAAATTTAGGGAAATTCACATTTTTGGATGAAGATTCCATCTAATCTAACTATTTGAGAGTCTCAGTTCAAAGGATGAATGCAAGCTATAAAAATAGAGAGGGGCCCAAAACATAATTTATTATACTTGCTGCTTTTTTCCTGTTTTTGTAGACATCTTGACCAGAAAGTAAAACACCAACTTGCATATGAACTTTATGCCTGAAAGTCACTTCAATGCTCAGTAGTAAAGGCTCCTTTGGCTCCTTTTGGCCTATCTAAGATCCAGCCCTGAGCGCATCATTGACTGAAGCCAAGAGAGAAAAAAATTGTACTTGAGATAAATAAGCAGAAGTTAATTGTGTCTCTTTCTCCAAAAAGTTTGTTGCATTGTTATGTCATATTATCAGAGGGAGCTCGGTACGGAGTTCACAGTCTTGGGAAGACTGATAATGTCTGACAGACGCTTAAATCAGCTTTTCCCCATGATCAAACAGAACGACTCTAACGTGCATGAAATGCAATGACCTAGTTTCATCTCCAGTCTTTGAGATCGAGGATTTCTTCTTCAGGATACAGTGGGTGTTCTAATGTCTGGATGAAGCTGGGCACTTTATATTTAGAAAAATTAATGTTGATGCTTAATGAAGTCAATCTCGGAATGCAAAATTCTACAGTGGACAGTTGTTTTGGGCCGACACGTCATGAAGAATTATGCTCAGCTGTCATCTCCTTAGCTTGATAGTAATTTATGTAGTGAACAAGAGATATTTTCAAGGTTTTTTTTTTATTATTTAGTGGTTTTTAGCTGTTGTCTTTAACTATTTTTTGCTGTTCTTTTCTATTGTCTTTGCAAAGTTGCCAATGTTGACCCAATAGATGCTCTTGAAGCCCTAGGGTCTTAGTCTGAGTTATTTCAAATGCAACCTCCACACTTTCTTAAATGCTTACAAAGATTCTCTTTAGTATCCACCCAGATTAATTGACTTCCCACTCATTAAATTATTAACACCCCCAAGGAACAGAGAGGAATGTAATTGAGCATATACTTATACATAGAATCATAGAATCATAGAATGGTAGAGTTGGAAGGGACCTCCTGGGCCTTCTGGTCCAACCCCCTGCTCAAAGCAGGATTCTCTAAATCATCCCAGACAGAGACAGATGTCTATCCAGCCTCTGTTTGAAGACTTCCATTGAAGGAGAACTCACCACCTCTTGTGGCAGCCTGTTCCACTCATTGATCACCCTAACTGTCAAAAAGTTTTTTCTAATATCTAATCTGTGTCTCCTCCATTCAGTTTCATCCCATTGCTTCTAGTCTTTCCTTGTGCAAATGAGAATAAAGATGATCCTTCTACAATGTGACAGCCCTTGAGATATTTGTAGACAGCTATTAAGTCTCCTCTCAGTCTTCTTTTTTGCAAGCTAAACATTCCCAAATCCTGCAACCGTTCCTCATAGAGTACTGTAGAATATGCTGTTATGCTGTTGTATTCAAGATATAGTTATATAATCAATATGGACTTAAAGTGCAGACTCTCAGCTTTAATTTGAGGGCATTTACTTCAATTGGATTAAGGGTTTAGGAGTGAAAGCTCTTTAATATGTAGCTGTCTCTTTTTAAAGGGACGAGAAGTAATTAGACAATTATCTCAAAAGCTCTTTAATGGGCTACATGAACTATTTGCTCATTAATTCATCATCAATTAAGCAGGTAAAAGCTCTGGAGCTGATTCAGGTGTAACATTTGCATTTGGAAGCTGTTACTGTGAACCCACAGCATGCGGTCAAAGGAGTTGTTGATAGAAGAGAAACAGACCATCATTGAGCTGATAAAAAAAGAAAAACAAATCATCAGAGATGGCAGAAATGTTAGGAGTGGCCAAATCAACAGTTTGGTACATTCTACAAAATTAAACTGCTTGGGAACTGAAAATACATGGACGTCACAGAAGACAACAGTGGTGGATGATTGCAGAATATCTTCCATGGTAAAGAAAATCCCTTCACAAAATCCACCCAAGTGAAGAACATTCTCCAGGACTTAGGCATTTCAGTATCTAAGGGCATGTGCCCACGTTCAGGAATTGCTACGGTGTTGACACTGCGTATTTATGCAGTGTCAAAACCACAGAGGCCAGATGTTACAGCATAGTGGATGGGATTTCTAGAAATCCCATGTCCGCTGTGCATCTATGTGCACTTGCGGATCACCCACGGAAACTGACATGAGGTGCATCTTTCAGGACCACAGCATGTCAATTTCTCTTGTGGAGACGTTAGTCTCCGCAACAGAAATTTCATCAACAGAATATATTGAATGTGGTAAATCCGCATAGTTCCGTGAACACATGCTGATTTACCTGGGTTCAATAGGCGACAGCATTTTGAAAGCAGCGAACGCATGCTGCATCCAAAAACGCTGTTACTTCCGTATCGTGGGCACATAGTTATAGTGTACCATAAAGAGAAGCAAATATATAGGGTTCACCACAAGGTGCAACCATTAATCAGTCTCCAAATAGAAAGGCCAGATTAGAATTTTCAAAAAAACATTTAAAGAAGCCATCCAGTTCTGGAAAAGCATTCTATGGACAGATGAAACTAAGATCAACCTGTAGCAGAATGATGGGAACAAGAAAGTATGGAGAAGGCTTGAAATGGATCATGATCCAATGTAATTTAAGGGGAGGTGGCAATACTCCTGAAAAACCCTGTTGCTGTGTATCATTGGTGCAAGAAGGCTGCCATCTACTGTTCAGATGGGACCATGCTGAACTAACCGGAACAGGAAGAGTTGCAGGGGGAACGAGTTTGAATGTAACACTCAAACACCCAGTCATGTGCCATTAATAAAGGACTTCCTGAATATAAAGAGTCTGCGCTCCAAACTGGAGTAGGTTTTCGTACCAAAGGAGAGAGTGGTCTAGACGTGCTCAGAAGGAGACGCAGCGAGACTGACAGGCCAGGACGAGAAGTGGGTGCCAGCGGACTGCAGTCTGGTTAAACATAGGACCCCAGTGGCACCAAATGAGGCCTAGATTCCTGACTACGCTAGACAAAATCCAAATACCAGATTTGCACCAGTCAAGAGAGGCCGTACGGGGCCCCTGGCCATCGAGGGAGGCCGCCATGACGGGGTAACGTGGGAGTATAGGGAGCCCTTAGGTCCCAGGCAGCATTAGGGGTTAACATAGAGACATGGGTGGTATTAAGGGGAGGTTAGTGCTTGCAGGTAGGAGGGGTCAGGTGAGGAGCATAGGGTTAACAGTCAAAGGGATCAGCCATATTATAACGGCAGCCATTACACGTGGATCCTTTCAACTGAAAAGAAGCTCCCACCCACCCTCCCTTTTATAGTTTTAGTAATAGGACTCAAAATTCTATTCCAGTAATGCATATTTGTCACGGCAGTGGGGCGTGGGGGGAGGTCCTCGAAGTTGGTGGAATTGGGGAATGGTGGATTGGAGGGGGGGGGATCTCAAGGGGTCCTGGACTCCCCTGTGTGATTTCAAGTGGCTGGGACAATTATTCCCGCGGTTTTGAAAAAATTAAGGGGCTTGTTAAGAGGTTTCATTTGGCCGGGATTGGTTACTATTGGCCTCCGAGCTGGTGCAGAGCGGCTGGGGGTAAAACCTATCCTGGAGGCCAAGGTGGACGTTGCGCATTTGCAGTGGATATATTTCGGGGCTTCGAGGACCACCCCTCCCAGGAGGATATTGTTTAAAAAAATTATTTTGTTTGTAAGCTATGTTTAATAAAAGGCTGCTGTGGCCATTAAATCCAGTTGGGGTCTTGTGTTTTCTTTTAAAAAAAAGATTTATGGGGAAAAGTTAATCTGTGAACAAGGTGTAGGGGAAGTTGGGTTTTTGGTTATAAAGGCTCACACGAATCACGGGTACCCCTTACGTCAAGACCTAGAATCCAGACAATGCCGGTCAAGAGCCAGAGCCCAGACCTCTTTCCTACTGACCTGGAAGACTCCATGGCTCACTGTAGAACTATAATGCAACAATAAAATATTTTGCAACAGCCAACACAATCCCCAGAACTCAATGCCACCGAACGTTAGCTCCAGTAAAGAATGGCGAAGCCTCACAAAGGAGGAAACCCAGCGTTTGGTGACGTCCATGGTTTCCAGACTTCAGGCCATCACTGCCTGCAAAGGATTCTCTACAAAGTATTAATGAAATTTTGATTTGTGATAAATTTAATTTGTTCAGTTACTTTTGAGTCCTTGAAATGAGGAGGCTTTGTAGAAAAATGATTCCTAAACACTTCACAGGATATTTTTGTTCAGCCCCTTCATTTAAACCTTAAAGTCTCCACCTCAATTGCATCAAAGTTCCTTCATTTTAAATCCACTGTCCAAATATTTCTGGACCTAACTGTATACAATATACACATAGTGTATATATATATATATATATATATATATTGTGAGACAGTGAGGGAATATGTGTTGAATGGGGTGTACATTTCACCTAGGTACTGTGCTGTATGGTATAAGGGAAATGTGTGGCTTTGTAAACCTAGTGGTAGAGAAAGGTCACTACACCTCACATTCAGCAAACACTTGCAGCTCAGGCCTGAAACCATTCAGCTGTTAATTAGGAGACCAGAAGTAGGTGTCTGCAAACACAGTCAGGGAGCTGGCTTAGTCTGGACACAGGAGGTGTCCCGGCACAAGAAGCAGTCTCCAGGAGTGGGAGCACGCTTAGTCTGGACACAGGAAGGTGTCCAGGCACAAGAAGCAGTCTCCAGGAGTTTGAGCTATCTCAGTCTGGGTGCAGGAAGTACCCCGGACACAGGAGTAGTCTCAGTGAGAATCCGTGTGAATAGCGGCTGAATAGGAGTGGATCTCTCTCAAGTCTGGACATTGAAGGTGCCTTCAGACACAAGGAGGAGTATCTGTGAAACTCCATACTGGTAACATATATCATATGTGTTGTTTTGGGTCAGGCTGGTAGAGCCGGGACCCGGATAGACAGGGCAATCGATCTATGTGTAATTAGTGGCTAGACAAGCCCAGGTTTTCTGTTTATGCTTTATTTTTATCTGTTTGCTGTGGACTTTAATAAAGCTGGTTGCGGCCAGTTTTCATCAGAACTGCTGTCTGAATGAACTGTTTTCGTGTCACTCTGTCTACCCAGACAGCGATCCTAGAGCTATATCCCCTGGAAATGTTACAATTGGCGGAGAATGCTGGGGCAGCACAGTGGCTGATACAATTGGTGCTGGAATGTGTGTGCGGCACAGTGGCTTAGAGACAGCAATAAAGGTGAAGTCTGTTGAAATAGCAGCAGAGAAAAAAAAAGTGTGTCAAGAGAAACGTCTGATTGGAGCAGTCTTAAAGAGACAGTAGCCCTAATAGAGTTTGCAAAAGGAAAAAAAAAGTGTGTCTGCACAGCAAAGCTGAACTTGTTGTGGAAAAGACTGTGGAGTGTGCAGCAGCAAAAGAGAAACGTCTGTTGGAGCAGTCTTAAAGAGACAGTGGCCCTAATAGAGTTTGCAGAGAAAAAAAAAAAAAAAAGTGTCTGCACAGCAGCTGAATTTTCTGTGGAAAAGACTGTGGAGTGTGTATGTCTTGAGTGAAGACTGCCGTTGTTGAGACAGAGAAGTCTGACAGCATGGATGACAGCATGGAGGCGCTGTTTGAACAAATGGCGCAAGTTAATGTGCAACATAAGACTGCCGTGGTTGAGACAGATAAGTCCGGCAGTATGGAGGAGCTCATTGAGTACCTGGTCCAGGCCCAGCAAAGCATGCAGCAGAGCATGGAGCAGCAGCGCCTGCAGCACCAGCAGCGCATGCAGCAGGCCCAGCAGCAATTCCTGCAGCAGCAGCAGGAGAATGGCCGGTTGTTTTTTGAGCAGATTGCAGCTCTCAACACCTCGTCCCAGAGTAATGTTGTGAAGGCACCTGCCTTGTCCGCTGTAAAGAAGGCGGTAAGACGGTCCCTGAAAAAGATGACACCTCGTGATGATGTGGAGGTATATCTCACTAGGTTTGAGAGATTGGCAGAGAAGGAGAATCTGCCCCTATCTGAATGGGCCATGATGGTCGCACCCTATCTGATTGGAGAGCCCCAAAGGGCCTATGCTGACCTGAGCGAGCAGGACAGCCAAGACTATGCCAAGCTGAAAGCCGAGATTCTTACCCGGCTGGGTGTTACGGTGACAGCCCGTGCCAGGGGAGTTCATGACTGGAGATACAGTTGGGAGTCTGCAGTCAGCAAACCTGATTATGGAGTAGAAAAGGTGATAGTGGACCGCTACACCGAGCATGTTCTCCTGAGGTACAGCCGTCTGAGAGGTCGTCACTTCAGAGTTCCCGGACGCTGAACTCTCGCGGTAAGAGCGTTCCAGCTGTTGGGGACATGGGGTATGCTGATAAGCGGGTTCAGGCCCGAGGGGACATGTGGGTGGGAGAGTGTGATGGACAGTGTTGGAGCTGGCGTGAAATTGCAGCCAACTGTCCAATAGAGGGGGAGCCTATGTGTTGTGATGTTGGCAGATCCCTCTCTCTCTGCGCAGAACCTGTGTGTGTGTCCACCTCAGCCGAAGAGACTGGACCACAGGGGTCCCGGTGGTTGTAAATGACTGCCCAGCACAGGCCCTCTTGGACTCAGAGAGTCCAGTGACTTCCGTATGTGACAGCCTGATTGATAGGGACTTCATCCCTGATAAGCACCTGAGTGTGGTGTGCATCCATGGAGACACCAAAGTCTACCCAGAGACTGCCGTGGACTTGGTCCCCAAACTCGGGGAGGTTTCATGTGAAATGGGGGTAGTGAAGACCCTGGTGCACCCCGTTATATTGGGTAATGACTTTCCCCGATCTAAGGGTCTCTGGGAAAAAAATGTTTCTGATGGACAGTGTGATGAAGCTCCTATTGAGGGTGCGCAGTCCCGAGGGGCGGAACACAATGCTAGTGGGCCGTTAAACTTATGTGATAATGATGATGATGATAATAATAATGATGATGATGATCATGATAATGATGATGACCATGATAATGATGATAATGATAATGATGATGATGATGATGATCATGATAATGATGATGACCATGATAGTGATGATGATACTGATCATAGTCATGATAATGATGTTGATAATAATGATGACTGTGATGGTGATGAAGTTCCTTTGCAGGTGATGTTGGGAGACGAGGATGGTGGTTCTCGGGAACCGAGTGTCCCTTACTTACCTGTGTCCTGTGACAATTTTGAGAGTGAGCAGTGGTGAGCCCCTCTCTTGGGACGGCACAGGAAAATATGATTGTTCTAAGTGGGGTTTCCCAGGAGCCTGGCTCTGAGGAGAGGTTTCCTCATGCTGCCATGGACAATAGCCTGTTGTATAGGGACACTGAAGTCCAGGGAGAGGTCGTGAGTCAGCTCCTAGTGCCTGAGCTATATAGAAGTGTAGTGCTGGGGTTGTCACATGGTCACATACTTGAGGGACCAGATGGTGAAGTTAATGTTGTGGATGACATGTTAACTAAGGTTCCAGATCAAGATGTGAATGAAAATGAATTATATAACCCTGACAGTGAGCAGGATGTGAATGAAAATGAATTGTATAACCCTGACAGTGAGCAGGATATGAATGAAAATGAATTGTATAACCCTGACAGTGAGCAGGATGTGAATGAAAATGAAGTGTATAGCCCTGACAGTGAGCAGGATGTGAATGAAAATGAAGTGTATAGCCCTGACAGTGAGCCAGATGTGGCTGAGAAAAAGGGGTCAGATAGTGATAGTGAATCATCTGATGACCATAAAGCAACCAGTGCAAATGAGGAAGGCATGGTAGCAGAGGAGGTTGAGAGTCCTGAGAAGAAAGCTGATGCTGACCTTACAGCCAGACAGAAGATGGCATCTGAAGATGTTTTACAGTTGGCCGGTTCCCTGGCGAAGACTAAGGTGAAAGGAGGAGAGCTGAGCTTTAAAGGCAGGACTCTGAAACTGAACACAGCACAAGTGGATGCTGTTGAAGATGAGAAGTTGTCGGTGTGTGGTGTGGATCTGCATCATGCCAAGGCCTCTGAAGGTGATGCTGCAGAGGTGGAAAAAGCCATAGAAGTGGTAGACACCAAACCAGATGCCTCATCAGTAGCTGCAACTCGTGAAGCTCAGGCTGGAAGTTCGGCGCCCGGAGCCCCAGCAGTGTTCCCGAGTGATACCAAGGATCTGGATAAGTCACAAGATGAGATTTTGAGACATCGGGCTGGCGTTGGTGAGCTCAAGCGCACTTTCAGGGAGGCTACATCGGAGCCACGTCCCAACAAATGGGAAAAGGATGTGTCACTCCGTTGCCGCTACAGACACACGGGAGCCCAGATGGGATGCAGAACGTGGTAGAAGAGAAGAATCCGGCGGGTTCTGAGTATACAGATGCCGCTATCAAGGAGAACTTGAAAGCTGGAATAAATGGAAATATTGGAGACCATAATGATGTGACTGAAGAGGCAGAATGTAAGACTGACGGTAGGGCTTCTGAGCATGTTCTACCAGAAGAGCCTGTACAAGAAGAGGATGAATTATGTGTACCGAAAAAGAAAAACGATCAGCTTCCTCTACAGTGCCAATTGTGGGAACAGTGTGGCTCAAAATGGTCAGAGACCATGGCAGAGGTGCTTAAGTTCTGTGAAATAGAATTTATGAACCAACTGATATTTAAGAAAGTAGATGTGCTAAAAAAGGTTCGGGGGGAATTAGAGAAAGGTGAAAAAACCCCTATACCTCCTGTGACAGTTGGTGACACAGGGTCAGTGCACCAGGGACAGGAGGTACGTGAGTTTCTGAGGAAGAGTCAGCAGAAGTGTTCTGATGTGCCGGGTCGTACTTCTCTGGCCAGGCACTATATCGAAACTGAGCCCGGCCCTAAGGTCAAGATGAAACCGTGCAGGATACCCGAGGCCCGCAGAGAGCATAGGCCTGGGAGGGTACAGGGTAGTGCAGATGCTTCAGATGAAGAGAAAGCTGATGTTGGCAATGACAGTGGTGAGGATGAAGCTGATGAGGGCCATGACTGGTCCAGAGTTCACTGTCTCTGTTGGATTGTTGACCAGCCCTCCGGTCTGGATGACCAGCCCTCCGGTCTGGAGAAGAGGGAGGGGATATGTGAGACAGTGAGGGAATATGTGTTGAATGGGGTGTACATTTCACCTAGGTACTGTGCTGTATGGTATAAGGGAAATGTGTGGCTTTGTAAACCTAGTGGTAGAGAAAGGTCACTACACCTCACATTCAGCACACACTTGCAGCTCAGGCCTGAAACCATTCAGCTGTTAATTAGGAGACCAGAAGTAGGTGTCTGCAAACACAGTCAGGGAGCTGGCTTAGTCTGGACACAGGAGGTGTCCCGGCACAAGAAGCAGTCTCCAGGAGTGGGAGCACGCTTAGTCTGGACACAGGAAGGTGTCCCGGCACAAGAAGCAGTCTCAAGGAGTGGGAGCTGGCTTAGTCTGGACACAGGAAGGTGTCCAGGCACAAGAAGCAGTCTCCAGGAGTTTGAGCTATCTCAGTCTGGGTGCAGGAAGTACCCCGGACACAGGAGTAGTCTCAGTGAGAATCCGTGCGAATAGCGGCTGAATAGGAGTGGATCTCTCTCAAGTCTGGACATTGAAGGTGCCTTCAGACACAAGGAGGAGTATCTGTGAAACTCCATACTGGTAACATATACAGTTAGGTCCATAAATATTTGGACAGAGACAACATTTATGTAATTTTGGTTCTAGACATTTCCACAATGAATTTGAAACAAAACAAATCAGATGCAGTTGAAGTTCAGACTTTCAGCTTTCATTTGAGGGTATCCACATTAAAATTGGATGAAGGGTTTAGGAGTTTCAGCTCCTTAACATGTGCCACCCTGTTTTTAAAGGGACCAAAAGTAATTGGACAGATTAAATAATTGTAAATAAAATGTTCATTTCTAGTACTTGGATGAAAACCCTTTGTTAGCAATGACTGCCTGAAGTCTTGACCTCATGGACATCACCAGACACTGTGTTTCCTTCTTTTTGATGCTCTGCCAGGCCTTCACCGCGGTGGTTTTCAGTTGTTGTTTGTTTGTGGGCCTTTCTGTCTGAAGTTTAGTCTTTAACAAGTGAAATGCATGTTCAATTGGGTTGAGATCAGGTGACTGACTTGGCCATTCAGGAAATTCCACTTCTTTGCTTTAATAAACTCCTGGGTTGCTTTGGCTTTATGTTTTGGGTCATTGTCCATCTGTAGTATGAAACGACGACCAATCAGTTTGGCTGCATTTGGCTGGATCTGAGCACACAGTATGGCTCTGAATACCTCAGAATTCATTCGGCTGTTTCTGTCCTGTGTCACATCATCAATAAACACTAGTGACCCAGTGCCACTGGCAGCCATGCATGCCCAAGCCATCACACTGCTTCCGCCATGTTTTACAGATGATGTGGTATGCTTTGGATCATGAGCTGTACCACGCCTTCGCTATACTTTTCTCTTTCCATCATTCTAGTAGAGGTTGATCTTGGTTTCATCTGTCCAAAGAATGTTCTTCCAGAACTGTGCTGGCTTTTTTAGATGTTTTTTAGCAAAGTCCAGCCTAGCCTTTTTATTCTTGATTCTTATGAGTGGCTTGCACCGTGCAGTGAACCCTCTGTATTTAATTTCATGCAGTCTCCTCTTTATGGTAGATTTGGATATTGATACGCCTACCTCCTGGAGAGTGGTGGTCACTTGGTTGGCTGTTGTGAAGGGGTTTCTCTTCACCATGGAGAGTATTCTGCGATCATCCACCACTGTTGTCTTCCGTGGGCGCCCAGGTCTTTTTGCATTGATGAGTTCACCAGTGCTTTCTTTCTTTCTCAGAATGTACCAAACTGTAGATTTTGCCACTCCTAAAGTTGTAGCAATTTCTCGGATGGGTTTTTTCTGTTTTTTGCAGCTTAAGGATAGCTTGTTTCACCTGCATGGAGAGCTCCTTTGACCGCATGTTTCCTTCACAGCTAAACCTTCCAAATGCAAACACCACACCTCAAATCAACACCAGCCCTTTTATCTGCTTAATTGAGAATGATATAATGAAGGGATTGCCCACACCTGTCCATGAAATAGCCTTGGAGTCAATTGTCCAATTACTTTTGGTCCCTTTAAAAACAGGGTGGCACATGTTAAGGAGCTGAAACTCCTAAACCCTTCATCCAATTTTAATGTGGATACCCTCAAATGAAAGCTGAAAGTCTGAACTTCAACTGCATCTGATTTGTTTTGTTTAAAATTCATTGTGGTAATGTCTAGAACCAAAATTAGATAAATGTTGTCTCTGTCCAAATATTTATGGACCTAACTGTATCATATGTGTTGTTTTGGGTCAGGCTGGTAGAGCCGGGACCCAGATAGACAGGGCAATCGATCTATGTGTAATTAGTGTAGACAAGCCCAGGTTTTCTGTTTATGCTTTATTTTTATCTGTTTGCTGTGGACTTTAATAAAGCCAGTTTTCATCAGAACTGCTGTCTGAATGAACTGTTTTCGTGTCACTCTGTCTACCCAGACAGCGATCCTAGAGCTATATCCCCTGGAAATGTTACAATATTATATATATATATATATATATATATTCCAACTGGTCCCAACTTTGACCTTATATTATAATGTATATCACATTCTTCTTCTTATGAAATCACACTCACTTTATGTTTGGGAATGTTCATCTATGGTAAAACTTAAGACACAAAGGGGGAAATTCTGGTTTCACCCATGCATTTTAGGTATTTAGTGTTAGGCTCACATAGTGAAATGGATCCACTAAGCCTCAGGTCCAGGTGGGCACACGGATTCCAGGCATTGGTGTAACACGCACGAAGGAACGTGTGGAGTGAGGACTTGTCATCACTGGAGACAACAGAAGGACAGGTGCAGAGAGGAAGCAGGAAAGTTCAAAGCAAAGAAGGCAGCAGGTATGCAGGCTCACATGAGATGTCGGCCAGGAGCTGACGAAGGAGCACAGCAAACAAACAGGACTAAGAGACTTAATACCAAGACACATAGGGAGCCTTAACTAGGACTAGGCAGAAGATGTCTATAGGCACGCCAAGCCACTTGTAAAACCGGCGTGGAGCACAGCAAAGGGCAGCGATCATAAGGGAAGTTGGTGAAACCCTGCCAAGCCGAGGCAGGTGCATAACATTTAGGGCTGTATCTTACTTTGTTAATTTTCCCAGGAGATGGCCTTATGGCAATCCACTAATTATCACCACACCTACTTTCTGAAATTGGTTGTCCCTGATGAAGGTTTAGGTGCCAACAACAGACATTTGGTTTAATGTCTAAACAGGACCTTTCCACACCTTATCCCCATTCCCACCCTATATGGCTTGATTGATGGCCCTAAGAACAGGGAATACCATCAGAAACCATGTCATAAACGATGCTAATCAAGCCATTTAGGCATAGACATCTCGAAATAACGCATGGACAACTCGATTTTACTCTAGAGCCTTTCTATCTTATTTATATAAATTTATTATTATTATACATTTATATAGCGCCATTTATTCCATGGCGCTTTACATATGAAAAGGGAAAAATATAGACTGGTACAATAAACATGTGCTAGACAAGGGACACATAAGTACAGAAGGAGAGAGGACCCTGCCCGCAAGGGCTCACAGTCTGCAGGGATGGGTGAGAATTAGTGTTGAGCGATACGATACTGCAAATATCGGGTATAGGCCGATATTGGCTGTATCGGGCTTTCGATTCCGAGTACCGATATTTTCGTCATATCGGATACCGGAATCGGATTTGTCACTGTCACTGTGAGTGTCCGTCGGTCGGGTCTGTCAGGAGTCAGCGGCACTTACCTGGCAGAAGATCTCCGGCGGTCACGTCCTGGACTGCTTGATGGCCGCCATTATCTTCTCCCTGGCGGTCACATGCAGTTTTTCGCGATAACTGCAGTGACTGCAGGGTAATCCCGGCCGTAAACCAGTCCGATGAAGCAGGTAATCAGCTGTGCTGCGCCGGGATGACAGGCTCTGCCTGTCATTCTGATGTAGCAGAGCTGGATCGTCGTGGGACACTCGTTACTATGGACTGCGTCGGACAGGTGGTATACTGCTGTTTTTTTTTTCATTTTTTTACAGGAGATCGATGGCGTCGCAGGATGAGACTGTAATAAAAGTAATGAAAACTGTGTTGTGTTTTTTATTAAATTAAAATTTTTTTTTATGAACATTCACCCATCCGGGTACATCAGCAATTTAACTATTTACATACAGGGACCCTGTCCGGGTTATTTATAATTCTTTGGCAGGGGTGTTCCAGGTACCACCTGGTACTCTTCTGATGCTTGCCAAACATCCGAGACACCAAGGACCACCAGGACCTGATGACGTCGTGTGGCCTGTACAGTCAAGTCGTGACCCGCTATCTGTGTCTGTGTGGCCACCTCTTTCATCTCCCTCCGGGTCTGGAGCCCTATGTCCCGGACTGAACGAACCCCAGGGGGCCTAACAGGCGCCGGGTACGGGACAGCTATAGTTATCATGTCCATAGCTGGGGCTGCTGAGGAGACCACTGAGGGAGGCTGCGGAGATTTACGGCGTGGGGTGGGCACTTGTGCAGAGGCCTGGATGTGGGAGGCTGAAGGCTCCGAGGGTCTCACAGGTTCCTGACACTCTGGGGAGTAGGGGTCGCACCTGATAACATTTAGGGCGTACCATCCATTGTAACCCCAGTGTCGGGTGTAAGTCACCAAGTCTCCTGGCAACAGGTCCCTCCCCGGGTGTCCTTCTGGGAGGTGAGTCTCCACGTCCCGCCGGGTCACAAACACTTCTAAATAAAGTCCAGGCTCCTGGATGAAGCCCCAACCACCTTTCAATTTAAAGCTCCGTACTGCACCCTTACGCCGCGGCTCCCTCAGGGTTCCTTTATCTTTTCTCATCCGGTCCTTTCTGCCCGGTCCTTCTCCAGGTTACGTTGCCGAAGCTTTTGGGATTCTCGCTGCTCCCTTTGTCGCTCTGCTTCCCGCTCCCAACGTCTCCACTCTTCCTCCTGATGACGGTTGTAATTCTCCTCCACCAGCATCTCCATTTCTCCACCATCAAACTGCAGCTTACGATGTCCGGTTTGCGGCAGCTCTCCTGGCGCCCGACAGTCCTGGCGGCGCTCACCTGCGGAGGAAGCAGCCGGCTCTGGAACAGATGACAGTCGGGGCTCCGGTACAGACAGGTAGACCTCTGGTGCCTGCGCGGCCTCCTCCATGAGGACGGGTGTCGCTTCTTCTGTCTCAGCGACGGGGGCAGACAGCGGGATCTGGGGTGCTGCCGGTGCAGAGTTTTTTGCAGGAACGGGTGCCTCCACTGCGACAACGTCAACTGGATCACATTGCAAGGGCTGGGATGCCCGCACGGACTCCTCTACTAGAACGGGTGCCTCACCTTCCGGTACAGACACTTCAGGTAAGAGGGATTGGCGCCGCTCCAAGTTTAGTTTTAGGGCACGCCAGCTGGCTTCCATCCTGGCGACCTCCTCCCGGTGCCGGGCCAGGCCTCTTAGGGTATCCTCCGCTTCTTGCAGCGTAGGAGGGTTTCCAGGCCGGGTGCCCAACGGTGGTTCCGTGGCGATCGGGTCGCTTCCGTGGGGGGAGAGCTCTGACTGCTCCATCCCTTCACACTTCTGCTCGTGTCCATTAGCCATCTCTGCCAAGTCACATGTGTCATTAGCATCTGGAGAGGGCCCCTCTTTTGTAGTGAGGCGGGACCTTCGTGTTAGTTTCCGCACACTGAGGAGGATAAGGAGGCGGAACTCCAGAGCTGTGGGGCACGATCTTACATTGCAGTACCATTTAGAGTGGTCGGCCATCGTTTTCGCGCCACTGAGTGAGTGTACACCCACGAAGAGCACCCCCTTCTTCTTCACCAGTGCCTCGTCGTGAAGCAGATATGGCGGAAAAATGGCAAATACATTCTCTGATGATTTTAGCAATTCTCAAGCACAAAACCAGTTCAATTCAGGCACACAGGACTCGCTTATAGCGAGCTACAGAATCCTGTTCGTGACGCCCAAGTTGAGTCGCACAGAGCCAGAGGTTTTGGGGGTACTCGGCACCGAGCCCGTCGACTTCTATGGGGTATGTCACGGCTTTACCCGGCAATTGAATCAGAGTCTATTTTACTATGTAGAAGTGTATAAACTATAAATATATGTATATATATATGTCACAATGACATGTATATATATATATATATATATATATGTATTCTATGTGTGTATATTTTGTGTTTACAACGAAAGAAAGGGTTTTTTTTGTTGCGATATTTTGTTCCCATAGACTTACATGGGACTTCCGGTATCGGAATCGGATATCGACGATATTTAGTGATATCGGCGATACCATTCCGATACGATATTTTTAGATATCGAGCAGTATCGCTCAACACTAGTGAGAATACATTAGGAAAGGGTAGAGCTGGTCGTGCGATGGTTCAGTAGACTGAGGATCATTGCAGGTTGTCGGCTTGTCGGAACAGGTGGGTCTTCAGGTTTTTCTTGAAGGTCTCCATTGTTGGTGAAAGTCTGATGTTTTGCGGCAGGGAGTTCCAGAGTATGGGGGAAGCCCGGGAGAAGTCTTGTATGCGGTTGTGGTAAGAAGAGATGAGGGGGGAGACGAGAAGGAGATCTTGAGAGGATCGAAGGTTGCGTGTAGGTAGGTAGCGGGAGACCATGTCACAGATGTATGGAGGAGAAAGGTTGTGGATGGCTTAGTATGTCATGGTTAGGGTTTTGAACTGGAGCCTCTGGGCAATAGGAAGCCAGTGAAGGGCCTGGCATAGGGGGGAGGCTGGGGAATAGCGGGGAGACAGGTGGATTAGTCGGGCAGCAGAGTGTAGGATGGACTGGAGTGGTGTCAGAGTGCTAGAGGGGAGGCCAGACAGTAGGAGGTTGCAGTAGTCGAGGCGGGAGATGATAAGGGCGTGCACTAGTGTTTTTGTGGTTTCATGGTTGAGGAATGCACAGATCAGGGAAATATTTTTGAGTTTGAGGTGGCAGGAGGTGGCGAGGGCTTGGATATGTGGTTTGAAAGAGAGGGCAGAGTCGATGATCACCCCAAGGCACCGAGCATGCGGGACTGGGGAAAGCGAGCAGCCATTGACATTGATGGATAGTTCTGGTGGAGGGGTAGAATGAGGTGGGGAAAAGATGATGAATTCTGTTTTGTCCATGTTCAGTTTGAGAAAGCGAGCAGAAAAGAAGGCTGAGATAGCAGACAGACACTGTGGGATTTTGGTCAGTAGGGAGGTGAGGTCAGGTCCAGATAGGTAGATCTGCATGTCATCGGCGTAGAGGTGATACTGCAAGCCGTGGGATTCTATGAGCTGTCCCAGGCCGAAGGTGTAGATGGAGAAGAGTAGGAGTCCTGTTATGTTTTGGTAGCTGAGGAGAGCAGGCAAAAACGGCAATACACCAGAGAGGTTGGAATCTACTGGATTGCAGTACCCTGACTAACCACCACGACTAAAGGCAGCCGTGGAGCGTTCCTACGTTGGTCCTAGACACCTCGTCACAGCCTGAGAGGTTAACTACACCTAAAGATAGAAAGAGGAAAGCTATCTGCCCCGGAGCAGATCCACAAAGAACATAGGAAGCCCCCAAACATGTAATGGCGGTTAGACAAGAGGAAATACAGACACAGACAGAAAATAGTATGAGCAAACGTTGGGGCCCAATCTGCCTAGACAGAAAAGGATAGGAAGGATACTTACTGCAATCCAAAAAAAACCCTAAAAAAGCCAACGCTACTAATTGCAAAAACACCTGAGATCACACGACCTCTACCACCTAAATTAGTTCTCTGGTGTAACAAAACTAAGCCGCAGCCACTGAAAAAACTGGAAAAGGCAAATGAACAAATAACAGTGGCCCCAGAGGAACTGAGAGGAGCCCAAGCCCCCCGGGGAGGGGAACCTGGCTAACTACACAGAAATGCAGAGAAATATGCAAATGGTAAGCACAAAAACAAAAAACAGAAAATATCTTATCTGAGAGCAGGAGAAGAGGCAAGACACAGCAAGCTTCCAAGTGAACCAGGAAACAACGTTGAGACAAGAACAATTGATCACCGGCAACCATGATGGGAGGGAACCTCCCTTATATCCAGCCAGTCTGTGATTCCTGATTGCCAATCCTCATTGAATGGTTCAGTACTGTTTGTAACCACCAGAGGGAGCTTCTGCTCAGAATTCATTTCTAAAACATTCACAACAGGGTCCTAGGACTGAGCCTTGAGGAACACCGACAGACAGGGGGCGAGGTGAGGAGGTGGTGTGTGAGAGGGAGACACTAAATGTTCGGTCTGTTAGGTATGATGAGATCCAGGATAGGGCCAAGTCTGTGATGCCAAGAGATGAGAGAATCTGTAGCAGGAGGGAATGGTCCACAGTGTCGAAGGCAGAAGACAGGTCCAGGAGAAAGAGGACAGAGTAGTGTCGCTTGCTCTTGGCGGTTAGCAGGTCGTTAGTGACTTTAGTTAGGGCAGTTTCAGTTGAGTGATGTGGTCGGAAGCCAGATTGTAACCGGTCAAAGAGGGAACAGGAGGAGAGGTGGGAGGACAGTTCAAGATATACATGCTGTTCCAGTAGTTTTGAGGCGTAGGGGAGAAGAGATATCGGGCGATAGTTAGACACAGAGGATGGGTCGAGGGAGGGGTTTTTGAGGATGGGTGTGATTGAAGCATGTTTGAAGGATGAAGGAAAGACACCATTTGTAAGTGAAAGGTTGAAGAGGTGTGCGAGAGTAGGGATGAAGACTGTGGCAAAGTTAGGGATGAGGTGGGATGGGAGTGGGTCAAGCGCGCAAGTGGTGAGGTGTGATCTTGACAGGAGAGTGGAGAGCTGATCTTCTGTCATGGTGGTGAAGCTGGTTTTGGAAGAACAGGGCTGAGTGGCTAAGAGGGGCATTGGGGGCTGCGGGCCAAAGCCTTCTCTGATAGTATCAATCTTTTGCTTAAAGAAGGAGGCAAAGACTTCAGCAGAAATGAGAGGAGAGGGAGGAGGTGCTGTGGGATGGAGTAGAGAATTGAAAGTGTTGAAGAGCTGTTTAGGGTTGTGAGACAGGGAGGATATGAGAGATGCGAAGTAAGTTTGTTTTGCGGCAGAGAGCGTGGACTTGAAGCTGGCAAGGGACTGCTTGTATGCGTTGAAGTGCTCGGTAGAATGGGTTCTCTTCCATCTCCGCTTGGTAGCCCTAGAAGCCCGTCTCAGTTCTTTGGTCAGGCCGTTCAGCGAGGGCTGCCTGTTGATTGTACGAGTTTTGCTCTGCGTGAGGGGGGCGGCCGAATCAAGTGTGGCTTTTATTGTGGTGTTATAAAATGTGGCAGCAGCATCTGTGTCATGAAGGCAAGCTATGTCTGTAAGAGAGAGAAGGGACTCAGAGAGCAATTGTAAATTGAGGTGTTTGAGATTTCTGCGAGGGTGGGTGAGTTTGAGGAGTGGGAGATGCGTACTAACAGAGGAGAGGGAAGAGAATGTCAGTAGGTTGTGGTCAGACAAGGGGAGTGGGGAGTTAGTGAGATTAGTGAGGGAACAGAGACGTGTGAAGATAAGGTCCAGCGTGTGACCATCTTTGTGAGTGGCCGCAGAGGACCATTGAGTGAGGCCGAGGGAAGCCGTGAGCGATAGAAGTTTAGAGGCCGCCGGGGTGGAAGTGTAAATGGGGATGTTGAAATCGCCCATGATGATGGTGGGGATGTCAGCAGAGAGGAAATGGAGTAGCCAGGTGGTGAAGTGGTCGAGAAAGGTGGAGATGACTAGTTCCGGGGGGCGGTAAATGACAGCCAGTTGGAGGTTGGAGGGGAATAGATGCGGACGGATTGCACCTCGAACGAGGGAATTGCAGCGGAGGGTGGAAGTTGAATAGGGGTAAAGGAGCAGGTATCAGACAGGGGTAAGTCAACTCCTCCACCACGTTTGTTGCTGGGGGTGTGAGAAAGATGGAATCCGCCATAGGAAAGCGCAGCTGGAGAGGCTGTGTCAGAGGGGGTGAGCCAGGTTTCAGTGATGGCAAGGAAGGAGAGTTTGTTGGTGATAAAGAGGTCGTGGATAAATGACAGTTTATTGCAGACGGAGCGTGCGTTCCATAGTGCTCCGGGTAGGGGGGCCGGGGGAGGGGGGTGTGGATGGATAGATATGAGGTTGTCATGGTTGCAAAAACGTGTGGAGGATCGTGGCAGGGTGTTACGAATGAGTGTGGGGATGTGTTGAGGAGGGCCAGGATTTGGGGATACGTCGCCAGTGATGAGGAGTAGCAGACAGAGCGTTAGAAGGTGAGAGCAGGATAGTAACATAGTAACATAGTTATTAAGGTTGAAGGAAGACTTTAAGTCCATCTAGTTCAACCCATATCCTATCCTAACCTGCCCTAACATGCTGATCCAGAGGAAGGCAAAAAAACCCCAAGTGGCAAACAGTAAGCTTCACATTGGGGAAAAAAATTCCTTCCCGACTCCACATACGGCAATCAGACTAGCTCCCTGGATCAACTCTGTATCTAGGAAACTAGTGAATATAGCCTGTAATATTATACTTTTCAAGAAAGGCATCCAGTCCCTTCTTAAATTTTAGTAAGGAATCACTCATTACAACATTAGACGGCAGAGAGTTCCATAGTCTCACTGCTCTTACAGTAAAGAATCTGCATCTGTGATTATGACTAAACCTTCTTTCCTCCAGACGTAGAGGATGCCCCCTTGTCCCCGTCACAGGTCTAAGAGTAAAAAGATCATTAGAAAGGTCTTTGTACTGTCCCCTCATATATTTATACATTGTAATAAGATCACCCCTAAGCCTTCGTTTTTCCAAACTAAATAACCCCAAGTGTAATAACCTGTCTTGGTATTGCAGACCCCCCAGTTCTCTAATAACCTTGGTCGCTCTTCTCTGCACCCGCTCCAGTTCAGCTATGTCTTTCTTATACACCGGAGACCAGAACTGCACACAGTATTCTAAGTGTGGTCGCACCAGTGACTTGTATAGAGGTAAAATTATGTTCTCCTCATGAGCATCTATGCCTCGTCTAATGCATCCCATTATTTTATTTGCCTTGGCAGCAGCTGCCTGACATTGGCCACTAAATGTGAGTTTGTCGTCCACCCATACACCCAGGTGTTTTTCAGTGACAGTTTTGCCCAGTGTTTTACAATTAAGCACATAATTATACATCTTGTTTGTTCTACCCAAGTGCATGACCTTACATTTATCCACATTAAAGCTCATTTGCCATTTATCAGCCCAAGCTTCTAGTTTACATAAATCCTCCTGTAATATAAAATTGTCCTCCTCTGTATTTATTACCCTGCAGAGTTTAGTGATAGGACACCACTGTGCATTTAACCTTATTTTTGACAAAATGTCACTTCTAGAGACTGCAGAAACAGAATGATCTGCTACTACTGGTGGTTTTGGAGGGCAAAAAAGAAATGACAGGTTACCATAAAGGTAATAAACAAACTCTTCCTTTTTCTTCCCTCAGTCCTCCACCCCCATTCCTGCAATCTTGCCTTCCGCAGGAGTGTTTCTAGTGGAAGGACTGGTGGGTCATGTGTCATGGGTGCTTGAAATTCTGGGACAATTTTTCCCCCAGTCCATAAAAAAATCTGACATTTCTGTGATTTTTTTTTTTAAGCTGGCGAAACTTGTGCAGATTTTTCTGACTGTAATTATTATCATTTTCCAGTTTACACTGAATGCAGCTGACGTCTTCATACCAGAATTATGGGCTGTAGACATGGATCACTTATAATCATAATGATTGAACGTGTCTGTAAAAAAATATTGTTTGTCAGTGATTTTTTGATAAGGTGTTCAGAAAAAAAATAAAAAGTTCAAGTTGGCAACTCTGAAGCTGAGAGTCTGGGAAAAATTGGCAACAAACCAATCCGTCTTGGCCAGGCCATAAAAAGTACAACTGCACTTTTTAGAGGACATGTCACAAGTTTTGATCATTAGTGGTTTGACTGATAAGACCACTAACGAGAAGGATGAAAGGTCAGTTCAGTGTTGCTCTCCTCCAACATTTAAGAAGAGCTCAATGGAAAGTCTATGGAGTCCTTTATTTTTGGATAAGAGCAATGCTCCAGTGTTTCGTGGGGCTTCATCACCTGGAATCCCATAATTCAAAATATATGATGTTTCTCCATGATATGTTAAATGTTTTCCAAAAATGTAGTTACACTTGTAATATAAAATTAGTGCAGAAGTTTTCCCAAGGTGAAACAAGGCTTATCTATGATTCTGCACTAGTATAGGCAGAACCTACAAGAGACAAAATGAACACAAACCCTGCTGTAACAATATAAGTAAAAAGCAAAAGTGCATTTAATTAACATATGGGTCTTAATAACACTGTTTTTGATCAAAAATAGCATAAAAGCCATGCTAGCACAACATGGTGACCCTATTCGGGATGGTCCTACGCTATCTAATATTAGACAGTGTATGACCATCCCAAACAGGGTCACCTTGATGTGGTAGGATGACTTTTATGCTATTTGTGATAAAAAGCAGTAAGACCCCTATGTTATTTAAATGCACTTTTGCTTTTTACTTATTTAGTCACAGCAGGGTTTATGTTCATTTTGTCTCTTGTAGGTTTTGTCTGTTTTACGGCCAATGTGAACATGCATTTCTATGTTGCATGTATACCAACTCCAAACGCCAGCTCAATGTGATATTAGTATTATTACTATTAGTATAGGGCCAGAAAACATGACGGCTGATTGTTAAAAGGGTTGTCCAGTGCTGTGTTATTGATGACCTATCCAGATAGGTGAGGGTCTAACACCTGGCACTCCTACGATTTTCCCTCTTCAGCTCTGTCGGTGGCTCGATGCTGTCACGCACAGTGTAGGACAGACTAAGTGCAACACAAAGGGATATGGGAAGGGGAACCAAACACTAGGGAAGGGGGGAGTGGAGACCCCTAGACAGATGTAACATCACCCTGTCTGTCCTACTGTAACTATATAGGTTCCGCATCTATCACCGAGCAGGATGCCTAATCCCTGTGTGACCCTGGTGATAAGCCCTGCACTGGGAAGGACAGGATAAGCGCTAGTCAATTCCACTAACACTAAAGACAGCAAGGATAAATAAAACAAGGGGGACACTTAGCTTGAGTAGACTCGGACAGAAACGCTGACGCCCTCCAAACTGCAAGAGGATGCTAGCAGACTGCTACAGCTCCAAGCCTCAACAGAGAAGTGTAAATAGGAAATAACACCCACAACTCCCAACAGGAAGCTGGGGGTTATAAACACCCAGGTACAGATGACACCATTACGGCTGTGGGAGGTGGCCACTAGTGTGCAAGACCAACCGCTGAGACCTTCTGCAGCCAGATGCAATGCGACTGTCTGCAGCCTCTGACACACCCGTGAAAGATGTACACAGTGTATAGATCAGAACATTACAGTTCTCTACACTGTTTAGTGGCCATTCCCAGGTACTGTAGATCGGCCTCTAATTAAGTGACAGATTGCTGAGTTGCAGTACCAAGCACGGCCACAAACACAGTGTAAGGAGCTGCGCTGACCTGCAGGACTGCACTCTTAAATCCGGACAGTCGCTCTGAATCCGGGATGGTTGGAAGCTATGCAGTTTCGTGGGTGATATAGCTGTTATCCTGCAAAAATTCATAATCCCCCTAACAGTCGTCGTAAAAAGCCTCCGTGGCTGCGTGCCTGTCCTGTTTACGGACTTACTACAGCCTTGTCAGTGCGGCCCCGCGTGGCCTTACTCCTATAGTTGGCACAGTAGGGTTGACAACTCTAACGTAGGAAGAAGCGTGTGGCTACGAGGTAGGAACGTAAACTTTGGTGTTTGGGTTTCGATTAATTTTAGTGAAAGGTGCAGCAATCAAAACATCGGCTGTGTACATAATTTCCAGTGCGCCCATGGAACACGATATTTCGTACGAGCCTCTGAAAATGAATATTCCCGGAGTGTCAGAAACTCTAAGCAACCGAGACGCTATTGACAAAACTCCATATCAAAGAAAGTTATGATAAAAGGGGAAAGCTTCTGCTAATTCTTATTTATTGAACGAGTGCCAGACAGTTGTTAGAATGGAGCGTGATATCTTTAACGTGCTTTGCAGAATTAATATTTATGAAATGCTCGGCTATTATTAAGCAGCCCTGACTCCTCCGTCTGGATGTGCTGTGCATTGTTAACAAATTGCACTAATTTGCTTTCTAGTTTTGGGCCTGGAAGAGTCATCATAAGGCAAGGTCACGTCGCTCAGAACTTCTACCTGATTCTCTCGGGCATGGCTGTAGTCACCAAAGTGTCAAGCAGCAAGAAGACAGGGGAGCATTTTTCCAAGACGGTGGCCTTCCTAAAGAAAGGGAAGTACTTTGGGGTACGTAGTCGTTATTTATTATGCCGTTTGTGTGATGGAGTCAGAATAAGCCGCTCTGCAGATAAGTGGATGTTTGTAAATTATAATGAGTAATACATTCCAATTTATGTCCTGTGCGCTGGGGAAACATCCGCCGGCTCCGCGCTGATTTAAAATCAATCAATCAAGCTTTAATGACTCTCACACAAAAATCACAAAGCAGTGCTCGGTGTCATCGCTCTACCTCAGCCCGACTTGAAACTCCAGCAAACAAACTTTGCTACACCAGGTTTTTATGTTAAAGTTATTTTTGAAACAATTTTGTCAATATTGTTTTTCATATCACAATTTATATAAAAACAATAGACATCTTGCACTTTTCACACTGGCCACCAGGACTGTTTTAGACTTATGCTTCTTGTTCTTTCAGAAAGACTTTTCAGTAGTCTCAATATCTTCACAGGTAGGATTATAATGACAGGTAACATACCATTACACAACAATTAACACAGGACCCACCATTCACAATAAGTGATATCACAGCTCACCTCCTCCTACTGTACAATGACTGATAACACCTCTATATACAGTAGATAACACAGGATCCACCATTCACAATAGGTGATGTCACAGCTCACCTCCTCCTCCTGTACAATGACTGATAACACCTCTATATACAGTAGATAACACAGGATCCACCATTCACAATAGGTGATGTCACAGCTCACCTCCTCCTATACAATGACTGATATCACCTCTATATACAGTAGATAACACAGGATCCACCATTCACAATAGGTGATGTCACAGCTCACCTCCTCCTGTACAATGACTGATAACACCTCTATATACAGTAGATAACACAGAATCTATCATTCACAATAGGTGATGTCACAGCTCACCTCCTCCTCCTGTACAATGACTGATAACACCTCTATATACAGTACATAACACAGGATCCACCATGCACAATAGGTGATGTCACAGCTCACCTCCTCCTCCTGTACAATGACTGATAACACCTCTATATACAGTAGATAACACAGGATTCATCATTCACAATAGGTGATGTCACAGCTCACCTCCTCCTCCTGTACAATGACTGATAACACCTCTATATACAGTAGATAACACAGCATTCATCATTCACAATAGGTTTTGTCACAGCTCACCTCCTCCTCCTGTACAATGACTGATAACACCTCTATATACAGTAGATAACACAGGATCCTCCATTCACAATAGGTGATGTCACAGCTCACCTTCTCCTGTACAATGACTGATATCACCTCTATATACAGTAGATAACACAGAATCTACCATTCACAATAGGTGATGTCACAGCTCACATCCTCCTCCTCCTGTACAATGACTGATGACACCTCTATATACAGTAGATAACACAGGATCCACCATTCACAATAGATGATGTCACAGCTCACCACCTCCTCCTGTACAATGACTGATAACACCTCTATATACAGTAGATAACACAGGATCCACCATTCACAATAGGTGATGTCACAGCTCACCTCCTCCTCCTGTACAATGACTGATAACACCTCTATATACAGTAGATAACACAGGATCCACCATTCACAATAGGTGATGTCACAGCTCACCTCCTCCTCCTGTACAATGACTGATAACACCTCTATATACAGTAGATAACACAGGATCCACCATTCACAATAGGTGATGTCACAGCTCACCTCCTCCTATACAATGACTGATATCACCTCTATATACAGTAGATAACACAGGATCCACCATTCACAATAGGTGATGTCACAGCTCACATCCTCCTCCTCCTGTACAATGACTGATGACACCTCTATATACAGTAGATAACACAGGATCCACCATTCACAATAGATGATGTCACAGCTCACCACCTCCTCCTGTACAATGACTGATAACACCTCTATATACAGTAGATAACACAGGATCCACCATTCAAAATAGGTGATGTCACAGCTCACCTCCTCCTCCTGTACAATGACTGATAACACCTCTATATACAGTAGATAACACAGGATCCACCATTCACAATAGGTGATGTCACAGCTCACCTCCTCCTCCTGTACAATGACTGATAACACCTCTATATACAGTAGATAACAGTGTCCACCATTCACAATAGGTGATGTCACAGCTCACCTCCTCCTCCTGTACAATGACTGATGACACCTCTATATACAGTAGATAACACAGTGTCCACCATTCACAATAGGTGATGTCACAGCTCACCTCCTCCTCCTGTACAATGACTGATAACACCTCTATATAAAGTAGATAAAACACCATTCACAATTGAGAGTTTTACAGTTCACCTCCTCCTCCCTTTACCATGACCTTTGCACATGATCATTAGAAGCTTCACTACAAAAAGATAGCTGAAGAGTCAGTCTGTTTCTGCTAATAAACAAAACCCCGACTCATATTGATTAGTTAGCAAAGTGCAATTCACTCAGACACTGACAAACCACTACAAAATCGACATGTTTGGAAAAAAGGAGAACCATAGGAGTGTTTAAAAATCATACAAAAACTCTTTATTGGCACATAAGACAATACAAAATATACATAAAAAGTTCAAATAAGGACACCAAATGGTGGCACGCAACACTATATAGAATAGAAGTTCCACATTACAGTGTATATTTGTTCCACTGGTAAGATATACCCTGTCAATTTAGTACCTTTCCCGCTATTTTGTCATGCTTTCTCAAGGGGAACTTTCTCCCCTTGAGAAAGCATGGCAAAATAGCGGCGAAACGCGCGTCGGGGTTGTTCACTAAACTAGTGTGGTGTGCCTCAATACGTGGTAAGATGATCTCTGTTTATGTGTGGCCCAGCTTCGCAAGGCACACATATCTTCTGGAAAATGCACAGGAAGGTAACTATAAAAAGCTTGATATTCATTCACGCACACTTCTCAGCATTGCCACTAGAGGCATATCAGACTATTTAGGAGTGTGACGTAGCAAAGTTAGTGTTCAGTCAGTCAGTCTGTTTCCTGTCTTAGGACAGTGTAGTCAAGCTCCGGGTGGCTCAGGAGTGAGTCATCCCATCCATCTTCAGATTAGTCTTGGAGGGAGAGGAGAGAAGTCTGAATCCTGACAGAGCTTGTGTAGCTCATCTGACAAGAAAGTGGAGGCTAGTACGGATGAAGTGAATCATCCTAGCCTAGTCAGAGCTACCCCTTAACCTGCTACTCAGAACAAGCTGCCTGTGTTCCTAAGAAAGAAGGAGGAAAGGAATCAAAGCAGTTATACCAACGAGTCAACAGAGAACAGGTCAGTGAGCACTGAAGGAAATCTGACCTTGGCACGCTTGCTACACGTGCTTATGTTAAGAGCGAGAGCAGGGCGAAGGGCGAGTGGAGAAGTAAGAGTGACAAAGGGACAAATCACCCTCACTCAGTTAACCGGACACCGGGGTCCGAAGCGTTGCTAGTGCTTCACGCCTAGTAATAAGAAAACCGGAGGCTTTCTGGACTACAAGTCGCAGAAGGTAGCCCTAAGCGCCGATACGTAAACGGAGTCAGGGAGAACGGGGACTTTGAGTCAAGTGCACGACAAAAGTAAGGACTTAGTTCTCTCAACATCTGATAATCAGAGACATAGAAGGCTGCACCACAATGTTGGCCGGGCGTAGTTGCTATTGAAGGAGTTGCACTTGACTTTATGCAAGTTGTACTCACACACATTAAGAGGATAAAGGAGGCCTCTAACCTGCTCAACAGTTTTCCTGAATGTGCATTCTCCAACCTAACCAGCTTCCCGGGACATACCTGCAACATCTACAAGTAAAGGTATGGAAAGAGATTGCATTGTGTGTGACTGAATTCTTATCTGCACCCTGCATCACCGCCATAGACTTTGAGGGACCAGTCCCACCTGTGGGGGACCTAACACCTAGCTGCCATAACATCCCCTCAGAGATCTACCCTGCAGCGCTGGTCAATCAGATCAGAAACCACAGGTGGCGTCACGAACTATTCAAATCTACAATCCCCTGTAAATATCCCCCATTGTATGACCGCCAGGGCCACGGACCGAGCTCTGCTGCCAGTGACAACTCCCATAGACTTCCATGGGCTCGGCTCCGAGTACCCCATAGCCCTGGTATCCACACATGTGGTGCGCGTCATCTAAACTTGGCGTCACGAACAGGATACGAAGCTTGCAAAATTGTGAGTCCTGTGTTGCCTATATTGACTGTTTTGTGCAGAAAAGACTGTTTGCTGTTTTGTCACATTTGGCGCCAAATACCGCCATTTTTACCGCCATATTCGCGCCCTGAGGCGCTGGTGAAGAAGGTGGGCGTGCATTCGTGGGCATGTACCCCCCCTGTGGCGCGAAAGTTATGGCCGCCCTCTCAAAATGCTATTATAATGTGAGATCCTATCCCACTGCAAGGGAGATCCGCCTCCTCTTAATCTTCTATGCAAAAAAGAGGAAGCGCAAATCCCGCCTCCACGGAGGAGGCCAGATCGTTCCTGATGGAGAACACAGTCTGGCCTGGGGAGAGGTGGCAGAAGGACAAGAGCAGCTATGCAGTGGAGCGGTGGAGCGCAGGCCCTGCTCCCCAGAGAAGCTGTTGTTTGAACCGGAGCCATCCCTAATACAGAAACTTCAGCAGACCTTGCTGGAGTGCAAGGAGGAGAATGCAGCGCTTAAAAAGTTAATCCAGCGCCAGGCAGACATGGAGGAGACCGAGAGACGCTGGCGTGCCCAGACACAGCGGCTGCTGTAGGACGCAGTGCTCTCTCCCACAGGCATAACGCCATCTCCTGACTTTCCTAAGTCCCTGCTGAAGAAAGCTGAAGGACAACCGGAGGCCGCCCCCAAAAGAGCTGTACCTGATTCCACCGATGGAGAAGTGGAAGAGAAGGAGGCTGAGGGAGTCCTGCCTGTTCCGGAGTACCAGCTAGGCCAAGAGGCTGCAGCAGATTACAGTTCCCCGGTAGGAACACCGGAGGGGTCCCAGCCATCATTGCCAGAAATCGATTGGGACGCAATGCAGTATCTGGATGACGTCACTTATGCTGTAAAAGTGGAAAATGAGCAGCGACGCCGTGATCTGGATAAACAACGTCAACGGGAGCAGAGAGAGGCGCAGCAGCGGTACCATGAAAAGTTCCTCGCTGACAAGGAGACCGTCCGGAAGAACAAAGGTACGCGACGGGAACCGCGGCGCCAGGGGTGCATAACTGGGTTCCAACTCCGCAAAGGCTGGGGCTTCATACATGAGCCGGGCCTATACCAAGAGATCTTTGTGAGTCGGAGAGATGTGGAGTCCCATTTAACCATCGGGCACCCTGGGAGGGATCTTGTAAACGGGGACATTGTCAGCTACACGCGGCACTGGGGGTTAAAAGGGTGGTACGCCTTAAACGTCACCCGTGTCAGCGACCCCGCCCCTGAAACCAGTGAGGTCTCCCGTGCCACAGCACCGCAAACCCCAGCAGCGTCATCTTTGGCGTTCGCACCAGGCCGTGCACCAGCATCACCCCCTGCGTACTCCTCTGCACCCAAGACCCATTCTGAATCGCAACCTGCGACCATTTCTGCATCGCAATCTGAATTGTACACTGCGGCACCTTCTACAACGCAATCTGCGTTCTACTCCAGGGAGATACCTGTTAGGTCCCCAGTTCAAACAAAAGATGTCGCTACACAAACGTACATTGCCGGACATGATCTTCTTGTAATGGGTTCCCGAGGTCATTGTATACTTCTGGCCCCAGGAATGGAAAAAGTAATGGTCACAAGCAAGAAAGAAGAAAACCAGTAGGACCCAGACAGGGGTTTACTGCAACTGAACATGTACAAAGTTTGAAGAAGTTTTATAAAAATTTGCACTTTACTATTGATAAATGTTTACATAGTATGTTTGCCTATTTAAAAGTAGAATACCCGGCTGGGTAAAGAAGAGTTAAAGTAAAAGTTGATTGAAATGTGATTTTACTTGAAATGTGTTTTATCATGCAAGGACTGCGTGGCTGTGGACTTTGCCAGCCCAAAAACTTTTATTGTAAATAGTTCGCACTTCGGTGCCCCATTTTGGTTTTACATAAAACCTAACTACCTCTGAAGAAAAACCCGTATGGTGTGGCCTAGAGTGAGGTCTGCAGCAATGAAGTCCTGCAGCCCACCCAGGACCCACGTGGGAGGTTTTTGGTGCGGGTCCTCCACAAGAATCTTGTCTTATACTATGTATTTATTGAAAAGTATTTTGATAATTTTCTACTGACTTATGTACAAAATGTAACGTTCAAGAGTCGTACCTCCCGCAAGGGATGAGTTATTATGTTGATGTTATATGCAAAACAAAAATGTTTTTCTTTTCTATTTCAGCCCGGGAGTGCTGAGTTTAACTAGGGGGGATGTGTGGCCCAGCTTCGCAAGGCACACATATCTTCTGGAAAATGCACAGGAAGGTAACTGTAAAAAGCTTGATATTCATTCACGCACACTTCTCAGCATTGCCACTAGAGGCATATCAGACTATTTAGGAGTGTGACGTAGCAAAGTTAGTGTTCAGTCAGTCAGTCTGTTTCCTGTCTTAGGACAGTGTAGTCAAGCTCCGGGTGGCTCAGGAGTGAGTCATCCCATCCATCTTCAGATTAGTCTTGGAGGGAGAGGAGAGAAGTCTGAATCCTGACAGAGCTTGTGTAGCTCATCTGACAAGAAAGTGGAGGCTAGTACGGGTGAAGTGAATCATCCTAGCCTAGTCAGAGCTACCCCTTAACCTGCTACTCAGAACAAGCTGCCTGTGTTCCTAAGAAAGAAGGAGGAAAGGAATCAAAGCAGTTATACCAACGAGTCAACAGAGAACAGGTCAGTGAGCACTGAAAGGAAATCTGACCTTGGCACGCTTGCTACACGTGCTTATGTTAAGAGCGAGAGCAGGGCGAAGGGCGAGTGGAGAAGTAAGAGTGACAAAGGGACAAATCACCCTCACTCAGTTAACCGGACACCGGGGTCCGAAGCGTTGCTAGTGCTTCACGCCTAGTAATAAGAAAACCGGAGGCTTTCTGGACTACAAGTCGCAGAAGGTAGCCCTAAGCGCCGATACGTAAACGGAGTCAGGGAGAACGGGGACTTTGAGTCAAGTGCACGACAAAAGTAAGGACTTAGCTCTCTCAACATCTGATAATCAGAGACATAGAAGGCTCCACCACAATGTTGGCCGGGCGTAGTTGCTATTGAAGGAGTTGCACTTGACTTTATGCAAGTTGTACTCACACACATTAAGAGGATAAAGGAGGCCTCTAACCTGCTCAACAGTTTTCCTGAATGTACATTCTCCAACCTAACCAGCTTCCCGGGACATACCTGCAACATCTACAAGTAAAGGTATGGAAAGAGACTGCATTGTGTGTGACTGAATTCTTATCTGCACCCTGCATCACCGCCATAGACTTTGAGGGACCAGTCCCACCTGTGGGGGACCTAACACCTAGCTGCCATAACATCCCCTCAGAGATCTACTCTGCAGCGCTGGTCAATCAGATCAGAAACCACAGGTGGCGTCACGAACTATTCTAATCTACAATCCCCTGTAAATATCCCCCATTGCATGACCGCCAGGGCCACGGACCGAGCTCTGCTGCCAGTGACAACTCCCATAGACTTCCATGGGCTCGGCTCCGAGTACCCCATAGCCCTGGTATCCACACATGTGGTGCGCGTCATTTATATTAATGCACATTTATAGGATGACTTTATATGACAATGCAGTGTGTCTCTTTGGGGCCTGACCCGGCAACTGTATCCTTGGAATTATATGAAACCACGCAAGAAATAATCTACAAGGATCAGAGATAATCAATATTGATTTTGTTGTTAACTTCCATTGAAGATATTGTTTCACGGGAAATCTACCAAATTGACAGGGTATATCTTACCAGTGGAACAAATATACACTGTAATGTGGAACGTCTATTCTATATAGTGTTGAGTGCCACCATTTGGTGTCCTTATTTGCACTTTTATGTAGATTTTGTATTGTCTTATGTTCCAATAAAGAGGTTTTTTATGATTTTTAAACACTCCTGTTTCTGCTAATGTGCATGTGGATTTTCTGTAAGTTCAGGAAATATTTATCCAGAATACTCCCGTGTCATTTTTTCTTTGCAGCATTTTCCCACCCCTGCTTTTGTATTTGTGGGTCTCAATCAAATTTATAGAAGCCATTAAGGTGTATATACAGTAGATTTGCCCCAATGGAGGAAACACATGGAACTCTATAAAGGAAAAGAGAGAATAGTTGACAGCAGAGTAGGGTAGAGGGAACTTTTTGAGGATAATGATGTAAAGATAAGAGGAGAGCAGAAAAGATTAGTATGGAGGGGATAGTGTGTTGATGTAGAGATTTGGGAGGTGTTTGGAGAGTAGGGCAGATGGGATGTGGGCGAGTTGTGGACTAGAGATTTCACAACGGTAAAAATGTTAGGAGACTGAGGCAGAGATGTGTCTAAGAATCAAGTTGTAGACCACATGTTATACATGTTATACATGGGGATATGTAAGGAGATTAGGGCAGATATGTATGTGGGGAATGGGTTGTGGAAAAGAGAATTATTTATGAGATGTATCCAGAGATTAAGAAAGAGATGTATGGGTAGGACAGGTTGTGGACTACGGATTATCTATCGAAAGGTATTGGGTGATTAGGAGAGAGATACATGAAGGGGAAAGGTTGTGGACCAAAGATTATATATGGTGAGGTGTTAAGAGATTTGAGATTTGGACAAAGATGTATGGGGGGGACACACATGTGGACCATGGATCACATGGGGGAAGGAATCAGGAGATTAGGGCAGGTGAGATGTGAGGAGGTGTCAGGTTGGGGACCACAGATTATGTATGGGGTGGTAGCAGGAGATTAGGGCACAGATGTATGGTGAGGACAATGTCACACTGCAGCTCTGCAAGTAAATGCAAACCCCACTAGATAGCAGCAGAGTGGAGTGAGATCTGCAATACTGCACAGAGCAGACCAGCAGAACTGCAGCGAGATTACCACCAGGTGGCAGCAGAATAGTCAAACAAGACGGGTCAAAACCAGAGAGTAACTGAGTACCAAGGGGAGTACCAATCTCAGAGTCAGAGCCACTCCAGAAGGTCAATGCCGGTCAGAAGCAGAAGTAACAGAAACAAGAGACTGAATCAGGTCAGAGCCAATGCTGAGTCGAATACCGGGAAATCCAAACACTAAGGGAGACACAGAATCAGGGGCAGGTGGAGTGGAAGGAATGGACACGGGGTAAAGTCAGCTAAACACAGAAGGACAAATCGGTATCACCAGAGTCAACTACTCAAAGGCAGAAAATATAACTGATACTGCCTGCAGGAAGCAGTGGAGAGAAATAGCAGTTCTGACACCAGAACGAGGCAGAGAAAAGTTAACCTCTGACATGACCAGATCAGGAAAGAGGAGGACAGGACTCAATACCCGGCCTGGATCATGACAGACAAGTTGTGGACAACAGATTATATATGGGAGGTAATGGGAGATTATTTCAGGGATATAGGGCGTGGTCAAATTGGGAGCTACAGGTTATACATGGGGGTAAATTACTGACAGAGATTATTTCTGGCACTGGCAGGTATCCAAAGATTAGGGCACAGATGTATGTCAGGGACAAATTGTGGACTGGAGATTATGAATTGGAAGTATTGGGAGGTATAGACAGAGAAGTATGGAGAGAACTGGTTGTGGACTATGGATTATCTGTGGTAAAGTATAGGGAGATTAGAGGAGAGATGCATGAAGGGGACAGGTCGTGGACCACAGATTATATGTGGGAAAGTATCAGGAGATAAGGAGAGGAATGTGTGGAGGCGACATGTTGTACACTAAAGATTATGTTTAGGGAGGTATCAGTAGATTAAGTCAGAGATCTAGGGTGGGGACAAGTTCTTAATCACAGAATATATGATGATGTGAAGAGGACAAAAGTGTGTATCCAGAGATTAGGGTAGAAATATTACTGTATATAGGGAATAGGTTGTGGGCCAGAGGTTACGTGTCAGACATGACAAATTCATGAAGTGAAAGGTAAAGAGAAAATGAGCAAGAGTAGAGTTCTGGGATAGGGGGATTATTTTTACTTTTTTAGAGATGATAATGGAACGAGAAGTGAAAAGAATAGCAGAGAAGATTAGGACTGAGCTTTCTGGAGGTAACAGGCTGTGGTAAGGAGATTACAGGAGATGATGTACCAAGAGATTGGGGCATAAAAAACCTTCTGTGTCACGTTGGTGTCTTGTGGGGAAAACAGTTGTGATACAATATGTAGCATGTGGGAACTACTGATTAAAAAAGTGCAGAAAACAGGAGATCAGTTGTTCAGAACTCATGTTCTACTTGTTTTCGAGGTTGGCGGTTACTTCCATCTAACATGGAGAGGCCATAGATATGAACACAATTACTGGCCCCTTTCCTTTGTACTCATAGGATTTATTACTCAATGACCCTCTATACACACCTCCATTTCTGTAGGGTATGCCCCGAGTGGACTTTACACTGCAGCTTTATTATCATCCACTCTATGGGCCTTATAACTGCAGCCCCCTGTTCAGGGTAAATGCCATATAAGCATCTCCTAGGTCTGGACCTTTTTTATATTAAACCATGTCCACCTGCTGGAACGTTCTGCTGGGTCTGTGCATAAGACGGAAGATTTCCGACCGTTCAAGTGAAAAGAAAGGGAACCACCTGTGCAATAAAAACTATTCACATCCCAGCATAACACATCTGTTGGGGTAGCAGTATATTCTCACAAAATGCAAGTCTTCTGAGGCAGCCTAGGCTATTCTCACACCAAACGTTCTCATACATCTTCTAACACATTTATCTTCTTGAATCTTCCCCATTTCCCATACCATTACATGGCTTGTTTGCAGGGATGAGAATGTATTCACTTATCTTAAAAGGGTTGTCCCTTAAACAAAATTTATAAGAGATAATAATTATGTGATTATTGAAGACCCCCACCAATCCCATAAATGTAGGTGCCCAAAGTCCCCTCTTTGAACGGAGCATGTGCAACCACCACTTCCATAGACCATGAATGGAGCAATGGTTGCACATGCTCACTTCTACTTTACTAACACATTTAAGTCCCACGTTCTCAGGATTTGTGAGTTTCAGCAGCCAGACCCCCAGTGATCATAAATTGATCATTTATCCTGTAGCTAGGTTATATATGCCGTTTGTAAGAAAACCCCTTTAAGTCGTATATATGAACCAATGTGGATCTTTTAAAGCCTGTCAAAGCAAATCTTTCAAAGAACTGAACAAGAATAGAATTATTGGGGCTGAGAAATAGATTTAAAAGTTAATTAATTCAAATCTTTTAGCAAAACTTTCAGTAAGAAAGGAAGTTCAGTTTCCTGGATTCCCAAATGGCAGCTCAGTCCTCGGAGAATCACAGTTTCAAGAAATTTCCAAGAGCGCAGTGATGAGGAGAAGAGGATGCATGATACATCCTTGTAGAGAGGATGCTCGCTAATTAGTGACACCTGACTCCTATACCTGTGGGCTTCTTAATTAACTGGAGCCGAGGGTTTCTCTGCACTTATTGCAATGTAATAGTAGAGAACTTAAGGGAAGTTAGCAGCCGCACGTCGCCTCCTCTGTGAAAGCTCGCATGTATCTTCTCCCCTGTAGATTTGCATACTTTTTAGACGATATGCTAATGAGTTAACTGTCTTTGCCTTCCTCGCTGTATGGTAGTTCTATCACATTTGCTAGGGAAATGACTGGTTTAGTTAATTGGCTCTAGAGTATGGTGTCATGGCTTGGGGTTTCACCACACACTGCCTATAATTGGTCAATTGTAAAAAACATTAAAGGGAGATTTAACAAAGGAAATCTTAAATCTATCTATTTATCTATCTAAAAAATGGAATATAAATCAGCAGCAGCTTGTAAAGTGTCCGGGTGCCGAGCCTCCTAGGTAGTTACCAAGCCAAATGGAAGCGGCACTGCAAAATAAAGTGTAATTCTCAATTCAAAGAAAGGTTTAGACTATGAACCGAAACTTCGCCACATAGGCTTATAAAGTCATATAACTATTATACGTTATCTATCCATCTATTTTTCTTTTTGCATATATACTGTATACTTATAGGAAAATACATCCCTTTGCCCTTGGGGTATAACATCTGGTGTTCTTGCCCCTTGTGCATAACCTTACAGCCCCATTGTCTCCGGTGTATTACATCTGGCCCCATTGCCCGAGTGTATACTGTCTGGTCCCATTTCCCCCAGTGTATAACATCTGGCCCCTTCCCTCAGTGTATACCATCTGGCTACCTTGACATTGTGTATAACATCCTGCCCCATTGGTTCCAGTGTATAACATCCAGCCCCATTGCACCTGGTGTATAATGTCTGGTCTCATTACCCCTGGTGTATAACATCCGGCTTCATTGGCTCCGGTGTATAACATCTGGCCCCACTGGCTCCTGTGTATAACATCCAGCCCCATTGGTTCCGGTGTATAACATCCAGCCCCGTTGCACCTGGTGTATAATGTCTGATCCCATTGCCCCTGGTGTATAACATCTGGCCCCATTTTCTCCGGAGTATAACATCCGGCCCCATTGGCTCAGGTGTACAACATCCGGCCTCATTGGCTCCAGTGTATTACATCTGGCCCCATTGGCTCCAGTGTATAACATACAGCCCCATTGCACCTGGTGTATAATATCTGCCCCAATTTCCCTCAGTGTATAACATCCAGCCCCTTGTCCTCCAGTGTATAACATCTGTCTGCTTTGCCCCCAGTGTAAAACATAAGGCCCCTCGCTCCTCGGTGTATAACATCTGGCCCTTCGTCCACCCTGGTGTATAACATCGGTCCCTTCTTCCCTAGTGTATAACCTCTAGCCTCCACCATGTCATCTGCCTTTACTAACATGTGACAGAATGGCTCATGGTACAAAGCTCACTCATACCAGCGCGGTCATGTAATCCTGTCCTGTAATATTAGTCACCGGTGTAACAAATCCATTCGTGACATTTTATCCTTCTAAATCTTCCCCCATCACCTATGAGTGATATTATTGAGAAGTGGAAGGAACTGCAGCAACTCAGCGAAGAAGTGCAGAACCCTAATGTTACAGAGGGGGGCCGAGTGCTGAGGAGCAGAGGGCAGAAAAGTCATCAACGCTCTGCTGACTCCAAAACTGCAGAGTCCCATTACTTCCTTTGGTAATAACATTAGCACAAACACTGCACCACCGCAAATGTGCTTGGTGATACTCAAACATCACTTTAAGCAATTTAACCTGCTTTGTGTGAAATTACGGTGGTTTTAAATAAACAAAAAAACTCTTTGCCTGCCACAGATGACCATACAGTGGTTTATTAAAAAAAGATATTTTCAACTAATTAAGGAAACTTGGTTTCCTTAGCAATCAGAAAATGTGCAAGGCATATGGTAAGGGACAAGAAAGTGGAAGTGCTGCTGATGGTGCACGCAGATGGTGAAGACGTGCGGCTGGAATGAATGCACCTGTTGCTGAAGCACAATTAATATGCCCATCCTCGACACATAGTTTCCTGTCCCACTTTGGAGGGAGGCAGGGACAACACTTCTGAAGCCAGACCAGTGCGAACAGCATGCTTGCCAGCACCACCCAGTCTTCCACACAGTCCAGTCTCACCAGCCAAGATCCTGGATCACTTAATCCTCACCTGATCCTCCTTCTTCCCACCATATTGAGTCTCAGGAGACCAGTGATTGCACACTAGGACACTCCGAGGAGCTCTGTACATCATCATTTCTTAATTATGGTCTCTCACCCTGCATGTTCCAAGAGGGACATGAGGACATGCTGTTTAGTCACCCACAAAACTTAGAGCTGCCACAGTCACAAGAAGATGATAATGGGGAAAATTTTTTCAAAGGAGGTAGATGATGATGAGACACAGTTGCCGATAAGTCATATTGTTGTTAAGTCACCAAGTCAGGAGGACCAGGGTGCAGCTGTGGAAAAAGATGTGGTTGATGACCCAACCTGGGAAGCTGGAATGCAGAACAAGGACAGCAGCGCCAAACAGGCAGTAAGAGACAGTGGGGTGACCAGAGGGAGAAGGCGGGAACTGTTTCGCAGAGCATCAACATTTGTATATTTCTCCGTCAAAGAGTTAGGTGTTCCCCAGTCTGTTTTTTTTTAAAAAGAGTTCTGAGAACAAAAAAATGGTCATTTTCAACCTGTGCCATTCCCAGATCAGCAGTGACCTGACCACTAAGAGCCTAACCACCACCAGCATGATCAGGCAGATGTCATCTAAGCATCTGACTCGGTGGGCTGAGTGCCTGGGTCCACAATTGGTTCCAGCGGGTGACACCACTGGCTCTTCCACTATGCTAGGTGCTTGCCAATCCCCTGTCCATGACTCTTGCACAGATGCCTCTTGCCCTGCACCTGTCCTTGCACATTCTGAGGCACCATCATCAGGCACTTCCAAATCCTTGACCCAACACAGCATTTAGCTGTTCCTACCCCAGGCTTTGGAGTGAAAGAGAAAGATCCAAGCCACCTACCCACAGGCCCAAACACTAAATGGGCACATATCCAGACTGCTTGCCATGGAAATGTTGCCACTTAAGACTTGTGGATATGGAAGATTTCCGCCGACTCATGGTGGCAGCAGTCCCTCGGTACTTGGTCCCCGGCTGCAACTATTTCTCCCAGTATGGCGTCCCCACCTTGTACCAGCATGTGTCACGAAACATCACCCATGCCCTTACCAACACACTTACTGGGATTGTCCACTTAACGACTGACACGTGGACATTCACTTGTGGCCAGTGACGCTACATTTCTCTGACAGCACACTGGATGAACATTGTGGAGGCTGAGGCCGAGTTCCACCCTGGCACTGCACATGTGATACCAATGCCAAGGATAGCTGGCCCTATTTCTATCAGGGTTTCTTCCACTTCCTACACCAGTTGCTGCTCCCTCTAATGCTCCTCCTCATCCTCCATTTACGATTTGTTATCTCAAAGCACGTCATTCACATCAGCTAGAAGCTCGGCAGCACTGCCTCAGTGAAGGGCAACAGGCTCTGCTGAAGCTAATTTGTCTAGGAGACAAACCTTACACCTCCGTAGAGTTATTGAAAGGAATAACTGACCAGACAATTCTGTGCCTCTCCATGTTGAACCTACAACCAGTGTGACAATGGCCGTAACCTCGGGGCAGAGGCAAAGATTGGCAAGCTGACACATGTTCCATGCTTGGCCCACAGGCTCAACTTGGTAGTTCAGCAGTTTCTGAAAATCTACCTATATTTCTCAGAGCTTCTGGTCAGGCTACGCCATATCAGCGCCCATTTCCGCAAGTGTGCTACAGCTGCCACTGCTCTGCTGTGCTATAGCAGTGCATGCAAGTGAAAGCTAACCAACTGGTGTACGACGTGACTACGCTCTGAAACTCCATAATGCACATGCTGGCAAGGCTTTGTGAGCAGCAGAGGCAAGTTGTTGAATACCAACTCCAACACGCCCGTCGATATTCTGGTCAGTCTCTGCAGATAACAACTGAAGAGTGGGCATGGATGTCTGACATTTGTGTGGTTCTCCAAGACTTTAAGAACTCTATAAAGATGGTGAATGATGCCATAATCAGCGCAACAATCCCGCTTCTGTGCCTAGTTAAACAGTCGCTGCTCACAATTAAACATGAAGCTATGCATGCGGACCAGGTGGAAATGGAGGAATACATGAGACAGGAAGATACTACCCAGCCCAGCCTTATCTCATCTGCTCATTGCGGATTGGATAACAATGAGGAAACAGAGGCTGACAAGGATGGGGAGGAACAGGAGCTGGTTGCTAGCGCAACTGAGGCTAGTACCCACTCAAGCTTCTTCTTGTCTTTCCTACATGGATGACCTGAGCAGAGGAATGAAGAGGAAGAGAGGGAGGAGGAGGAGATGGCGAGTCATCATCATTATGGAGACAGCGAAGTGTTGGCTCTAAGGAGCTTAGCACATATGACCGACTTTATGTACTGCTGCCTATCAAGTGACCCTCGCGTTATATTCATCTTGGATATAAAAGAGTACTGGTTGTTCACCCTGCTAGACTCATGCTACAAGGAGAACCTTGCATCTCTTTTTCCTGAGGTCGAGAGGTCTCCTAAAATAATGCCATTGTGGAAAATATGTTGAAAAAATTTGCATCAGTCAACACTAGCAGCAGGGGACAAGCTTCCTTGCCCAACCAAGGACGGGAGGCAAGTGACACACATTAGGTACAGCAGAGGCAGGGGTAACTGTCAAAGGCCTGAGACAATTTCATGACTATCTTCCAGCATCCAGGCCCTGATGACCAAGTATTTTTAACAAGGAGGGAAAAGTTTTTAAAGCTAGTAAAGCAATACCTGTGTCCGACCAAACCAGCACACTTCCCAATTCCTCTGCGATTGTCAATTATTGGGTGTCAAAGCTGGACACCTGGCATGAGCTGTCCCTCCTTGCCATAGAATTGATGCAAGTTGCTGTAAAACTCATGCAGTATCGTCACATAGATATATGCGGAGGAAACACAACTGCTGTGCTGTTGCCGGAGTGTATGAATCCATCCTAGTATTTTCAAGATTATAGGAATCAATTGAATGAGCTGGGTACATCCTTCAAGTCATTGGCATTCATGTTGCAGGATGGTGCATCTATTAGGACTTTGGTTTATGGGGTCTTTCACAAATCCAGGACCAGAATTATGCAAACATTTTCCTCTGCGCTTACTCCACTTGCTATATTTCATATTTTATGGTCCCTTTTGCTAGCAAAAGAATATGCATTTAATTTATCATATTGTACAGTCTAATTAATATTCCCTTATCCTGAGGTTTAATGTGCTCCAATTTCTTCATTTGCTAGAACCCATTTAATATTGTGATGGGTCGTTAATCATTAGTTCATGTAGAATAATCATACCACTTCAAACATTTACAAATCAACCGTCTTCTCTGATGTGAGATTCCCTAGGTGCAAATTGATAAACTCTGAGAATGTTACAAACTCACCAAAAATCTCGAAATATCACAAGCTGACAGTTGTAGGCATCTTGGAGCCTATAACTTGCTTCATATAAGCAGATATAGAAGAAAATGATGTCCGACAGAGCACACAGTGTTTATCTTAGCCAGAACAATCAATGGCCCCATCAGCAATGTGCTCGAATCTCATTTCCAGGGTTTCAGACAGCTGTCGATATAAAAAGTCTACACAATCCCTGAATGTCAGGTTTTTATCATGCAAAAAAATCATAGCAATCATTTCAGAACTTTTTCCATCTTTAAAGGGAATTCGTCAGTCCAGAAACACTGTTAACCTGCAGCTACAGGCTTAGTTGCATTTTACAGCAAAGCCATGCTCCCTAAACAGCTTCAACACAGCAAAGGGATCTCATTGTTAAAAGTTATCAGTCAGGAGAAAGGAAGAAAACATATTTTTTCCAAAGCATTAGCTATACCATGGATCACGGTGAGATGGTCATCAAGAAATGCCATAAATTTAGCACAACAGAGACACTACATAGAAGTGGATGTCTCTGAAAAATTGATGAAAATTGGTCCAGGAGCCTGCCAAGAGGCCTACAGCAACATTAAAAGAGCTGCAAGAATTTCTGGCAAGTACTAGCTGTATACTGTATGTGATAACTTTATCCGTATTCTTCATGTTTCCTGTGGGGTAGGGTTGCACGACGGAAGACTTTTCTTTCAAACAAAAACACTCAAGCATGATAACACATTAAATGTATTATGGTCTCTAGTTATGAGACAAAGGTGGAAGATTTTTTTAGCCATAATTTCAAAAGGTATGTTTGGCGTAAAGTGTTATGAATATGCTAGAGATGGTTTCTGAGCAGAGGCTCCCTCTGCTGGTTACAGACAGTACTGAACCTTTCAGCGAGGAATGGCAATCTGGGATCACGGACTGGTCTGATATAAGGGAGGTTCCCTCCCATGATGGTTGCCGGTGATCAATTGTTCTTGTCTCAATTGTGGTTCCTGGTTCATTTGGAAGTTTGCTGAGTCTTGCCTGCATCTTCTGCTTTCAGATAAGATATTTTCTGCTTTTATTTTGTGCTTGCTTTTTGCATTGTTCCCTGCAATTCTGTGGAGGTCAGCCAGGTCCCCTCCGGGGGCTTGTGCTCCTCTCAGTTTGTCTGGAGCCACTGTTATTTGTTTATTTGCTTTTTCCTGTTTTTTCAGTGGCTGCGGCTTAGTTTTGTTACACCAGAGATCTGATTAGGTGGTAGAGATCGTGTGATCTCAGGTGTTTTTTGCAATCAGAAGAGTTGGTATTTTTTAGGTTTTTTTTTGGATTGCAGTGAGTATCCTTTCCTGTACTTTTCTGTCTAGACAGATTGGGCCCCAGCGTTTGCTCATTCTATTTTCTGTCTGTGTCCGTGCTTCTTCTTGTTTAACCGCCATTACATGTTTGGGGGCTTCCTATTTTCTTTGGGGATCTGCTCCGGGGCAGATAACTTTCATCTTTCTGCCTTTAGGTGTAGTTATCTCTCAGGCTGTGACGAGGCGTCTAGGATCAACGTAGGAACGCTCCACGGCTACCTCTAGTTGTGTGGTTAGTTCAGGTTACTGCAATCCAATAGGTTCCAGCCTCTCTGGTGCATTGCCGTTTTTGCTTATTCTCCTCAGCTACCAAAACATAACAGTAAAGTCAAAACTGCACATCACCATAAAAACACCATACCCACAGTAAATCATGGTGGAAGCAGCATTTTTCTTTTGGGTTGTTCTTTTGGACCTAGGGCTTTAGTGGAGGGAATCATGAACAGTTCCAAATGTCAGGTAATTTTTTAGAAAAAACCTTCAGGTCTCCACTAAAAGCTGAAGATCAAGATGAATTAGACCTTTCAGTATGACAATGACCCTAAGCATACCTTCAAATCAGCAAAGAAAGGCTTTTCCAGACAAAGATAAAAGTTTTGGAAAAGTCCAACCTAAGCCCAGAATTGAAAGTCTGTGGGTGATCTGAAGAGGGCGCTGTACACAGGAGATGCCCTAGAAAGCTGACAGATTTAGACCTACTGCAAAGAAAAGCGGGCAAAGATTGGCAATTCTAGATGTGCCATGTGCTGATAGACTCCTACCAAAAAAGACTGTAGGCTATCTAAAATTCAAAGGCGCAGGAAAAAAAAAAATAAGTTAAGCTTGTGTATATTAATGCAACCATATTATTTTATATCTTTATTTTTCCAACAAAAACATAGTTTGTTTTTAATGGATGTATACAGATTATGGGGACTGGTTGGCAAATGTGTTCATACTGATGGCTACCACATCTCCTGACTTCCATATATCTGCCAACTACAGATGCAGCCATTCTTAAACCACCACGCAAGAAAGATATCATGGCACAAAAGTTAATTTAAAACAATATTTTTCTGCATCATAATTTTTGTAATTTTACGAATTTTTAAGAATGGCTACATTTGTAGTTTCCATAGTCAGTGTTAGCACTGATGGAGTAGTAAAACAGCATTTTACAACCAATCAGTAGCATATTGTAGGAGGAGGCACATGCAGAGAACAGCAGCCAACAAACTCCTCTTTTCTGCTGTGCACGGCATAGGCAATGATATAAATGTCAGAGGCTGAACAGTTAATGAATCATGTGCTCTTCTTCACTGCTCTCTTCCGCAGCTCCCCGCCTCTAATTGTACTTGTAGTTTTGTGAGGGAGATATGAATAAATCTCCAAGAAAACTGTCCCAATTTTAAAAATGTGTTCCCTGTAATTGGGACAAAGGCAGGGACGTACATATACAATTGTGCTCAAAAGTTTACATACTCCGGCAGAATTTTTGCTTTCTTGGCCTTTCTTCAGAGAATATGAATGATAAGACCAAAAATTTTTCTCCACTCACAGTTAGTGGTTGGGTGAAGCCATTTATTGTCAAACTACTGTGCTTTCTCTTTTTTTAAATTATAATGACAACCCAAAACATCCAAATGACCCTGATTAAAAGTTCACATACCCCATTACTTAATACCATGTATTGCTCCCTCCAACATCAATGACAGCTTGAAGTCTTTTGTGGTAGTTGTGGATGAAGTTCTTTACTTTCTCAGATGGTAAAGCTGCCCACTCTTCTTGACAAAAAGCCTCCAGTTCCTGTAAATTCCTGGGCTGTCTAGCATGAACTGCGCTCTTGAGATCTTCCCAGAGAGGTTCAATGTTATTGAGGTCAGGAGACTGAGATGGCCACTCCAGAACCTTCACTTTGTTCTGCTGTAGCCAATGACAGGTCAACTTGGCCTAATTTTTTGGATCGTTGTCATGTTGGAACATCCAAGTACGTCCCATGCGCAGCTTCTGGGCTGATGACTGCAAATTTGCCTCCAGTATTTTGTGATAATGTGCTGCATTCATCTTTCCTTCAACTTTGACCAAGTTTCCTGTCTCTTTGAATCTCACACATACCCAAAACATCAGCGATCCACAACTGTGTTTTACAGTAGGAATGGTGTTCCTTTTATCATAGGTCTTGTTGATCTCTCTCCAAATGTAGCGTTTGTGTTTGTGGCCAAAAAGTTCTATTTTGGTCTCATCACTCCAAATTACTTTGTTCCAGAAGTTTTGAGGCTTGTCTCTGAGATGTTTGGTATATTGTAAGTGAGATACTTTGTGGTATTTACACAGTAATGGCTTTCTTCTGGTGACTCAACCATGTACCCCATTTTTTTTTCGCTACTACATCCCAGAGAGAAGGGGGGCAAGTGGAGCCCGACGGAAGGGCATTGGGGAAGAGTTCTCTGAAAACCTACCAATCAAAATGAGATACGTTAGTAAGTTTGCTATTCGCTTGCAGCACATGGCACGCCTGGGGCCATATATTATAGCTTAAACATAGGAGTGCTAACCGGCAGAGAAGACTCAGTACAGGAAGCAAGGAAGAAGACATGTGGTTTACACAATGCTTAACATTAACGTCATCTGTATGAAAACAAATTTTCATATTTGATAGGTGCGAATCCCAAATTTCTATTGCCGCCACTATCGGAAACAGTTTAAGAAGGGCCTGGTTTTGACACAGTCTCGGTTTTCTCCAGTATGTTGGCCATGTGTCCGCACACCACTGTTCACCGAAAACCACTACAAAACCTCCGCATTCATCGGCTCCTGTGAATAATTTTAATTCCTGACTCATATCCAAGAAGTATAGTTTCTCCTTGCGGAGATTGACATGCTAAGCATGCCGAGATGAGGAGACTTAAAGCCGCAATGCTCCTCTGGGAAATATGCAAATTGTCTCTTCAGAGAGGAAGAGGACAAGAACTATAGTGCCACCTATTGGAAGTAGCAATCCTAAAAGTCAATGTTGACCCTTTAACGAGCCTTGTCACATGACTTAGGATAAAAGCCAAACCAGAATCTCAATTTGCAGACACTGTGTTTCGGGGTACTGCCCCTCGTCAGTGCAAAGTGTGAGATCTGGTTTGGCTGTGTGAGAGGCGTCTGACAGATATCCAAGAAGTATTGTTTCTCCTTGTGGAGATTGACATGCTAAGCATGCTGAGATGAGGAGACTTAAAGCCGCAATGCTCCTCTGGGAAATATGCAAATTGTCTCTTCAGAGAGGAAGAGGACTAGAACTCTAGTGCCACCTATTGGAAGTAGCAATCCTAAAAGTCATTGTCAACTCTTTACTGAGCCTTGTCACATAAGTCATGTGACAAGGCTCGTTAAAGAGTGTGTTAACCGGTTAGACCGTTTTTTTAGGTGACAAAGGTACACCAAAATGTCGAGTGATAATTTAGAATTCTTTAAGTAACTTTTGGCATAAATATGAATTTTTGAGACCGATAGCTAGGAAGTCATCCAAGTAATGGATGATGGCCCTACTGCCTGTTTCGTACCTTACCACCCAGTCTAAAAAGGAACTGAATAGTTCGAAGTAGTAACATGAAATAGAACAACCCACTGGGAAGCACATATCGCAGTAGTAATCATCGTCCTTCTGGCATCCCAGTAGATGGAAGCAATCGGGATGTAACGGTAATAAGCGAAAAGCGGAGGCAATGTCAGATTTTGCTAGCCACGCTCCAGCTCTCGCATCCCGGACCAGTGCAACCGCTCTGTCAAAAGATGTGTAGGACACAGTGTCCTCGAGCGAAATCCCATCATTGACATATTCTCCCTTAGGATATGACAGATGATGAGTAAGACAAAATGTGCCAGGGTCTTTTCTCGGAATTACACCCAGCGGTGAAACTCTAACGTTTTGAAAAGGACCAGCCATTCTACCTAGTGAGACTTTATTACGGAAAATAAGCAGATTTTAAATTTTTTGAGGCATTAATTGAATGATGTAGTTTAAACAGGATGAAGAAACCTGTTATGTACGGTAGCTGAGGAGGACAGGAACAACAGCAGGGCAGCTGAACACCTAAGATGTCGGTAACTAATGGGTTGCAGAAACCTGAACTAACAACACAACTAGAGGTAGACATGGAGCGTTCCTACGTTGATCCTAGACGCCTCGTCACAGCCTGAGAGCTAGCTATACCTAAAGATAGAAACAGGAAAGCTAACTGCCCCGGAGTAGAGCCCCAAAGGAATAGGCAGCCCCCAAACATATAATGGCGGTTAGACAAGATGAAAACACAAACGCAGGCAGAAAACAGATTGAGCAAACGCTGGGGCAACAAGCTGACTAAATAGGAAAGGACAGGAGAGATTACTTTCTGCAACCCAGAAAACCCTACAAAAATCCAACAATTCTGATTACAGAAATACTGAGATCACACTATCTCGCCACCCACTAAATCAGATCTCAGTGTGAACAAAACCAAGCTGCAGCCGCTGAAAAAGCAGGAAAAAGCAAATGAAAAAACAACAGAGGCTACAGACAAACTGTGAGGAGCTCAGGCCCCTGGAGGGGACCCGGCTGTCCTCCACAAATGTGCAGAAAACAATGCAAATAGAAAGCACAAAAATAAAAGCAGAAAATATCTTATCTGATAGCAGAAGATGCAGGCAAGACTCAGCAAACTTCCAAATGAACCAGGAACCACAATTGAGACAAGAACAATTGATCACCGGCAACCATCATGGGAGGGAACCTCCCTTATATCAGACCAGTCCGTAATCCCAGATTGCCATTCCTCGCTGAAAGGTTCAGCACTGTCTGTAACCACCAGAGGGAGCCTCTGCTCAGAAACCATCTCTAGCACATTCATAACAGTACCCCCCCTTGAGGATGGGTCACCGAACCCTCACTTGTGCAACCAGGTCGATCAGGATGAGCTCGGTGATAGGCACGGATCAGTCTACTAGCATGGATGTCCGAAGCAAACACCCAAGAATTGTCCTCCTGACCATAACCTGTTGTGAATGTGTTAGAAATGAGTTCTGAGCAGAAGCTCCCTCTGGTGGTTACAAACAGTACTGAACCATTCAATGAAGATTGGCAATCAGGAGTTACAGACTGGTCTTATATAAGGGAGGTTCCCTCCCATCATGGTTGCCGGTGATCAATTGTTCTTGTCTAAACTGTGGTTCCTGGTTCACTTGGAAGCTTGCTGAGTCTTGCCTGCATCTTCTGCTATCAGATAAGATATTTTCTGCTTTTATTTTTGTGCTTGCTTTTTGCATTGTTCCTTGCACTTCTGTGGAGGTCAGCCAGGTCCCCTCCGGGGGCTTGTGCTCCTCTCAGTTTATCTGAGCCACTGTTATTTGTTCATTTGCCTTTTCCAGTTTTTTCAGTGGCTGCTGCTTAGTTTTGTGACACCAGAGAACTAATTTAGGTGGTAGAGGTCGTGTGATCTCAGGTGTTTTTGCAATTAGTAGAGTTGGTATTTTTTAGGGTTTTTTGGATTGCAGTAAGTGTCCTTCCTATCCTTTTCTGTCCAGGTAGATTGGGCCCCAACGTTTGCTCATACTATTTTCTGTCTCTGTCTGTATTTCCTCTTGTCTAACCGCCATTACATGTTTGGGGGCTTCCTATGTTCTTTGGGGATCTGCTCCGGGGCAGATAGTTTTCCTCTTTCTATCTTTAGGTGTAGTTAACCTCTCAGGCTGTGACGAGGCGTCTAGGACCAACGTAGGTACGCTCCACGGCTGCCTTTACTTGTGGTGGTTAGTCAGGGTACTGCAATCCAGTAGATTCCAACCTCTCTGGTGTATTGCCGTTTTTGCTTGCTCTCCTCAGCTACCAAATCATAACAATAACCTCTCCACTTAACCAAATACTGGACTTTCTGTCTACAAAAACGAGAATCCAATATTTTCTCAACCACATACTCCAGATTGCCCTCAACCAAAACAGGGTCAGGAGGCGCAGCCATAGGAACCACTGGCTCGACAATCCTCTTCAATAAGGACTTGTGGAACATGTTATGGATCTTAAATGTCCCTGGAAGAAGCAAACGGAAGGAAACAGGATTAAGAATCTTCATGATCTTATAAGGTCCAGTGAACCTAGGCTTAAACTTTGGAGATGCAACCCTCATAGGGATATTTCTTGAGGACAACCAAACCAAGTCCCCCACTTGAAACCGAGGACCATCAGTCCTATGCCGGTTGGCAAAACGTTGGGCCTTCTCCTGAGAGAGGGACAACCTCTCCACTACCTGGTCCCAAATCTGCTGCATTCGCTCCACAACAGAGTCAACACCCGGACAGACAGAAGCCTCCACCTGTCCCGAAGAAAATCGAGGGTGAAACCCAAAATTGCAGAAAAATGGAGACATCAAGGTGGCAGAGCTAGCCCTATTATTAAGAGCAAACTCAGCCAAAGGCAAAAAAGAGACCCAGTCATCTTGATCAGCAGACACAAAACATCTCAAATAAGTCTCCAAGGTCTGGTTTGTTCCCTCGGTTTGTCCATTGGTCTGAGGATGAAAAGCAGAGGAGAAAGATAATTGAACACCAAGTTTAGAACAAAATGTCCTCCAAAATCTGGTAACAAACTGAACTCCTCTGTCAGACTCAATGTTCTCGGGAATGCCATGTAACCGAATCACGTGCTGAAGGAAGAAAGGCACCAATTCGGAGGAGGAAGGTAACTTAGGTAATGGCACAAGATGTATCATCTTGGAAAACCTATCACAGATTACCCAGATAACGGTCATTCCCTAAGAAACAGGGAGGTCGGAAATAAAATCCATAGAGATATGGGTCCATGGCCTCTTGGGCACAGGTAATGGCATTAACAAACCACTAGAGCGAGAGCAAGGCTTGGAGCGAGAGCAAGTCCCACAGGACTGCACAAATTCCCTGACGTCACGAGACAAAGTAGGCCACCAAAAGGACCGACTCACCAAGTCTCTGGTACCAAAAATCCCGGGATGACCAGCCAAAGCGGAACAATGAATCTCAGACATCACTCTTCTTCCACTGGTCTGGGACAAACAACTTCCCAATAGGGCAGCGCTCAGGTTTATCCTCCTGACACCCTTCCAGAGCCAGTCTCAAATTGGGCGAGATGGCGGAAAGAACTACACCCTCTTTCAAAATAACAGTAGGATCAGATAACTCTCTGTAGTCCGCAAGGAAACTCCTCGAGAGTGCATCCGCCTTAACATTCTTAGTGCCCGGAGGAAAAGAAACCACAAAATTAAAACGTGTGAAAAACAAGGCCCACCTGGCCTGTCTAGGATTATGTCGCTTGGCTGATTCGAGATAAACCAGATTCTTATGGTCAGTGAGGACCACCACCTGATGTTTGGCTCCTTCCAGTCAATGTCTCCACTCTTCAAATGCCCACTTCATGGCCAATAACTCCCGATTACCCACGTCATAATAACGTTCTGTTGGAGAAAATTTTCGAGAGAAAAAGGCACAAGGGTTACTCTTAGAGGTCTCTGGATCTCTTTGGGACAAAACGGCACCTGCCCCAATTTCAGAGGCATCAACCTCAACCTGAAACGGTAGAGAAACATCAGGCTGCCATAGAACAGGAGCAGAAGTGAATCTCTGCTTAAGTTCCTGAAACGCAGAGACTGCCTCAGGAGGCCAATTCACCACATCAGAACCCTTTTTGGTCAAATCAGTCAATGGTTTAACAATACCGGAGAAATTACCAATAAATTTACGATAAAAATTGGCAAAACCCAAAAATCTCTGAAGAGCCTTTAAAGAAGTAGGTTGGACCCAATCACAGATGGCCTGAACCTTGACCGGGTCCATTTCAATAACAGACGGAGACAAAATGAATCCCAGAAATGAGACCTTCTGTACGCCAAAAAGACACTTTGATCCCTTCACATACAGTGCAGTCTCTCTCAAAATCTGGAACACAGTCCAAACATGTCTCAAATGAGAGTCCCAGTCATTGGAAAAAATCAAGATATCATCCAAATAAACAATCAGAAATTTATCCACAAAATCCCTGAAAATATCTTTCATGAAGGATTGGAAGATGGAAGGAGCATTAGTGAGCCCAAAGGGCATCACTAGGTACTCAAAATGCCCCTCTGGGGTATTAAACGCCGTCTTCCATTCATCCCCGTGCTTAATGCGAATAAGGTTATACGCCCCCCTGAGGTCAAGCTTGGTAAACCAACTAGCACTTTTCACCCTGGAAAACAGGTCAGAAATCAAGGGTAACGGATATTGATACTTCACAGTGATCTTATTTAAGAGACGATAATCAATACACGGCCTCAATGAACCATGTTTTTGGCCACAAAGAAAAAACCGGCACCCAAGGGTGAAGAGGATGGTCTGATATGACCCTTCTCCAATGACTACTTGATATAAGATCGCGTAGCATCGTGTTCAGGTACAGACAAGTTAAAAAGGCGACCTTTTGGAAATTTACCACGAGGCACTAATTCAATAGCGCAATCATAGCTCTTGTGAGGGGGCAAGGATGCAGATTTACTTTCACTAAATACATGCGAAAAATCAGTCAAAAAGTCAGGAACATCCTGAGACTGGGGAGAGGCAGAAAAAACAGGAGTGTCGGCATTAACACATTGGCAGCCCCAACTGGTCACAGACACAGATTTCCAATCCAAAACAGGATTATGAGACTGTAATCAAGGGAAACCTAGTACAATAATGTCATGCAGATTATACAGCACCAGAAATTTGCAACTCTCCTGATGATCTGGTTCAACCCTCATTATCACCTGAGTAGAAAACTTGGGTTTATTCTCCGCCAAAGGGGTAGAATCAATGCCCAGTAGGGGAATAGACTTCCGCAGGGGTATCATGGGAAGCCCACAACGTTTGGCAAAGTCAAAATCCATCAGGTTAATAGCTGCTCCTGAATCAACAAAAGCCTGAGCCGAAAATGTGGACATGGAGCAAATGAGGGTAACAGTCAACAGAAATTTAGTCTGAACACTACCCAAGACAACTGAGCGCGCAAAACGTCTTCCCCGCTTAGGGCAGACGGAAATAGCATGGGACGCGTCACCACAGTAGAAACATAACCCATTGCGCCTACGAAACTCATGACGCTGAGCCCAGAAGTCACTCCATCACACTGCATGGGCTCAGGAGCTGGCTCACAAGGCAACACTATCTCACGCATACCTCTGCGCTCACGCAAACGTCTGTCAATTTGAATGGCAAAAGACATAGAATCATTGAGACCAGAGGGAACAGGGAATCCCACCATAACGTCCTTTACTTTTTCTGACAGACCCTTTCGAAAAAGGGCTGCCAAAGCATGATCATTCCATTTGGTCAGAACTGCCCACTTTCGAAATTTCTGACAGTACAGCTCAGCGTCTTCAAGACCCTGATTTAATGCCAACAGGATCTTTTCAGCTTGATCAGTGACATTAGGTTCATCGTACAATAACCCCAGAGCCTGAAAAAATACATCAATATCATTAAAAACAGGAACCCCAGGTGTCAGGGAAAAAGCCCAATCCTGAGGGTCGCCGCGCAGCAGGGAGATGACAATTTGAACCTGCTGTGCTGCGTTCCCTGAGGACTTAGGCCTTAAGGCAAAAAACAACTTACAGTTATTTTTGAAATTCAGAAATTTAGCTCGATCCCCCAAAAAAAATCTGGCATGGGAATCCTAGGTTCCACAACCGGCAACCCAGCAAGATAGGTAGCAATACTCCGAACCTCAGTGGCAAGCTGATCCACACAGCCAGACAACTGTGCAAACTCCATTGGAGAGAAAAAAAAAATCCTCAGCACCCAGAGAAAAAGAGGGAAAAAATGCAACAAACAGAAAAAAAAAAATCTCTGACAACTCTGACAACTTTTTTTTTTTACACACTATTTTTCCCTTCTGTGAGTACCATATAATTTTCAGTTTGGCCAGTGATACTGTTATGTACGGTAGCTGAGGAGGACAGGAACAACTGCAGGGCAGCCGAACACCTGAGATGTTGGTAACTAATGGATTGCAGAAACCTGAACTAACAACACAACTAGAGGTAGCCGTGGAGCGTTCCTACGTTGATCCTAGATGCCTCGTCACAGCCTGAGAGCTAGCTATACCTAAAGATAGAAACAGGAAAGCTAACTGCCCCGGAGTAGAGCCCCAAAGGAATAGGCAGCCCCCAAACATATAATGGCGGTTAGACAAGATGAAAACACAAACGCAGGCAGAAAACAGATTGAGCAAACGCTGGGGCAACAAGCTGACTAAATAGGAAAGGACAGGAGAGATTACTTTCTGCAACCCAGAAAACCCTACAAAAATCCAACAATTCTGATTACAAAAATACTGAGATCACATGATCTCGCCACCCACTAAATCAGATCTCAGTGTGAACAAAACCAAGCTGCAGCCGCTGAAAAAGCAGGAAAAAGCAAATGAAAAAACAACAGAGGCTACAGACAAACTGTGAGGAGCTCAGGCCCCTGGAGGGGACCCAGCTGTCCTCCACAAATGTGCAGAAAATAATGCAAATAGCAAGCACAAAAATAAAAGCAGAAAATATCTTATCTGATAGCAGAAGATGCAGGCAAGACTTGGCAAACTTCCAAATGAACCAGGAACCACAATTGAGAAAAGAACAATTGATCACAGGCAACCATCATGGGAGGGAACCTCCCTTATATCAGACCACTCCGTGATCCCAGATTGCCATTCCTCGCTGAAAGGTTCAGTACTGTCTGTAACCACCAGTGGGAGCCTCTGCTCAGAAACCATCTCTAGCACATTCATAACAGAAACCGTAGGTGAACCCGAAACGTAACTGACTTGCCGCCTCTTTGTTATGGTACTTGTCTAACCACAGGCCCATCGCAACTACGCTCACCGGCGTCCTTGCGTTCTGTTTGAGGGGGTTTAGTTGGTAGTTTTCCTGAGGGGCATGGACACCGTGTAGGGGGATGAAATTCCCCACATGCAGAGCATTCGTGCTTGTATTTGCACAGTCCATAGAAGCGACAGTGTCCCTTGTTAAACAACCAACAGGCCCCGGGTCTGCATACGACCACTGAATTTTGGCCTGTTGTAGGTTGTCCAGTAGCCGCTGCTGGAAAGGGAAAATGCTTTTCGGACAACATAAGGCACAGCCACACATTGGTTGCTTTTACCCCCAGCCTATTTCTGGTTGCAGGGCCAGCCGCCTCTGGAACTCCTCATCATATCTCCACCAGGCAGTGCCGCCATGTGCTTTATACGAGTTATATATCATGTTCTGATATATGAATAGTTCAGGGCAGCATTGCGGGTGCTTCTGGCCCATAATACAACCTAAAACTGCAAATGCTTGGAACCAATTGTTTATTGTTTTTGCCACCTTTTGCCTATACTTATCAAACAGTCTCTCGGCTGATCTCCTTTCCTTGTCAATAGTATGCCGATCCACAGAAATTAGGGACCAAATATCATATAATCATTATTCCAGATTTTATTTCTGGTTTCCTCATCTAAGGGAATGCCAAGTGGGCTAATCTCACAGAAAAATGCGTCTTTCTGCATGCTAGCTAATGGGGGGTTAACTTTATTGGTTGTCTTTACTGAACTACCCATCGTGGATCGTGATCTACTAGTGCCTTAAGGGCGGTCACTAAACCGGTACTATCACTGTTTTCTAGTCCTGTTACAATACACTCAGCCACATCTGCAGATGGAGGAGGATGCCTATGCCGCATCAATAGTAAAAAGATCTAATGTGAAAAATAATATAAAAAATCGTGATATTTTCACCTTCCGGCGGCCCCCGCAGCCTTCCTGGTCCTCGCGATGCAGCTGGCAAGTTCCATTCCCAGTGATACCTAGCGACAATGACTCCAGATGACGTAGCATCACGCGAGACCGCTACGTCATCTTGGGTCATTGTCGCTAAACACGCCTGGGAACGGGATTGGCCGGGAGCGTCGCTGAGAGGCGGGAAAGCTGCGGGGGCCGCCAGAATGTTGAGAATACCACGATTTTTTATTTTAATTATTGTTTTACCAGGGGTATGGTACCCAGGTCCCGGAGGAGAGTCTCCTCTACTCCAGACCCTGGGTACCATCCCCGCACATGAACCGCTCACTTTGCGCATGGTGGGCATAGCCACATGCAGAAAGTAAGCGGTTCAATGCATTACTATGGCGGCGGAATCGCCGCGATTCCGGAAAAAGAATGAGCAAGCTGCGTTTTTTTCCGCGATGCTTTTCTTTGGCGGAAAAAAACGCAGCATGTGCACAAAAATTACTGAATGCATTCTATTCATAGGTGGTTAATGCATGCGTTTTTTCAGTGGTTTTGCAGCGGAAAACCGCCGCAAAAACGCTTAAAAAAAAAACGTGAAAAATCCTGAACGTGTGCACATAGCCTTAAAGTTTCCTCCATCCCCAGCTGTGCCGACAGTGTGTACTCGGTGACTGAAGCAAATGTTGCTGCAGCAGATCCAGGTAGAGATTTTACAGGGGCCCTCGGGGCATTTTTACTTTGTATGAGAGACCCTCAGAGAATTACAACCATCAAAAGGCCACACTTGGGGCTTCAAAGATTACTTCACATGTAATATGTCTCACTGCTATCTCTCAAAACTGAATCTGGCTCTCAAGATAAGAAAGGACCCCTGCCCTACAGTATGAGGAGATGGCATGGGAAGAGATTTCTGTGCTATGACCCCTCCACACTTCTTGTAGATTGCCTCTGCCCCAAGACAATGGCCAGCACTTTAGAAACCAATCAAATCTCAGCTTTCATGCTATAAACAGCTCCGGTAAAATAAAAGCTGAGCTCAGAGGCCAACAAAGACAGCTTTCATAATTGAGACCTAGTATCTGTCAAGTAAAATTTAGTTTGACCATACAAGTTTTTCATAGTTTTGTGGTGGCTCTGTTCCAGGTTTTGCATTGGGCCTAGGAGCTTCATGTAGCCCCTTTGATTACATGTAAAATTAAACTTGTAAAGTTAATATGATAATGTGATATTTTAGTATAAATGATCTAAATGTTTTCTTTTTGGTTGAACCTATTTTGTAGGATGTGGCTATTTTGACAAATACCAAGAGGAATGCAACGGTGGTATGCCATGACTCGGTGTCCTTGCTTGCCATAACTAGACAGGTAAGAACTTAATTTTTGATTTCTTTGATTCCCTGAAAATCAGACCTTAAATGGTTATTCCGAATATCAAAAGTTACTACCTATCAACAGAGAAATTACAAATTTTTGGTTGCTTGAGGTCAAATGCTGGGACTGATACTGAAAAAGTGGTATGAAAGTGCTATATCAGAAAGGAGTGCTTGCTGTGCGCCATTCATTGTCTCTGTAACTGCTGGAAATAGGCAAGCTCTGTTCAGCTATCTCTGGCAGCCATTGTTCCTCTCCGACAGGAAGTGCAGTGGTCAGATAACTTTTTTCCAATTATATTTTTCTTTAGATTTTATAAACCTAGAAACATATGAAACATAGAAAAAACTAATTAGAAAACTAAGTATGGCATACACACAGTTCCAAGCTAAATTACACAGAGTTACGCATCTGAGTCGCCCCCAGAGCAATGGGAACTCGGGTCTGAGCCTATAGACTACAATGGGGGGGATGTCACGGCGACACAGCTCAGTCCGTGGCTCTGGTGCTCATCCTTGAATGTGGGATATTTACAGGTGAATGGGATATTGGAATGGGGATTCGTGACGCCACCTGTGGTGCCTGGTCAGGGTGACCAGCGCTGCTATGCGGATCCGCTGAAGGGTTGGTATTGGGCAGCAAGGTGTTAAGCCTTCCACAGGTAAGGCTAGATCCTTCAGGGTAGATAGAATATAAGGGTAAAGAGCGGAGGGGGTATCCAACGGTAGGAATAATAAGATGGACACACACACATAAGTCTTTTTCTGTACCTTTACTGAAGATGTTGCAGGTACTCCCCGGAGCACTGTAAGGTGAAGGGTGCACATCCAGATTCCTCCACTGAGTAGGTGTGTGGCCTCCTGTTCCTTGTCTTTCTTGTGATAAAGTCCTGGCCCGCTTGTAGCTGAGCCTTACTTGGTCTAAGTCTTGCACCTGGCTGACCTTGTGATTGGGCCTTCTCTCTGAAAGTACACAGTTTCCAATTGCAGGTACCTGCTTGCTGGACTCCTCCTCCTGGCCCGGTTACGTGTCAGCTCATTGGTACTCCTGGGACTTATAGTCCTCCAGGAACTCCGGTGTCTCCTAATGGGTCGTGGAGATCCCGATAGGCTCGGTGTCATGTATAGTGTACAGTTCCTATAGCGTCTTGTGCTTGGGTGCGAGGAAACACAGGAGACATAGGTTGAAATGAAATGACTTGTATTACTTCATACAAGCATGCTGAAAAGTTCACACAGTTTGCAGGAACAGCGACAGGAGACACAGCAGGCCAGAGTAACTTCAAGCACTACAATAAATCTCCAAAGCAGGTTCAGGATCTCTTCTCTGTACCGTAATTCCTCTGCAAACATGGATTCACCAAACAGCAGGTTTCCAGAGTCCAAAAAGTGTTCCAAGGTTCCTCAGTAGGGAATAGCTGGAGTACAAGTCCAAGGTTTCCAGGAGTAAGGTCACAGACTGAGCTTGATTCAGGAGCACTGATTGTTCAGCTGAGGCTGCTTAAGAAGCAAAAGGGAAGAATCAGGGCGGGAACATGAAAACTGGAAACTCCATATTAACTGAGGGCAAGAGCTGCAGAAAGACAGAAAGCAAAATGGCCGACGGAAAACTGAGTTTCAAGGAACATGTCAACAGAGACAAAGAACCTTACATTACTCCCCCCTTAGGGACAACCTCCGGATGACCTCAGACCAGGCTTGTCAGGGTACCTCTGATGAAACTGGCGGAGCAGGCGAGGAGCATTTACATTATTGACTGGTTCCCATGAGTTGTCCTCCACTGGGTAGCCCTGCCATTTAATCAAATATTGCAACTGATTTCTGTACAACCTGGAATCTAGAATCCTTTCCACCATAAATTCTTCCTGACCATCGACCAGCACTGGGTCAGGGCAAGGAGAAGAACGTCCAGGAAACGTATTGGGTGTTGCAGCCTTTAGTAGGGATACATGAAAGACAGGGTGGATTCTCATAGTTCTGGGCAGTTGAAGACGACAAGCAACAGCACTTATAATCTTATTGATCTTATAAGGTCCAATGTACTTATGTCCCAATTTAGACAATGGAATCTTTAATTTAAGATTTCTGGTTGACAGCCAGACCAAATCTCCTACCTGAAAGCTGGTGCAGGTTTACAAAATTTATCTGCTGCTTTCTTGTACCTTTCCTGAGCCAATTCTAGATTTTCCTTTAGAAGATCCATATTCTTTTGTAAAGAAGTGATTCTTTCAGCCACTGCCGGCAAGGGCGTATCTATGGGAAATCGAGGAAGAATGTTAGGATGATAACCTAGATTGGAGTAAAAAGGAGACTGCTTAGTGGAGGCGCTCTGAGAGTTGTTATAAGAGAACTCAGCCAGTGGAAGTAGATCCACCCAATCATCCTGTAGGTGGCAGATAAAACAGCGGAGATACTGCTCCAGGGTCTGATTGGTTCGTTCTGTCTGTCCATTAGTCTGGGGATGAAAAGCAGAAGAAAGGTTTACTTTAATGTCCAATGCTGCACAGAAATTTTGCCAAAACCTTGAAGTGAATTGCACCCCTCGATCTGAAATAACCTCATCCGGTACTCCATGTAAGCGAAACACATTCTTAATCATCAAGTCTGATGTCTGTTTTGCAGTGGGTAAGCCGACACAAGGGATAAAATGAGCTGCCTTTGTTAGACGGTCAACCACCACTAGAATGGTTTTCTTCCCTTGAGAGGTTGGTAACTCCACAATGAAGTCCATAGAAATGGATCCCCACGGGCGGGACGGGGTGGGAAGAGGTTGCAACAGACCAGTTGGTGAGGAGCGAGGTGTTTTGCATCTTGCACAGACTTCACATGAAGTGACATAGTTTAAGACATCTTTCCTGTAAGTGGGCCACCAAAAGAAACGAGAAAGAAATTCTTGTGTCTTTAGAATTCCCCTATGCCCGGCTATCTTGAATCGTGGATGAGTTGCAATACTCTCAATCTGACTGTTTCAGGTATATACAGACGTTGTCTCTGAATCCACACACCATTCTTAAAGACAAGACTTACGTCCCTTGGGGGTTGAGCCAACAAAGAATCCGCATGGTATGCTTCCTTGATGTCCTTAAGTAGGTCTTGATTATGAATCACTCCCAGGAATCTAGAGTCAGGAAGAATAGTCTTAGGAGGAGTAAGTGGACGTGTCTCTGCTGAATGAATCCTAGAGAGTGCATCAGCCTTTCCATTGCGCGATCCTGGTCTATAAGAAATGACAAAATTAAATTGGTTTAGGAAAAGATTCCAGCGAGCCTGGCGAGGAGTCAGGCACTTAGCCGACCTGATAAATTCAAGGTTACGATGGTCTGTCAGGACGACTATTTGCTGTGCAGCTCCCTGAAGAAGGTGTCTCCATTCCTTGAAGGCGGCAATAATGGCCAACAATTCTCTATTGCCCACATCGTAGTTCCTCTCAGCCGAAGACAACTGCTGGGAAAAGAAGGCACAGGGATGCAAGACATTCTTCTCACCTGTTCTCTGAGAGAGTATAGCTCCAACGGCACAGTCTGAAGCATCCACCTCTATTATGAATGCAAGCTCGGGGTTGGGATGTACTAAGATAGGTGCGGTGGTAAATTTATCCTTTAAACAGGAAAATGCTTCCTGAGCTTGCGGGGTCCAGGAGAACCTAGACTGTTTCCGGGTAAGTTGGGTGATAGGTGACACTACCTCAGAAAAATTCTTAATGAAACGTCTATAGAAGTTGGCAAACCCGATGAAACGCTGCACCTCCTTCACATTTCTAGGAATTGGCCAATCCTTGATGGCTTGGGTCTTGCTTCCATCCATACTAATCCCTTGCGTAGATAGTACATACCCCAGAAATTGAATTTCGGTCCTATGGAATTCACATTTTTCAAGTTTGATGTAGAGATGGTTTTGTCTTAGGCGTTCTAAGACCATTCTCACATGTCCATGATGTTCCTCTGTGGAGTTAGAAAAAATTAGAATATCATCCAGATAAATCACCACAAATGTATCTAGGAGATCCCTGAAGATATCATTCACGAAGTGTTGGAAAGTGGCTGGGGCGGTACTCAGACCAAAAGGCATAACTAGATATTCAAAGTGTCCATAGCGTGACCTGAAAGCAGTCTTCCATTCATCCCCAGGTCTAATACGGACCAAGTTATAGGCCCCACGGAGATCCAGTTTAGAGAAAATTTTGGCATGCCGCACTCTCTCCAACAACTCAGGGTGTAAGGTTCTGTGTACATGTTCCTGAAACTCAGTTTGTTCGTCAGCCATTTTACTTTCTGTCTTGCTGCAGCTATCTTGCCCTCAGTCAAAATGGAGTTTCCAGCTTGCATGTTCCCGCCCTGATTCTCTCCTTTTGCTTCTTAAGCAGCCACAGCTGAGCAATCAGTGCTTCAGAATCTAGCCTGCAGTGAACCTGTGACCTGACTCCTAAAGCCTTGGACCTTGTACTCCAGCTATTCCTACTGAGGAACTCTGAAGCACTTGTGGACTCTGAACCCTGCTCTTTGAAAGACCCACGTTTGCATGGACTTACGGTAACAGAGAAGAAGGTCCTGAACCTGTTGTGGAGAGTGATTGCTGAGCTTAGATTACTCTGGCCTGCTGTGTCTCCTGCTTCTGTGTCTGCAAACTGTGTGACTATTTTTGCCAACTTGTATGAAGTAATACAAGACTTTCTATATCAAACCTGTGTCTCATGTATTTTCATCGCACCCAAGCACAAGACGCTATATGAACTGTACTACATACATTACAAGATTCTGAAGCAAAAACGTTAGTGTCTGCTGGGTCTGGAAAGGCTGTGTCTGCTGTAACTGTGGATATCGGATGTCCGGTTGTACTTTCTGTGATGACAGTGGTTGTGACTTCTCACAACCATTCCAGGTGAGCAATTCCCTTAAGTTTTTTTTTTTCTGCAGTGTGACCACAGGTAAACACTATTGTTTTTTTTTTTTTTTCTTCTCTTTTCTCTTTTTTGTCTGCTGTAACTGTGGATATCAGATGTCCGGGTGAACTTTCTGTGATGATAGTGGTTGTGACTTCTCACAACCATTCCAGGTGAGCAGTTCCCTTAATTTTTTTTTTCTCTCTGCAGTGTTACCACAGGTAAACACTATTGTTTTTTTCTCCTCTCCTCTTCTTCCAGTACTCCTGTCTTAAAAGATCTGGAAAATGGAGGCCCGCATAAAGGAACTTTGCGGAGTGACTGATAATATCCTTGCAGATTTGCAGAATATAAAGACCCGTTTTTCAAGCCTACAGGACCTCACTAATCACAATTTGCAAGTGTTTGGACAGACTGCCCAGGATTTGCGAGCCAGGATTGAGGTTCTAGAAGAGCGAGTCCAGGCTCCTGCCGTAGCCCCGAGTTCTGGGATTCCCAAGTTGCCCACTTTTCGTTTTGGCGGTGAACGTGAGAAATTCAGGGGATTTATTAATCAATGCAATCTTTTTTTTTCTGCACATGCTTCACAATTTCCCACTGAACGATCTAAGGTGCTTACTATAATTATGTTGCTTACCAACAAGGCTTTGATGTGGGCAAACCCTCTGATTGAGACTGAGGATGATTGTTTGAATCACCTTGATGCTTTTATTTCATCCATGGGGCAGGTGTTTGATGACCCCAATCGAGGTGCAACAGCTGAAGCAGCCATGTTAGCTTTGCGCCAAGGTAAGCACTCGGTAGCTGAATATGCCTTGGATTTCAGGAGATGGGCCCTTGATACCACCTGGGACAGTTCCGCCAAAAAATCTATTTTTCGAAAGGGGTTATCTCCACTGATTAAGGATGAACTTGCTCGTGCCGACCCTCCCACTGCGTTAGGTGACTTTATTAACTACTGCATCCGTATTGATACTCGTCTGACTGAACGCAGGCAAGAGAGATGGTTCGAAAGCAATCGCACTAACCTTTTCCTACCTTCCTCTCCAGCTAAGGAACCTTTGAGTAGGATTACACGGGAACCTGAACCTGAACCCATGCAGGTAGACTCTTTACAACGACGGGTTAGTGATGCACGCAAGGAACATCGTTTTAAGGAAAATCTATGTTTCTATTGTGGTAAGTCAGGGCACTTCATTATAAACTGCCCCAGCCGTTCTCGTAAGACTACTGCAGCACTCATTCATTGTGAGTGTTGCGAGAGGGGATCTGTCAGGTCCGAGCCTCAGGCTCCAGAGAGATCTGCAGCAACAGATCTTGATTTCTCGGACTTAAACTCCGTTACCTCTGAGGACGTTGACTGTGTAAACGCTGCCATTTTTCAAGTTTCCTCAGCAGTGTCCCAGCTGAGTTGTAAGAAAAACAATTCTCATTGCTTTCTTTCCATCAAACTCTGGGTTGACTCAGCTTGGGTGTCTAGCTCTGCTATGATCGACTCAGGGGCAAGTGGAAATTTTATGGATGTCTCCTTTGCTCTGAAACAGGGGATACGTTCAGTGAAGAAGGCTACTCCAGTACAGATGGAAACTGTGGATGGCTCCCTGCTGACCTCTGGACCAGTGGATCAGGAAACAGAGCCTTTGAGGGTTCTTATGGGTAAAGATCATCAAGAGAAACTGTCCTTTATGCTTATCTTTCTCCCCACTTTCCCATTATTCTAGGGCTACCATGGCTGCAGGCTCAGAATCCTACCATTAACTGGGAGACCAAGGAATTACACTTTCCAGAGAAACAGATGAGTCCAAAAGTTTCAGCTTGCTCTGTTCCTAAAGGAACCATGTCAGTCCCTGAACTACCAGCTGTATACCAGGACTATGTGGATTTATGTGACAAGAAGAACGCTGACCAGCTTCCTCCTCACCGTCCATATGATTGTCCAATTGAATTATTGCCTGGAGCAGAGATACCTTTTGGTAAGATCTACCCCTGGCGGGGCCCGAGCTAAAGGCTTTAAAGGATTACATAGACGAAAATCTAGCCAAGGGCTTCATACGCCCCTCTTCATCTCCTGCAGGTGCACCCATCTTCTTTGTAAAGAAGAAAGATGGATCTCTGAGACCATGCGTAGACTATAGGGAACTCAATAAGGTTACTATTAGAAACCGTTATCCATTGCCTTTAATCCCTGAGTTATTGGAGAGAGTGCGACATGCCAAAATTTTCTCTAAATTAGATCTTCGTGGGGCCTATAACTTAGTCCGTATTAGACCTGGGGATGAATGGAAGACTGCATTCAGGTCACGCTATGGACACTTTGAATATCTAGTTATGCCTTTTGGTCTGAGTACCGCCCCAGCCACTTTCCAACACTTGGTGAATGACATCTTCAGGGATCTCCTAGATACATTCGTGGTAATTTATTTGGATGATATTCTAATTTTTTCTAACTCCACAGAGGAACATCATGGACATGTGAGAATGGTCTTGGAACGTCTAAGACAAAATCATCTTTACATCAAACTTGAAAAGTGTGAATTCCATAGGACCGAAATTCAATTTCTGGGGTATGTACTGTCTACACAAGGAATTAGTATGGATGGAAGCAAAACCCAAGCCATCAATGATTGGCCAAGTCCTAGAAATGTGAAGGAGGTACAGCGCTTCATCGGGTTTGCCAACTTCTATAGACGTTTCATTAGAAATTTCTCTGAGGTAGTGTCACCTATCACCCAACTTACCCGGAAAGAGTCTAGGTTCTCCTGGACTCCCCAAGCCCAGGAAGCATTTTCCCGTCTAAAAGATAAATTTACCACTGCACCTATCCTAGTACATCCCAACCCCGAGCTTGCCTTCATAATAGAGGTGGATGCTTCAGACTGTGCCGTTGGAGCTATACTCTCTCAGAGAACAGGTGAGAAGAATGTCTTGCATCCCTGTGCCTTCTTTTCCCAGCAGTTGTCTTCGGCTGAGAGGAACTACGATGTGGGCAATAGAGAGTTGTTGGCCATTATTGCCGCCTTCAAAGAATGGAGACACCTTCTTCAGGGAGCTGCACAGCAAATAGTCGTCCTGACAGATCATCGTAACCTTGAGTTTATCAGGTCGGCTAAGTGCCTGACTCCTCGCCAGGCTCGCTGGAATCTTTTCTTAAACCAATTTAATTTTATCATTTCTTATAGACCAGGATCGCGCAATGGAAAGGCTGATGCACTCTCTAGGATTTACTCAGCAGAGACACGTCCAATTACTCCTCCTAAGACTATTCTTCCTGACTCTAGATTCCTAGGAGTAATTCATAATCAAGACCTACTTAAGGACATCAAGGAAGCATACCA
>JARQOD010000002.1:20663067-20676227 GCA_033576555.1 Oophaga sylvatica
TGGAGGACAACTCATGGGAACCAATCAATAACGTTAATGCTCCTCGCTTGCTCCATCAGTTTCATCAGAGGTACCCACACAAGCCTGGCCTGAGGTCATCCGGAGGTTGTCCCTAAGGGGGGAGTAATGTAAGGTTCTGTGTACATGTTCCTGAAACTCAGTTTGTTCGTCAGCCATTTTACTTTCTGTCTTGCTGCAGCTATCTTGCCCTCAGTCAAAATGGAGTTTCCAGCTTGCATGTTCCCGCCCTGATTCTCTCCTTTTGCTTCTTAAGCAGCCACAGCTGAGCAATCAGTGCTTCAGAATCTAGCCTGCAGTGAACCTGTGACCTGACTCCTAAAGCCTTGGACCTTGTACTCCAGCTATTCCTACTGAGGAACTCTGAAGCACTTGTGGACTCTGAACCCTGCTCTTTGAAAGACCCACGTTTGCATGGACTTACGGTAACAGAGAAGAAGATCCTGAACCTGTTGTGGAGAGTGATTGCTGAGGTTAGATTACTCTGGCCTGCTGTGTCTCCTGCTTCTGTGTCTGCAAACTGTGTGACTATTTTTGCCAACTTGTATGAAGTAATACAAGACTTTCTATATCAAACCTGTGTCTCATGTATTTTCATCGCACCCAAGCACAAGACGCTATATGAACTGTACTACATACATTACACAGGGATTAAAGGCAATGGATAACGGTTTCTAATAGTAACCTTATTGAGTTCCCTATAGTCTATGCAGGGTCTCAGAGATCCATCTTTCTTCTTCACAAAGAAGATGGGTGCACCTGCGGGAGATGAAGAGGGGCGTATGAAGCCCATTGGCTAAATTTTCGTCTATATAATCCTTCAAAGCTTTTAGCTCGGGCCCCGCTAGGGGGTAGATCTTACCAAAAGGTATTTCGGCTCCAGGCAATAATTCAATTGGACAATCATATGGACGGTGAGGAGGAAGCTGATCAGCGTTCTTCTTGTCACATAAATCCACATAGTCCTGGTATACAGCTGGTAGTTCAGGGACTGACATGGTTCCTTTAGGAACAGAGCAAGCTGAAACTCCTTGACTCATCTGTTTCTCCGGAAAGTGTAATTCCTTGGTCTCCCAGTTAATCGTAGGATTCTGCGCCTGCAGCCATGGTAGCCCTAGAATAATGGGAAAGTGGGGAGAAGAGATAAGCAAAAAAGACATTTTCTCCTGATGATCTTTACCCATAAGGACCCTCAAAGGCTCTGTTTCTTGATCCACTGGTCCAGAAGTCAGTAGAGAGCCATCCACAGTCTCCATCTGTACTGGAGTAGCCTTCTTCACTGAACGTATCCCCTGTTTCAGAGCAAAGGAGATATCCATAAAATTTCCACTTGCTCCTGAGTCGATCATAGCAGAGCTAGACACCAGACTGAGTCTACCCAGAGTTTGATGGAAAGGAAGCAATGAGAATTGTTTCTTTTACAACTCAGCTGGGACACCGCTGAGGAAACTTGAAAAATTGCAGCGTTTATACCGTCATCGTCCCCAGAACTAACAGAGTTTAAGTCTGAGAAATCAAGATCTCTTGCAGCAGATCTCTCTGGAGCCTGAGGCTCGGACATGACAGAGCTCCTCTCGCAACACTCACAGTGAATGACTGCTGCAGTAGTCTTACGAGAACGGCTGGGGCAGTTTATAATGAAGTGCCCTGACTTACCACAGTAGAAACATAGATTTTCCTTTATACGATGTTCTTTGCGTGCATCACTAACCCGTCTTTGTAAAGAGTCCACCTGCATGGGTTCAGGTTCTGATTCCCTTGTGATCCTACTCAAAGGTTCCTTAGCTGAGGAGGGAGGTAGTAAAATTTTAGTGCGATTATTTTCGAACCATCTCTCTTGTCTGCGTTCAGTCAGACGAGCATCAATACGGATACAATAGTTAATAAAAGTCACCTAACGCAGTGGGAGGGTCGGCATGAGCAAGTTCATCCTTAATCAGTGGAGACAACCCTTTCCGAAAAATAGATTTTTTAGCGGAAGTGTCCCAAGTGGTATCAAGAGCCCATCTCCTGAAATCCAGGGCATATTCGGCTACTGAACGCTTACCTTGGCGCAAAGTTAACATGGCTGCTTCAGCTGTTGCACCTCGATTGGGTCATCAAACACCTGCCCCATGGCTGAAATAAAAGCATTAAGGTGATTCAAACAATCATCCTCAGTCTCAATCAGAGGGTTTGCCCACATCAAAGCCTTATTGGTAAGCAACATGATTATAGTAAGCACTTTGGATCGTTCAGTGGGAAATTGTGAAGCATGTGCAGAGAAAAATAAATTGCATTGATTAATAAATCCCCTGAATTTCTCACGTTCACCGCCAAAACGAAAAGGAGGTAATTTGGGGATCCCAGAACTCGGGGTTATGGCAGGAGCCTGGGCTCGTTCCTCTAGAGCCTCAATCCTGGCTCGCAATTCCTGGGTAGTCTGTCCAAACACTTGCAAATTATGATTAGTGAGGTCCTGTAGGCTTGCAAAACAGGTTTTTAAAGTCTGTACATCTGAAAGGATTGTATCAGTCACTCCGCAAAGTTCCTTTATGCGGGCCTCCATCTTCCAGATCTTTCAAGGCAGAAGTGCTGGAAGAGGAAAGGAAAAAAAAAAAAATAATAGTGTTTACCTGTGGTAACACTCCAGAGTAAAATTTTAAGGGAATGCGCTCACCTGGAATGGTTGTGAGAAGTCACAACCACTGTCATCACAGAAGGTATTAAACGGACATCTGATATCCACAGTCACAGCAGACACGGCTTTCCCAGACCCAGCAGACACTAAACATTGGCTCCTGAATCTTGTCATGTATAGTGTACAGTTCCTATAGCGTCTTGTGCTTGGGTGCGAGGAAACACAGGAGACATAGGTTGAAATGAAATGACTTGTATTACTTCATACAAGCATGCTGAAAAGTTCACACAGTTTGCAAGAACAGCGACAGGAGACACAGCAGGCCAAAGTAACTTCAAGCACTACAATAAATCTCCAAAGCAGGTTCAGGATCTCTTCTCTGTACCGTAATTCCTCTGCAAACATGGATTCACCAAACAGCAGGTTTCCAGAGTCCAAAAAGTGTTCCAAGGTTCCTCAGTAGGGAATAGCTGGAGTACAAGTCCAAGGTTTCCAGGAGTAAGGTCACAGACTGACTGAGGCTTGATTCAGGAGCACTGATTGTTCAGCTGAGGCTGCTTAAGAAGCAAGAGGGAAGAATCAGGGCGGGAACATGAAAACTGGAAACTCCATATTAACTGAGGGCAAGAGCTGCAGAAAGACAGAAAGCAAAATGGCCGACGGAAAACTGAGTTTCAAGGAACATGTCAACAGAGACAAAGAACCTTACACTCGGACCCCGGTGTCCGGTTGAATAATTGGGATGAGCTGTTTAGGCTCCTATATCCCTCACTTGCTCCACTCGCCTTTCGTCCTACTCGGGCCCTCACACTATCACACACTGGCAGTTGGTGGGCTGCCTCTTCACCGCTCTCTAAGCGTCGGCACGCTTTCTCACTGAGCTGCACTCACTTGACTCAGCTCTGACTAGGCTGGAGTGGTTTCCGTTCCACTTTTACTAGTCTCCACTCGTTTGAACTAAGCTTCAAGCTGCAGACTTCAGCACTCTCTGAGGAGACTAAACTTCCTATTCTGCTCCATGTGCCAGACTGCACACACTCTGCTCCTCTGTCTCTGGCTGTCTCAAGTTCTTTCCTGTGTTCACACTCCTTTTATAAGACTAAACAGCTCCCTCTGGTGGTCTTAGGATGGGTGAAGATGTGTGAATGTATATAATGACCTCTAGTGGTGTCTTCCTTCAGTGCACCCTTCTGGAAGATGTGAATCCAGTCGCAGCTGGGCTCCACACATCTGTCACAGATCTGTGCCTTGCTTCTGTCACCCCGGTTTGCTAGACTCTGCTGTGCTCCACGTTGGGCTGTAGAGATGGCTCGGTGTGTGATCACCTAGCTGGGCCCACATAAGTCTCACCAAGACACACACCTGTGTTTTGGTATTAAGACTTCAGTGTTGCTAGATTCTGGCTTGCTCTATACACCTTGACCTGCTCCGCTGCTGTCTGCAGGCTCATGGACATCTCCAGCCCTCCTGCTGTCTCCTGAACATTTCCCACTTGCTTGCAATTTCCTGCATTCCATCTACCTGCATGTGATCTCCTGGATGTTTACCACTTGACTGTTTCCTGCATCCCACCTGCCTGACTGCAGTCTCCTGGACGTCTTTTGCTTGCCTATGATTTCCTGCATTCCACCTGTATGCGGTCTCCTGGACATCTCTCACTTGCCTGCGGTTTCCTGAATCCAACCTACCTACCTGAAGTCTCCAGGACATCTCCTGCCTGCATGCCGCCTACCTGCCAGCGATTTTCTGTCCCCCGGCTTTTGTGTTCCGCGTGCCTCCTACCTGATGAACCAATTCCCATGGCCCATGTGCCCACACGGACCTTAGGCTTGGCGGATCCACTTCACCTGGTGAATCTAAAATTACCTCACCTGGTAAGACTAACACATGGTTAATGGAGGAAAAAAGGATTGGGGAATATCTGGGTCTTCTGATGAAAACAGTGTCAAGTGACTGCTGTTCCTCCTCTGCAGCCCTGTGTCCCCACCAGTCTCTCGGCAAAAAGTCTCTTGGCAGCAACCAATCAGCCGTCTCTGATTAGTAGAAACCTTCACAATTCTGTCTATAAATCTAAAAGTAAATGTGAAGGTTGTTGCGGTTACTTAACATTTCCCTTTCCAGGAGACTGGTGAGGAAAACAGGGCTGAAAGCAGAGGAGTGGAACCGGTCCAGGATATGTCTAGATTTTCTTTTTAATTTATATAGTAATCTGGAGCCATTAATAAATAGTTGTTCATTAGTTGACAACTCGTTCAACCAACAACTAAAGGGACGGAACAACCTTCTCTTTCCATGATCCCCGTTGCAGTTGCATGGTTTTCCTGAATGGTACCTTTGTATCCTTATGCCCATCCATCTTGAGAAACCCAATGGAAAAAAAAGTAATAGAAAACCTTCTAAACTTATAGCAGTGATAAATGAGGATCTCTATGTTCAAATAGTTAAGGAAAAAAAAAAAAAAGAACAAAAATGTGAAAATTTTGAAAAATACAGCTATTAAAACAAAATTACCTTTCAGTCCTAACTTGTGAGCATCAGTATTCAGGAAGAAGCAGTTAATTGCTGTCTCGGTTACTTGTCAGCAGCGAAAGCAACATCATGTGCATTCGATTTCCTGCGTAGTATTTCTAATTTTCACAATGCGCAAAAAATAAATCATGTAGTGTGTAATGAAATCCTCCTTAGTTTACATTGAGCAATATACGAGCGCAGTAATTCACGGCATAATTTTAATATGATGTTCTGATTATTCATTATGGTACCAATTTCAGTCCTGCCAAGTGATTAATGATAAAATATATTCAGAAAGAAAGAGTAATTTCTGCAAATGTTGTAGAATACGAAAGATTGATTATCATCATAATGTTTTACAATTGACTTAGCTCATCATTATATTTTCTACTGGAGAAAAAAAAGGAAATAGATATTCTGCAAACCTTCAGTTCCAGGAATCCATGTCCTTCATAGATCCTGAGCATACACATTCAGTAATCTGCTGCTGCAGCTTCACGATAGCGGGTCAAACCCTTAGCCCATTACCGTCGTGGCTAATTTTTGTTTTTGCATTTTCCTTTTGTTTTTAACCATTTCCGAGAGTCAAAATTTTTTTTCTAATTTTACTGTCGGCACAAGGTACGCTCACACGTTTAGTAGAAAAATCTGCAGCAGAGTAATGGGAGTAAAAAATGCATAAAAATAAGAGCTTTTTTTTTTAACATTTTACGCTTTTTTTCCCCATTAATTAGAATGGGTGAAAAGCTGCTGCAAGAACTCTAAAAGCATTGACAGTTGAAAGAAAATCTGCAAAAAATAATTTTCAGAAATCTCATTCACTTTGCTGGTACTGAAAAATGTGGAAAAACCACGGCAAAAATTAAACGTGCTAATAAATTCAATTGTCGTATGAGGGCAAATACAGGAAAAAAATGCGCTAAAGTGGTGAAAAAAAGGCAATTCCGTCATTATTATTATCATTATTGGTTTAGTTTTTACAATTACGGAAATGACAACTTTGTCATTTAAAAAAATAAAATAAAACTTGGTTTGTGTCGACATTTTTTGAAACACATCCTTTTTTATTTTTCCAGCAATGGACCTCTCTATGGGCTTTTTTTTTTTTGACCTTGGAGAGCAGTAAATTCTATTTGTACAATTTTCATCACTTCTTGTATCTTTGAAGCAAAGTACGGCAATGGGAAATTGATAATTTTGGAGTTTCATTTGAGTATGAACTCAGCGCCATACATATTCGATGGATGTCGGGAAGGGGCTAAAAGGCTTATCCAGCTTTTTATACAGAAGTACAAACAGGCCAAGTATGGTCCAAACGTAAAAAATGTATAGTCACCTACTAATCTCCTAATGTCTCTGAGTTTCCTCTTTCTATTCTTAACACTTATATCTAATTATTTACACTAAAATCAAATACATACAACAATGCCTTTATAGGGGTTATCCAGCACTTTTTTTTTAAAACCTTGAAGGTCCAAAAATAGGAGAAAAAAGACGCTCCGGACCATAAGATGCATCCCAAATTATCAGAAGGAAAATGGGGGGAAAAAAAATTAATGAGTCAAAAGGGGGTCTGTCTTACAGTCCTGAATTCAGCTTACTCGGGGGGAGGGGGGGGAGAATCGGCAGCTCTGGTTGCAGCAGGAGTTGGGCGATAATCTTGATCCCATCCCAGCCTGGTGCGGCAGGTTAGGCGGTTCTCAGTGGTGTAGGGGGCTCCGGCGACATTTTGTGAAAGCCCGGAGCCCCCACACTTCTATTGCCTTGATAGAAGTGACGCTGCAGGGCGATGATGGTGCGGATGGTGCGGCTGGTGTGTCGGTGCTCGGTGGTGCCGGGGGCTCCGGCGACATTTTCTGAAAGCCCGGAGCCCCACACTTCTATTTCCTCGATGCTGCGGCCTACGGGAAAATGGACGCCGGAGGCGGCGCATGCGCAGATTGAGATCTTGGCAACAAGATCTCGGAGCCGAGATCTCAAACTACGCATGAGCCGTCTCCGGCGGCCATTTTCCCGGAGGCCAGATTGATTCCCCAGGTGAAGATTGAGATCTCGGCAACGAGATCTTGTCCTGAGATCTTGGGAGATGAGATCTCGGAGCCGAGCCTGACTCCTGCTGCCACCACGCTAAGTGTAAGTACCGTACATTTTGACTATAAGACACACCCCCATTTCCCCCCCAAATTTTAGCTCGAAAAATACGGTACCTACTGATCCCATACTCAGTAGAATTGCCTAGCAGTCTATTTGGTCTCCAAGCTTTGTCTGCAGGTGGGGATGGGCATGTGACCACTGCAGTTAATAATAGACCAGTAGAGATGGGCAAATCCGAACAGTAAAGTTCAGGGTCTGTACCATACACCCACTGTTCAGGAACAGACCCTGAACACGGACTTTACCAGGACTACTACACCCATTTCCTACATCTGCTGACTCTGGTAATAGTAAGATTATCAGTGACAGCAGGCATAGGCTGATGGGAGTAGTAGTTCCATCAACCGACGCCTCTGACCGGAGATAAACTTTTCACCTCTCTTCACAGCTGCAGCCCCATGCTGTCATCTGAGAAAATTACTCATGTGAATGGGGTCTGGTTTTGGGCTTGGCTACTGTTCTGGTACCCAAACAAAACTTTTTTTAAACTGTTTGTCCGAACCCGCCAGACGCGAATATCCAAGGGTTCGCACATCACTACTCACCAGCACATCACCTCTGTGGTCAGTCATTGGTTGCAATGACATAAATGTTGTGTATGAATGGAGAATAGAGCCAAGGAACCCATGTACAGGGGCGTCATGATCGCGGTTGAAGAGTGTGGGGCTCGCCAGTGCCTACTTCCAAGGATGCCATTGAAGTCCCTAAGGGGATTGTCTCATAAATTAACAGCGGAGCTGACGGGCAAGGTCGGGGAGCTCCCCTGTTAATTTATGGGTAAGCATGTATTTGGGAAACTACGCTGGGGTCTATTTGGTTAATAATACATTGGAATATTGTGAGTTTCCCTAACTATTAAAAGCCTTTTGGCTATTTTATGTATATACATATACTTGCTTCCGTGGGATGAATTTTTGTGCTCCTCCCTGAACCCGGTGAGTCGCACTTACTTAGTACCAGGGCAATGGGGTACTCGGCACCGAGCCCATGAAAGTCTATGGGATTTGTCACTGGCAGCGGGACTCGGTCCGTGGCCCTGGGCGCTCATACAATGGGGGGAGATATTTACAAGGGATTATTAGGATAGTTTGTGACGCCACCTGTGGTTTCTGGTAAATTGTACCAGCGCTGCTGTAAGGGTCTTCACAGGGGATGTTATGGGGCAGCTGGGTGGTAAGTCTCTCACAGGTGAGACTGGTCCCTGGAAGTCTATGGTGGTGATGATGTAGGGTGTAGATAAAGATTCAGTCACACACATTGCAGTTTCTTTCCATACCTTTTACTGGCAGATGATTCAAGCAGATCCCGGGGAGCTGGTCGGGGTGGAGAGTGCACATTCGGGTAACAGCTGAGCAGGTTAGAGGCCTCCTTTACTTCCATATACTTGTGAGTCCAACCTGCCTGAAGCGAAGTTAACTCTGAATCTCCAGCTTTCTCAATAGCTGCACTGCCCGGCCAACATTGTGGTGGAGCCTTCTGAGTGATGAAACTAAGTCCTTACTTTTGCATGGGCCCCGCTCAAAGTCCCTGTTCCACCTGACTCCGGTTACGTATTGACACTTAGGGCTGCTCTCTGCGACCTGTAGTCCAGATGCCTCCGGGTTTCTTGTTACTATGCTTGAAACAGTAGCAACACTTCGGACCCCGGTGTCCGGCAAGTAATGCAAGTAGTAAGTAGTGCAAGTAATCCAATACCTGTAGCACTTCTCTGTCTTCTCCACTGTGCCCTTCGCCCTGCTTCCCGCTCTTAACATAAGCACTTGTGGCAGTTGTGGAAAATGTCAGCTTCCTCCAGAGCTCGCTGCACAGCTCTCAGTTTCCTCCAAAGTCCAGACTGGACCGAGACTGAATGGCTGCTCTGTCCTTAGACAGAAGCTAACAGACTGAAGTACGACTGAACACTACTTCCTCAAGATCTGACTCAATGACTGCACTGTCCAAAGACAGGAAACTGTCTGACTGACTCCCTCTGTCCTGAGCTCTTCTCAGACAGGAAACAGACTGAGTCTGCCACGTGTCACTCCCCCTTATATCTCAGATGGGTGTGTCTGAAAGTGTGAGTGACAGTGAATGAATATCAAGCGTTGCTGTTACTTTCCTGTGCACTCTCCTGGACTTTTATGTGTGCCTGCGTAGCTGGGCTACACATCCCCCCTTGGTAAAACACAGCACTCCCGGGCTGTAAAAAGACAAAAAGAACATTTTGTTTTGCATTAACATAAACATTATAACTCTTCCCATCCGGGAGGTAAGACTTCTTGAACGTTACATTTTGTACAATGAAGAATACAAAAGTATCAAAATATCAAGACATTCTCATATATACAAGATACTTGTGGAGGACCCGCACCAAAAACCTCCCACGTGGGTCCTGGGTGGGCTGCAGGACTTCTGACTGCAGACCTCACTCTAGGCCCACCATACGGGTTTTTCTTCAGAGGTAGATAGTAGTAGTGGTTTTATGTAAAACCAAGATAATGCACCGAAGCGCAACTATGTACAAAATAAGTTCTTGGGCTGGCACAGTCCACAGCCTCTCAGTCCATGACATAGTAACAGACACATATATACATTTTAGAAATCCACACTATAATTTAACTTTTACTGTACCCAACCAGGGTATACTATGCATACCATGCACATTATGTAAACATTACTTTTTAATTTTTCAAAATTCCTTCGAATCTCACTTTAACTATTGCTTTACCCAGCCAGGTATTCTATTTTAAATATGTAAACACTATACATACACAGTAATAAAGTGCAAAAATGGCAATTCTCTCAACAAACTCTATACATTTCTTAGATGCGGTAAACCCCTGTCTGGGTCCTACCGGTCTTCACTTTTATAAACTTTCACTGACGTCTTCCACTCCTGGGGCGGGAACAACGCGATGCCCTTTGGATCCCATAACAAATAAGTCATGGCCCGATATCTGCGTTTGCGTGGCCACAGTCCTTGTGCGAACCAACGGGGACGCAACGGGTGTCTCAGGCAAATTAGAACTTTTTACCAAAGATGCAGGTTTCAGCTGCGCTTTAACTGTGGTCGCATCCGATTGCGATCCAGAATGAGTTGCAAGTTGTGTTGCGGGACACTTTGCTGATTGCGATGCTGAATAGGTCGCTGATTGCGATGCTGAATAGGTCGCTGATTGAGATGTTGAATAGGTCGCTGATTGAGATGTTGAATAGGTCGCTGATTGTGATTTAGGGGGCAATGCTGGGGCACGGCCTGGTGCGGTGGGAGCTCTGAACTGGGACGCTTCAGTACTGGCGTCGGGGACTGGGTCGCTGACGATGGAGACGTTCAGGGCATACCACCCCTTCAGACCCCAGTGACGGGTGTAGCTCACAATGTCCCCATTAATCAGGTCCCTCCCAGGATGACCGATGGGCAGGTGGGATTCTACGTCTCGGCGGCTGACAAAGACCCCTGGATAGAGGCCTGGCTCTCGGATGAAGCCCCAGCCCTTGCGGAGCTGAAACTCGGTGACGCACCCCTGCCGCCGCGGTTCCCGTCGGGTACCTTTTTCTCGGCGTACGCTCTCCTTGTCAGCTATGAACTCTTCATGCTGCTTCTGTCAGGACCGCTGGATGTCTCTCTCTTCCTCCTGCTTTTGGCGTCGCTGCTCCTCTTCACGACGGCGCCACTCACTTTCCCACTGAACAGCATAGGTGACGTCATCTAATCGCTCCATCTCGTCCCAGTCGACTTCCGGCAACGATGGCTGGGACCCCTCCGGTGACCTTACCGGGGAGCGGTACTCTGCTGTGGCCTCCTGGCCTGACTGGCACTCCGGTCCGGGCAATACCTCCTCAGCCTCCTTCTCCTCCACCTCCGCAGCGGTGGGATCAGGTACAGCTCTCTCGGCGGTAACCTCCGGTCGTCCCTCAGCCTTCTCCAGCAGCGATTTCAGGAATTCAGGAGACGGCGCTTGGCTTGTAGGAGAGAACACTGCGTCCCACAGCAGCCGCTGAGTTTGGGCGCGTCAGTGCCTCTCCGTCTCCTGCAGTTCAGCACGACTTTGGAGATTCTTTCTCAGCTCCTCATTCTCCCTCCGCAGCTCCATCATGGCGGGGTCGGTGTTCCTATCTGGGGACAGCTCCGGCACAGGTAGGAAATCTTCCGGTCCTCGGCACAGATTCTCCTGTCCTTCCGCCATCTCGTCCCAAGCCAGACTGTAGTTTCCATCATGAACAATCTGGTCCCTTCCGTGGAGGCGGGATTTGCGTCTCCTCCTCTTCGCATAGAGGATGAAGAGGAGGCGGATTTCTTTAGCAGTGGGGCAGGACCGCACATTGTAGTAACATTTGGAGAGGGCGGCCATATCTTTCGCGCCTCAAGGGGGGTACACGCCCACGAATGCACGCCCACCTTCTTCACCAGCGCCTCAGGGCGCCAACTTGGCGGCAAAATGGCGGTATTTGGCGCCAAAAGCAGCAAACAGTCTTTTTCATGAAATAAACAGTTCAATAGGCACACAGGACTCACAATTGCAAGTTTCGCATCCTGTTCGTGACGCCAAAGAATTTGAGTCGCACTTACTTAGTACCAGGGCAATGGGGTACTCGGCACCGAGCCCATGAAAGTCTATGGGATTTGTCACTGGCAGCGGGACTCGGTCCGTGGCCCTGGGCGCTCATACAATGGGGGGAGATATTTACAAGGGATTATTAGGATAGTTCGTGACGCCACCTGTGGTTTCTGGTAAATTGTACCAGCGCTGCTGTAAGGGTCTTCACAGGGGATGTTATGGGGCAGCTGGGTGGTAAGTCTCTCACAGGTGAGACTGGTCCCTGGAAGTCTATGGTGGTGATGATGTAGGGTGTAGATAAAGATTCAGTCACACACATTGCAGTTTCTTTCCATACCTTTTACTGGCAGATGATTCAAGCAGATCCCAGGGAGCTGGTCGGGGTGCAGAGTGCACATTCGGGTAACAGCTGAGCAGGTTAGAGGCCTCCTTTACTTCCATATACTTGTGAGTCCAACCTGCCTGAAGCGAAGTTAACTCTGAATCTCCAGCTTTCTCAATAGCTGCACTGCCCGGCCAACATTGTGGTGGAGCCTTCTGAGTGATGAAACTAAGTCCTTACTTTTGCATGGGCCCTGCTCAAAGTCCCTGTTCCACCTGACTCCGGTTACGTATTGACACTTAGGGCTGCTCTCTGCGACCTGTAGTCCAGATGCCTCCGGGTTTCTTGTTACTATGCTTGAAACAGTAGCAACACTTCGGACCCCGGTGTCCGGCAATTTAGTGCAAGTAATCCAATACCTGTAGCACTTCTCTGTCTTCTCCACTGTGCCCTTCACCCTGCTTCCCGCTCTTAACATAAGCACTTGTGGCAGTTGTGGAAAATGTCAGCTTCCTCAGAGCTCGCTGCACAGCTCTCAGTTTCCTCCAAAGTCCAGACTGGACCGAGACTGAATGGCTGCTCTGTCCTTAGACAGAAGCTAACAGACTGACGTACGACTGAACACTATTTCCTCAAGATCTGACTCAATGACTGCACTGTCCGAAGACAGGAAACTGTCTGACTGACTCCCTCTGTCCTGAGCTCTTCTCAGACAGGAAACAGACTGAGTCTGCCACGTGTCACTCCCCCTTATATCTCAGATGGGTGTGTCTGAAAGTGTGAGTGACAGTGAATGAATATCAAGCGTTGCTGTTACTTTCCTGTGCACTCTCCTGGACTTTTATGTGTGCCTGCGTAGCTGGGCTACACACCGGCATACCTTCATGTCTCCTCCGTTTTATCTCTTGCATACTATACATTGTATACAGCATGTATATTTGATTACTCTTTATGTGATTTTTCAATAAATTAATCTTGTGTTATATATTTCTATTAT
>JARQOD010000002.1:20676327-20800937 GCA_033576555.1 Oophaga sylvatica
ATATTTCTTTTTTTAAATTCTATAGCAAACCTACAGACAGATGGGAAGTAAAAGGTTCTTAAAGGATAATTCCTACTAAATTATAAAAAAAATAGCGAGTCTGATCAGAGTGGGATTAGCATAATCAGCCCTATTCTCTCAGATGAGAGAATCTACAACTGTCTGACCATAACCTTAGAATAGGTCATCAATAAATGAAAGGTGTAGATACGACATCAGTTGATACCGGTGGTGGACTAAAGTTCTCAGATGCACAGCAGCTCCATCATTTCTATAGTGGCCGCGGCCGGGTACTGCAGATAAACCCCCTTTTCGAATAAATAGGGTTTGGTTATGCATGCAGTACCCTGCTGTGGACACAGTAGATGTAACAGAGCTGTTGTGTTCCGGCAGCATCCAGGAACTTCCATGTGCCTCCAGTAACAGCTGAATGGCGGGGCTGCTGCATATAGCAACCTCACCGATCACGTATTGATGACCTATACTAAGGATAAGCCATCATTAAAAAAAAAAGTAGTGGTCAACATCTTTATAGGCGCTAAGCTGCAATACCACATATAACCTGTAGATAGATGTAGCGCAGTGTTTTGGTAGAAGCGTGTCATGTTTTTCTCTAATCCTGGGTGCAGGGACGGAACTATAGTGGAAGCAGGGGCAGCTGCCACAGGGCCCGGGCTAGAAGGGGGCCCGTCCCTGCTGCAGCTGCTTCACCTGCCATCAGGGCATTACAGCCCTAGCCCTTACTGTATGGGGCCCGGTGATTAGGAGCAAAAAGGGGGGCCCGAGCACGCTGGCAACCCGATCCGCGCTCGGGCCCCCTCCCGACATTTTGTTCAGGCTTCTGACTCTGAACGCTGATGCATAACAACACTGTGTTGTTTTAAAGAGACACTACAGTGTTGTAAATGCAGACAGCGAACAGAAATGAGCACTGTAGCTTTAAGCTGCGGCCCAGTGCATTATGGTCCGTCTGGCACAGCGTGTGTGTGTGCATGTGGGTGCGGACAGCAGACGGCCAGGCAGACCACATGAGGCAGCAGGCTGACTGGACAAGCAGGTGGAGGCCCGGGCAAGCAGGGTGAGTCTCTCAACAGTGAGAAGAGGCTTGGCTGCAATGGTGACTGGGAGGGCAGGTGCAGGCAGCATCTAACAGGGCCCAGGCTGCAGTGCAGGGGGCCCACATTCAACAGGGCCCAGGCTGCAGTGCAGGGGGCCCACATTCAACAGGGCCCAGGCAGCAGGGGGCCCGCATTCAACACAGGGCCCAGGTAGCAAGGGGCCCGCATTCCAACAGGGCCCAGGCAGCAGGGGGCCCGCATTCAACACACATTCAACACAGGGCCCAGGCAGCAAGGGGCCCGCATTCCAACAGGGCCCAGGCAGCAGGGGGCCCACATTCAACACAGGGCCCAGGCAGCAAGGGGCCCGCATTCCAACAGGGCCCAGGCAGCAGGCGGCCCGCATTCAACACAGGGCCCAGGCAGCAAGGGGCCCGCATTCCAACAGGGCCCAGGCAGCAGGGGGCCCCCATTCAACACAGGGCCCAGGCAGCAAGGGGCCCGCATTCCAACAGGGCTCAGGCAGCAAGGGGCTCGCATTCCAACAGGGCCTCAGGCTCCTGGGCCCTGTTTGACGCAAGCCTCAAGTCACCACTAACCTCCCCCTGGGCCCTGTTGGGCACAGGACCTCAGTCACCAGTAGCCTCCCCCTGGCCCAGTAACAGCCTCATGGTTGCTACAAGTGACGAGTGACACCCTGATCTCTGCTACATGTGACAAGTAACCACCTCAGCTCTGCTACATGTGACAAGTAACAACCTCAGCTCTGCTACATGTGACAAGTAGCAACCTCAGCTCTGCTACATGTGACAAGTAACAACCTGAGCTCTGCTACATGTGACAAGTAACAACCTCAGCTCTGCTACTTGTGACAAGTAACAACCTTAGCTCTGCTACATGTGACAAGTAACAACCTCAGCTCTGCTACATGTGACAAGTATCAACCTCAGCTCTGCTACATGTGACAAGTAGCAACCTCAGCTCTGCTACATGTGACAAGTAGCAACCTCAGCTCTGCTACATGTGACAAGTAGCTACCTCAGCTCTGCTACATGTGACAAGTAACAACCTCAGCTCTGCTACATGTGACAAGTAACAACCTCAGCTCTGCTCATGTGACAAGTAACAACCAGCTCTGCTACATGTGACAAGTAGCAACCTCAGCTCTGCTACATGTGACAAGTAGCAACCTCAGCTCTGCTACATGTGACAAGTAGCAACCTCAGCTCTGCTACATGTGACAAGTAACAACCTCAGCTCTGCTACTTGTGACAAGTAGCAACCTCAGCTCTGCTACATGTGAGTGACAGCCTCATCTCTGCTACATGCGCGGAGTGACAGCCTCAGCTTTGCTATACAAGTAGCAGAGCTGAGGCTGTCACTCCTCACATGTTGCAGAGATGAGGCTGTCACTCCTTACATGTAGCAGAGCTGAGGCTGTCACTCCTCGCATGTAGCAGAGCTGAGGCTGTCCCTCACATGTAGCAGAGCTGAGGCTGTCCCTCCTCACATGTAGCAGAGCTGAGGCTGTCACTCCTCACATGCAGGCTGGATTACAAGTTTCTTCACACATTTACTCTGGAGAAAGCCTACCTTCGTCAGTACCTCAGTTGCTTCCTGGGAGTTGGTTCTTTTCTGTTACTTCACTATCATTAGTCCAAAAACCTCTAATTTTGGATAATAAAGGTATCTTTCTTAACATAACTTGGGTAGACCGAGATTGGCAACGTTCGGGGGGGGGGGGCCCATTGTGAAGTTTGCTGTGGGGCCCTGCCGTTCCTAGTTACGCCCCTGCCTGGGTGGATATACTTTGTAATAAGACCAGAAAGTGATTTATGGTTTTTTTCTTCCCTCATATTTTACGATTCAGGAGACATAACACATCCATCCTTGTATCATGGCTGTTATAAAAAAATATGTAGGTTTCTAGCATGAAAAAAAATGTAAACCTGTTTTCTCTGGATGGACTCAGTCTCCTTCACTCTCTGGCAGCTGAGAACATGACCCCTTCTTACTAGTGGCGAAACTAGAGTCCAATGGGCCCCGGTTCAAAATTTGGACCTAGGCCCCCACGTGCTTGTTGGTTAGATGTATTGGCCCGTGTAGCATTCTAAATTCTGTAAAGACATGTGTTCACCCCCCTTTCATTATGCCCTAATGTCCCCCAACCTGTGCACTTCCAGATATGTAATATCAGTCCATCCTGGCCCCCCTCCAAGTATATATGTCCCCCATTCTGTGCCCCTTGCAAGTATATACAGTATGTCCCCCATTCTGGTCCGATCCTTATATATATGTCTCCCATCCTGGTATATATATCCCCCTTCCAGGTATATATGTCCGCCATCCTGGTATATGTCTCCCATCCTGGTATATATCTCTCCCATCCTGATATGTATCCCCCTTCCAGGTATATATGTCCCCCATTCTGGGCCCCATCCTGGTATATATGTACCCCATCCTGGTGTATATGTCCCCCATCCTGGCATATATGTCTTCCTTCCTGGTATTTATGTCCCCTACCCTGGTATATATGTCTCCCATCCTGGTATATATGTCCTCTTTCATGGTATATATGTCTCCCATCCTGGTATACTGTATATGTCTCCAATCCTGGTATATATGTCTACCATCCTGGTATATATGTCCCCCACCCTGTTGTATATGTCCCCCTTCATGGTATATATGTCTTCCTTCCTGGTATATATGTCCCTCATCCTGGTATATATGTCCCTCATCCTGGTATATATGTCCCCCATCCTGGTATATATGTCCCTCATCCTGGTATATATGTCCCCCATCCTGGTATATATCTCTCGCATCCTGGTATATGTGTCCCCCTTCATGGTATATATGTCTCTCATCCTGAAATATATGTCCCCCATCCTGATATATACAGTATGTACTCCATCCTAGTATATATGTTCCTCATCCTGGTATATATGTCCCCTTTCATGGTATATGTCTCCCATCCTGGTATATATTTCCCCTTCATGGTATATATGTCTCACATCCTGGTATATACTTCCCCTTCATAGTATATTTGTCCCCCATCCTGGTATATATGTTCGCCATCCTGGTATATGTCTCCCATCCTGGAATATGTGTCCCCCTTCCAGGTATATATGTCCCCCATCCTGGAATATGTGTCCCCCTTCCAGGTATATATATCCCCCATTCTGGGCCCCTTCCTGGTATATATGTACCCCATCCTGGTGTATATGTCTCCCATCCTGGTATATATGTTTCCCATCCTGGTATATATTTCCCCCTTCATGGTATATATTTCCCCTTATGGTAAACGTATGTCTTCCATCCTGGTAAATATGTCTCCCATATATGTCCCCCATCCTAGTATTTATGTCCCCTTTTTGGTATATACCTATGTCCCCCATCCTGGTCCCCTTTCGGGTATGTACAGAATGTCCATAATCCTGTGGACTGGGGTCAGCGGACCCCCTCCCCACACAGGTCCGGTCACACCCTCTGTGGCCATGATCATTATGCCTCCGCTTCTTTCATTCCCTAGAAGTGTTTTCTCAGCAACACTGCCATGTATTGCAGGGTCTCTGCTCCTTTCCTGACAAGACACTCAAATCCCCTTGTGATACCACTGGGATAAATCAAGCAATAATTTTATCACCATAAGTTTCTTTTTGAAAAATGTTCAACTTTATTAGTATAAAAAACAATCAAAATCTTTACATTGGTTATATCTCCATGTTCTGCTGCATGAAATCTAGGGCATCTGAATTCAGAGCTGATATTTACATCTATTCCCACTTGGGTTGGAGATTTAGTGTGCAATGGGTAAAATGGAGACATTTTTGCATTGTGTGTGATGTTATTTAATGACACATATATACTTGAGCATTGTATATTATGCCATGTAGCTTTTTTCATAATAAGGGAGAGCCGTTTGTCCCTCTTTTTTCTACCTTGCATCCTTTTTCTAAATGTAAAGATTTTGATTGTTTTTTATACTAATAAAGTTGAACATTTTTCAAAAAGAAACTTATGGTGATAAAATTATTGCTTGATTTATCCCAGTGGTATCACAAGGGGATTTGAGTGTCTTATGATTGTACAAGCATTATACTGTGATTGGCATTTTTTTGTGGATATCCTTTCCTGACAAGCAGGATAGAAAGTGATCACTTTTGGCTGATATACATGTGTGACCCCGGCACTCGGCTCAATAGATGGACCTGTACACACTGCTATACACTCTGAACACCAGGTGGTGCTATACTGTGTTAGTAAATTTCATATCTCTTCATTAGGATCAGCATATAAAAGGCAAATTTTCTTTATTTTTTAAAGAATAAATATTTACATAATAAATATTATGTTTCGGTAGCTGAGGAGAGATTGCAAAAATAGCCAAAGAAGCAATACACCAGAGCGGCTGGAAACTATTGGATTGCAGGACCCTGAACTAACCGCAACACTAGAAGTAACCGTGGAGCGTACCTACGATGATCCTAGACGCCTCGTCACAGCCGGAGAGATAGCTACACCTAAAGGCAGAAAGATGAATACTATCTGCCCCGTAGCAGAATCCCCAAAGAAATAGGAAGCCCCCAAACATGTAATGGCGGTTAGACCAGAAGAAAATACGAACACAGACAGAAAATAGAATGAACAAACCCTGGGGCCCAATCTGTCTAGATAGAAAAGTATAGGAAAGAATTCTGACTGCAACCCAAAAAAACCCTGACAAAAATACCAACACTTCTGATTAACAAAAAACCTGAGATCACACGATCTCTACCACCTAAATCAGATCTCTGGTGTAACACACAGCAATTCAGCAAATAAAAAGTGACATAGGAACAGAGCAAAAGTGCAAACACAAACTGAGCACAATTGCAGCGCCAGGCCCCAAAAGGGGACCAGGCCGAAGTCCACTGCTAAGCAGCAAACCAGCAAGAAAATTCAACCAGAGGAAAAAAAAACAGCAAATCACTTATCTGAATGAGAGCAGGAATGCAAGCTGAGCTCCAAGCAAGACGTGGAAGAACAATTGATTACCGGCAAGGCTGAAGGGAGTTCAGGTCACTTATATCAGACCATTCAGAGCCAGCTGAAGGCCATTCAGCCATTAGTTCATTACCCTCAACAACCACCGGAGGGAGCCCCAGCTCAGAAGTCGCCTCCAGAGTATTCACAACAGTCAACCAATAGCTTTAATGAGACAAAAAAATATCAAATAAATGCAGAAAGTGTACAAATTGTCTCTAGATGGTGCTAGCGTTTTTTCTCTTCTATGTTGTATAGGAGATATACAGTAGGTATAGAAGGATAAAAGAGAGTTCTTTTCTTGAAAAGATCAAAATGGGCCCAGTTAGAATATTAAGACCCTTGAGTCAACTCCTGACCCCCTTGCCTACTAACAATACAGTTCTGCTAGAAAGGGGAGTTATACACAGGATATCGCCACCTAATAAAAAAGGACAGGAGCAAACATAATAAGGCTACTTCTATTCTGTCTAATGACCCCATTACAGCCAAAAAAAATACATTTTCAGAAGTCCTATGCAAAACGTTCTCTCGGCTCTGGAGCCAATAAGGATCATTTCCACTTGCAGAAGGAAAGTATTTCAGTCTGTGACATTTGATTTATCAAATAGAAAGACCAGACATAATCCCAATTATTTTTTTCTCATAGGGTGACAAGTAATTCTTTAAGTCCTCTGGGAAAATTTTTGGATATATATTTCCATTTATGAATTAGACAAAAGGTTAAAAATATCCCATATGATCTCAACTCCAGCCGTCTGAGAAAACTGTGACAATCATAAAATATTCAAGGATGAAGAAAAATTGCTGCAGTTGAGATGAGACGCTCTATTAAGAGCAAACAAAAGCCAAGGCATCGCAGAAAAAAAAAGTACCGTAATTTGTCGGACTCATATTTGAGCTAGCGCCCACCTAATGGTAATAGCTACGGAAAGGCTTACACAATCATATTCATTACTGGTTACGCAGGGTACAAAGTTAAAGTGACAGTGGACATCCATATATAGGAGCCGCCAACATGGTGTTTCTCTACAAAACTTTAACCTGCACATGCCCATGGATGAATAATAACATATAAAAAAACATAAAAGTATATTATATAAATACATAAGTGACATTCCTGCTTCCATTTCTGAACGGTTTTACTACAGTTTGGGATTATTTTTTTTTTTAAGGGAGAATGAAAATTAAATAAAATGTTCCAATTTTTGGAAAAATCTCTAACATTTTGACAAAATCAGGAGTTTAAACATTAGACCTGAAACCTTCACACATTTTCCTCTTAAGGGACTTTTACATTGTGTTTAGGGACACGCTCATTGGCCGCATCGGGGAAGACGTCCGAACCCCCTGAAAAGCGAGATCCGAACAGATGCGCCGATTGGGTCATCATAGACTGTAATGTTGTCGGCAGAGTGAACGTGCGCTCAGACGTGCATCATTTTCAGGAGTGCAGTAGGTGGACACTCAGACGTAGTAGACTTCGTATGGGTGTCCGCCTCTAGTAGGCGGACACTTCCGAAAATGATGCAGTTCGGAGCGCACGTTCACTCTGCCGGCACCATTACAGTCTATACTGTACATACGTCCAGATCCCGTTTTTTCTGGGATTTCAGACATATGCCCCTACAGGCCCACTGAGGGTGTTCCTAAATGTAATATTAAAGCACCCTAACCTCCAGTGTGCTCTCTAGGTTCACCTTCTCTTAAAAGCCCCATGTATCTCTAGATATTGAAAAAAATAACAAAATAATAAAATGATTTAACATTCATTTATTGAAAGTATTTACCAAATTTATATACTTTTGGTATCTTTTGGTATTCTCTGCCTAGAATGTGCTTGTTTCCAATGTCAACGAGCTTTTTTAATGAGAAAAAGAGATGATAACTTATAGATCAGTGGGGTCCAACTATTGGGACCCACATTATTCAACAGAATGGGGCACTTTTATGCCCAATTAATCCCAGCTCCATTCATTCCATATGGGCTGTGGAGAGTTGCACTCGGTTCTTTCCAGCAGCCCCATAGGAAATAAATGGAGCGGCGCTCAGTTATGGGCACTTACACTCCATTTTAATAGGGATGAAAGTACATTGTTTTGACGACCATGTGTGGTCCCCAGCGGTTGGATCCCTATGGATCTTTAAGTTGTCATCTTTCCTATTAATACGTTATCTTCACTGGGCGACCCCATGAACTTTCCTCTTGATGAGATATATCTCTTGACGTGAGAAGTTAAATAGCAGGATAGGAAGCATTTCTGCGCTCTCTGGATTCAATCACACGTATAGGTAAATTGAACTGTAGGTTTATTTGTCAACGCGAGTGGACTCTGAAAGGCGTTGACAATGCGTTTCAGAGTCCGCTTGAGTTGACAAATAAACCTCTATAAGTCTTGTGTCTCACAAAACCACCCAAGATGAGCGGTTCTACTTATACACGTCAGCCCTCTGACGTGTATAAGACCCTATTGCGCTCTTGCATTTCTCTAAAGATGAAAGAAGTAAAATGGCCGGCTTTAAAAAAAGCAAAAAAAAAGATTTGGAATACTCTGCCAAAAGATGTTTATTCTCTATGTGGCCACCCAGTGTTTGTGATATGTATTTTGCCCAGACAAGGGTTTTGTAGCATACCCCAGCAATATAGAGATCTAGTCCTCTTCCTTTCTGAAGAGACAATTTGCACATTTCCCAGAGGAGCATTGCGGCTTAAAAGTCTCCTCACCTCGGCATGTCAGGCTTGACATGTCAATCTCTGTGAGGAGAAACGTTACCCCTTGGATACCACAGCAATATATTGAATTGGGGCTCTAACCTCTTTGTGCTATTTGATGTATATATCCGTCACTTTGTGCTCATGCTGATTGGTCAGTACAGCTTCTGCGCCAGTGCGATCAGATGCAGAAGATGACTGATACACACAGGCGTTAATGCTAGGACTGACATTCTCATGGATCCCTACAACATAACCCCTCATATGCCGCTGTCAAGAATGACAGTAGCACATGAGGAGTTTTACTCTGTCAGACCATTGGCATCCCGCAGCGTGATCGTGGGGTGAAGACCGGCTGCTATGACCAAATGGAAGCCTGAAAAAGGCCCCCTAGGTATGGAATAGACTACAACGAATCAGATCCTGCTGGAGGCCCGGCCTGGTAGGCTAACCGTCAGTACAGCAGTGACAGAATAGTGTAATACACAGCACTACTAAAGTAATTATTTGTATTACTACTGCGATCATAAAACTGCATGTTAAGGTCCCTTTGAGGGACAAATAAATATTGGAGAAAAAAAAGAATATGTAAAAACACCTTACTCAAAATTTCACGTTTCCTACTACAAGTGGAAAAAAATAAATGTGGCTTAAAAATGGCACATACCGGTATATGGTTTTGCAGCATCTGGAACGACATCAACAACAACAACAACAACAAATCATCCGGAACGACATGTAGTATAAAACTATGCCATTACATATCCCACATGCGAAACGCTACAAAAATTTGAAAAAACAATTCAAGAATTACTGTTTTTTCTTTATCCCTCCACAGTAAAAAATAAATATGCAAAAAGTAATTAAAAAGTTGTACAAATCTATTAATGGTGAATTAAATAATTACTACAGCCAAAAAACCCCAAGCCGTCATAGAGCTCTATAAACAAAAAAATAGAAAAATAGAAAAAGCTATGGCTTTCAGAACGTGATTATAAAAATAATCATATTAAGTGATTTTCCAGTAGTAAACTGTAAAAAGAAATAATATAAATGGAATATCAATGTGATCATATTGACCCATACTATAAAACGATATGCCGTACGATTCACCTTGTAAAAGAAAAATAGCAGAATTGCTAGATTTTGCTTGTTCAGTCCTACGGAAAAATATAATAAAAAGTGATCAAAAAGTTATATGCACCCCAAAATGGCACTTTATCCACAGCTTATCCTGCAAAAAAATAAGCTTTCACACAACTGTGTTAAAAAAATAAAAAAATTATAGGTCTTGAAATTTGGGGAACCCTTTACAAAATTATTAAAAATATATATATATTTGCGTGACTCTGGTAAAACAAAAAAAAAAACTATAAAACTTGGGCATTGATGTTATTATAGCAACCTGCTTCATAAAGTTAATATATCAATTAAACTGAATAATGAAAATGTTTAAAAAAAATGAAAAAAAAAATAATCCAGAGTTGATGTTTCTTTGTAATAAAAATAAGTCAAAAAGTCGTATAGGTCAGAAAATGGAACCACTGAACAATACATCTTGTCTTGCGCAAGAAAAAGTCCTCGACAGAAAATTCTAAAACTTATAGTTTTCCGTTTGCGACGACACAAAAAAAACTATTTATTTTTGTTCAAACAGAAAATGTATGTATTTTATTGTACAAAAAGACATAAAACATCTAAATTTGGTATGCAGAATCGTGCTGATCCGCAGAATAAAGCTTACACCTTATTCGTGAATGACAGAAAATGTAATATATCGAAAAACAACAACAAAGCTTCTGGTTTTATTTTCTATTTTTCCCAATAAAGAGTTAATAAAAGTTTGGCAATAAGTTATACTCTATGTACCCTAAAACCCGGCCACTGAAAAATACAACTTATCTTGAAAATAACAAGCTGTAATTAGAGATGAACGGATCCAGCAAAATTCAAATTTGCTAATTGGTGCTGATTTTCCCTGGAAATTTTATTCGCAGAAAATGTATTCTCTGCAAATTTAATGTCCCTTGTTATGTTGTGGATATCTCTCTAAACCCCGGAGCGTAATAAATGTGACATGTAAAAAATTAAAAAAAAACACTTATACCACCTAACCGCTCACCTCTCTGGTCGCTCCTTCTGCTCCCAACCCACTTTGCTATAGTCCGTGCCTCTGTCGCGTTGCATCTCCAGACCGGTGTCCACTCTTGGTAGGAGCTTCCAGTTGCAAGTAGTCCCCATAGCATGTGCAGTTAACTCTGAGGCCCGCTTGCAGTCGGAAGCACCAGCTTAGGCTAGGTTCACATTAGCGTTCAGTGCGCAGCGTGGTACTCCTTTCCTTTAAGCTCCGCCTACTTCCGCATGGATGCGCATGCGTCTTGCGTACCTATCTTTAACATTGGGTACGCAGGGACATGCGTTGTATGCGGATGCGTCCGCATGCGGCGTTTTGACTTGCCTGCCGAACGCAAGACAATGCAGCATGTTGCGTTCGGTGGCATGTCAAAACGCCGCATGTGGACGCCTCTGCATACAATGCATGTCCCTATGTACCCAATGTTAAAGATAGGTGCGCGGGATGCATGCGGAAGTAGGCGGAGCTTAAGGAATCAAGTACGCAGCCTACGCAGGCGCTAAGCTAATGTGAACCCAGCCTAAAGGTATGTTTCCACGGTCAGGAAACAGTCCGGATTTGCTGCGTGTTTGACGCTGTGCGTTGGCGCAGCGTCAAACACGCAGCGTCCAGATGTTACAGCATAGTGGAGGGGATTTCAAGAAATCCCGTCTCCACTATGCTTCAAAACAAGCAGGCGGAAGACCTGCGTTTCCGGACATGCGCATGTCTTTTTAGACCGCAGCCTGTCCTATTCCCTTGCGGCGACGCTGCGTCGCCGCAAGGGAAATGACACAGGGCTATGTAGTGCTGCGGTGATTCCGGATGTGTTCCGGATGTGTTCGTGGAACACATCCGGATTGACCGTGCGTTCAGTAGGGGGCGGTGCTTTGGGCAGAGCGGACTTTCCGCTCCGTCCAAAGCGCTGTGTTTCGAACGTGAACACAGCTAAGGCCGGCGTCAACTACGGTTGAGGGAGTTAGTGCACGACTAATGCATCAACCCGCACGGCGCCGCTCGACAGAGTGCGCGCATTATTCTATGCGCGGCACTCTGGTCAGAGCGGGCGCGTGCGTGTGATGCGAGTTAGTGCGACTAACTCATCAAACTGGGTAGTGTGACGCGGCTAAGGTGAACATGGACGGAGAAGTGACAATGTGGGTGCGGAGGACTGGAGAGGTAGGAAGCAGTGGGGGTGGCTGGAGACATGAGCAGTGATTTCAGTGGTTTTTTTTCCACATTTTAACCTTTTGTTGACCCTCTACTGTTCAACAAGATGGCTGTGGAATATTTTGGCACTACATAAATAAAACTATTATTATAACCACGACTTTGCTAAATTTGCACGGAGAAAATTACAAAAAAAAAAATCCATAATCTCCAGTTTTTGTAAAATTCAATCCCACTCTAATTTGTCTCCAGCTCTCATACAATTATGTCGACAAAAAAAAAAAATGCTATGATTACTAGAATATGACAGTGAAAAAAAAAAAATAAGTAAATAAAAAAACATATATTTCCTAAAAAGGCCAGAAATGGACAAATTCTTAAGGGGTTAATAAAAAATTTGAAAAATAAATATGGCGCATGATATAAATGGGACTCGCAGAAATCCATGGGTTTGGTTCCAAAACAACCCGGTGTGGACACAGAAATACCTGCGACAGTCCTGCCACCTATGAAACCAACATTGTCTATAAAACATTCATAAAAGCTTCCGAGTGATCTACCCGAAATAAAATGTTGTGCCCGCAGCTCTGTAAAGTTTATACGTGGTAATGATAGGACGTTCCCGTTTTATGGACATATAATGATCCTCGCTCTGAATGCATGACTTGTTAATAGAAGCCAAGAAGGAACTGCGGTAATAATGGTCCGGCCAAATACATCGTGAGCGAAAGACTACGAAGATTTAACTGCTGTAAGTATTACGGATTTATGACTGGGGAACAACATCAAACGGGTCTAATGGAATTGGGTTGAGTGGGTTTTCTTAGCGTCATGTTAGTGAGAAGCTGAAGTTGATGGTTATGGGTTTGGCATCGCCTCCGACACATATTTTATTCATTACAAGAGTTTGGATTGGCTCATGGAAGATATATAATCTACCCAGATGGGCATGTGTTGGACGTGGCGTGAAAAGCCAAAAAGTAATTTTCTGCCATGAAGACAGGGCCAATAAAAACAGAACACAAATATGGACGCTGTATCCATAGACTTCTCCATTCATACAGTTTATACAGACGTATGGAAAAGATGAGCGATGTGGTGTCTGTATCGTATATGGTGCTAATGTGATAACGATGAGCAGATCAGGCCAAATTACATTTTGCCTATTTGTGCGGATTTTCCCAGGAGTTATTCTCTGCAAATTTAATTTCCCTTAACCATAAGATACAGAAAATATAAGGATTATTTGTTTAAATCTCCTCATCAGTCTTTACGCTTGTCACCCGTCCAGTCCGCGCTGCATCGTCTAAGCGTGAGTGCTGGAGTCCTGAAATGTCACGATGTGCTCTACAACCTTGTGCACATATGCGCAGAATCGGGGATTTAGGCACTTGCAGCATCGATCAGAAAAGGCGAAGAGGACTGGACAGGTGATGGTGAGGAGTTGGAGAGGTGAGCGTTAGGCTAGGGTCACACCAGCGTATATTCTCTCATCCAAGAGATTCTGGCTAATTATGCTAATAAAACTCTGATAATCAAACTCTGATCATAGTGTGATCCAATTCTCTCAAATGAGAAGATAGGAAAAAAATTTCTCCATCTTCTCCATTCTGTTAGTAAAAATCGGACTGCACTCAGATGTCATCCGAGTGCAGTCCAATGTGTTCCATGCATAATGGAGGATGATCTAATAATCCGATCCAACTTTGACATGCTGTGACATTTTTGTCTGGGAAAAAAATCGGACATGTGCACAGCCCCATAGCATAACATTGACCCGAGTGTGATCCAGTGTTTTTTTTTTAACCTTTTGATGGCCCTTTACAATCCATAAGAATGGTGACAAGCAGTTAACTGCTTACACTGTGTTAGGATTGTGACGCTGATTTACTTCTTTTGGACAAGCCCTGAGACAGGGAAGTCAAACAGTTCGAGGGAAAGAGCCCGGAGGGTACATCATAAACAGAGCGGAGAGACAAAGACATAGTCAGGTCACAGTCCAGGGTCAGAATTCCAAGGTCAGAGTGTGTCAAGGCATAAAGGGTAATACAAATGGGTAGTCAAAAGGAAAATCCAAGGTCCGGCAATAAAAGCTCAGACTGTCTGAGATTAGATAACAGAGAGCTATGACTGACAATAGTCCCAGCACACCCAGACAGCTAAATATCCAACCAATCACCCTGAACGAGGGACACCTGGAGGATTTCCAGCAGGTCCGGCCTAATTAGGCTGCATGGAAATCCCATACACAAAACTGACAGTGCTGCAAACTATAGGATTACAGAGCACTCACACATAGTGCTGACAGCCCGGCACACCCCTGCAATCCATAGAACAGCTGAGCTGTCACTCACTGCGTCCCTAGGATACAGTGAGCAGTGGGATTGCAACAAGGATATATGGGATTACATACAAGGTGCTGACTACTGAAAAGTCCTAGTTTATTTATATGGATATCCAATGACAATTACTGTAGATAGTCAATGTTGTTTCAACAAACTTTGCAGAAGTCAATAATATAAGCGCAGAGAAGAAACTTTGTATGATATTATCAGAGAGAAATCTGCTTCTTTCTCCACTTATGAGCCATGTCTTCCTCTCCTCTCTACATTCAGAACTGATTATTCTTGCTAAAATACTGCTAAATCTGTATTACTCAAAGCAAGATGGACAGCTCAATGAGATGCCTTTTGAAATCTATGGAGATGGAGAAGGAGGCAGGTACTGATTGAGAAAAAGAGGCACAGACAGATAGACCCCTGCTGCTTTCTTGAAAGTGTTTTATCCCATTTTAGTGGTGGTTTCTCAGCTACACAGCTTAATACTTCTATATAATATCCTCCATGCTACTACTTCTGAACATGTGCTACACAGAGACAGAAGAGCAGTAAATCCTTATGTCTGTAAAAACAAAATAGCAGCAGGTCACTGGGACCTCCAATCATTCAGGCAAATAGTAGCTGGATAGGGGTTTGCTACAGTAGTTATCCTAGTCTTCCAGGCCTACAGGTTACACACTTTTAAAAATTCCCACAATTAAAATGCATTGAAAAAGTATTTATAGCTCATGAACTTTTCCACCATTTTTCACGTTACACTCAAACTTATTTGTATTTTATTGGGATTTTATGTGATATACCAAAACAAAGTACGGTAGCAAGTATTTGTGAAGTGTAAAGGAAATGATACAAGGTTTTCTAATTATTTAAAAAATATTAATCTGAAATGTGTGATGTGCATATGTATTCAGCCCCTTCTAGTCTGATATCCCTAATACAATCCTGAGTAAACAGTTGCCTCCAGAAGTCACATAATTAGTAAATTGAGCCCACTTGCTCTGTGAAGACCTCATATTTTTGTTTGCGAACATTAGGGATCAAACAGCGTCATGAAAACCAAGGAACACACCAGACAGGTCAGGGATAAAGTTGCAGATAAGAGTAAGGTAGGGTCAGTTATAAAAAAAAAAGATAGCCCAAACTCTGAACATCTCACAGAGAACTGTTCAATCCATTATCCAAAAATAGGAGTATGTCAGCATTGTAAATGTACCACCTAAAGTGACATCCCAAGCAAAGCGAGTACTAATTAGAGAAGCAGCCAAGAGGCCCAGGGTCACTTTGGAGGAGCTGCAGAGATCCACAGCTTAGGTGGGATAATCTGACTACTGTTAGTCATATACTCCACAAATCTGGCCATTACGGAAAAGTGTCAAGAAGAAAGCCATTTTTTAATGCAAGCCATAGGAAATCCCATTTTCAGTCTGCAAAAAGCAATGTAAGGGGACACAGTGAGCATATGGAAGAAAGTGGTCTAGTCAGATGAGACCAAAGTACAACTTTTTGAACTAATTGGAAAACGCTCTGTGTGTTAGAAAACTAACATCTCACATAATCCTGAAAACCCATCCCCACCGCCAAACATGGTGGTGGCAGTATCATGCTGTGGGGATACTTTTCTTCATTAGGGACAAGGAAGCTGGTCAGAGTTGATGGGAAGATGGATGGAGCTAAATACAGGGCAATCCTGGAAGAAAACTGGTCAAGGCTGCAAAACACTTGAGACTGGAGCGTATGGTCACCTTCCAGCAGGACAATCACCCTAAGCATCCTGTCAGAGCTACAATGGATGGTTTAGATCAAAGCATATTCATGTGTGTGAATGACAGAGTTACAGTCCAGACCTAAATCCCATTGAAAATCTGTGACAAGACTTGAAAATTGCTGTTCACAGATGCCTCCATCCAATCTCACTGAGCGAGAGTGCATAGAAGAAGGGGCGAAAATTTAACCACTAGATGTGCAAAGTTGATAGAGGCAAAAACGTGGAAAAGTTCACAGGGTATGAATACTTTTGCAAAACGCTGTAATATTTTTAGCATATCAATTAGGTTTGTCCTATCTTCCACTTTTCTGGAGGAAAGTTGTGTGCATGTGGATGTCCACACTGAACCTCATTTATCACATCCATGTGAGTTATCTCTCTAGAGATTATTGTGGTCGTGGTCTCCATTTTCTTCTAAAAGAACTTCTGCTGCAGTCAGGCTAAGTGCACACGTTCAGGAATGTGTGCAGAATTTTCCTGAGCAAAAACTGACTTTTTTCGCCGTAAAAACGCACGTTTTTTGCGCGGATTTTGCTCGGTTTTTTGCACGTTTTTGGTGCGTTTTTTTGTGCGGATTTTGCACGTTTTTACAGCGATTTTTCCCTGAACTTTCTAGGTCAATAATATAGCGGGGAAAACGCTAGAATTCTGCGAAATTAATGGACATGTTGCTTCTTTTTCCGCGATGTGTTTTTTTCGCGGAAAAAAACACACCATGTGCACAAAAATTGCAGAATTCATTCTAAATGATAGGATGCTTAATTCATGCGTTTTTTACGCGTTTTTTGCCGCGAAAAAAACTTGACTAATCCTGAACGTGTGCACTTAGCCTGAGGGTATCTGGGTGTATATTACAATGCTTATTGCCCCTGCAAAACCTTTTTTAGAAGAGAAAGGGTCATAATTTAGAAATTACCATTGCTCTGCTGAGAATATGAACAGATACATGGATAAAAGAAAGAAAAGTAATCGTCAAATTAAAAATACTTGATTGATTTTTATTTTCAGTGTTTTGACATTTTTTTCTAGATAGGAACAGTCCTCCGGCAATGAAATCTAATGACAACTAATTAAAAGAAATCATTTCCCCGTCATAGCACATTAGCAGGTAGCTGGAGATAAGAGTTGACTCGGGGCAAATACCAAGTAAAATGGGAAAAAGTTTTAGTTTTAGAAAGTTCTTTGAACTGTGAAGAAAAGGGATTAGATCATTCTGCAGTCAAATACATTAATTTGACGCTTCTTACAGGCCTCTTTTTGGGGCACTTTTAGGTATTAATTTATGATATTTCAATTGTTAATTGGATACATTTATAGGATGCGTTAAGTTTATTTCTTAATTCTAGGCGTTCAAGCAGACGACTGTATTTTCGGTCCATGGCGATCCGACAAAAGTTGGACAATTGTTATTCTATGGGGCTGCGTACATGTCCGATTTTTTTTATCCCTCAGATACAATCTCCAAAGAAAGTCTATGAGTCCGTGGAAACCATCAGACTGCACTCGGATGACAGCTGAGTGCAGTCTGATTTCTGACTGATAGAATGGAGAAGATGGAGACTTTTTTTTACATCTTCTGCTCATCATCAGAGTTTGATTACAGTGTGATTAGCATAATCAGCCCAAGTCTTTTGGATCAGAGAATATACGCTGGTGTGAATTTAGCCATACTGTGCATCATATTTATTATGGAATTTAAACAGTTTTTTAAAAAAATATTCAAGAAAGAGATGTTGTCTAAAATCGGGGTGTGGTTTGTTAGTAAATTGTTGTGGCATGACATGCCACAAAGTGCACAAAAATTGCGCTAAATTACTAGTTCTAAGGAAGCAACTAAAAAGTGCTATAAACTTACACCAAAAAGGCTAAATAAGCACCAAATTTTATCAAATTGTGTGAACCACTATGATCAATGAGTGACCTGTAAAGCCCTTGTAATGGGGACTTTCCGTTCACCGCTCTCCACCCCCACGCGGCGTCCACGATAATGACCACAGACACAGGTCTCGGGGATAACAATGACACGGAGTAAATGCTTTATAGCTCACGGGGTTAAACCACAGCAAATACAGTACAGAGTTAGATTCTGACATGGAATTGAGGCTTCGGAGCTTTAAGAACCTGCTCCTCTAGATGTAATGCTTGTAAGTTGCTATAGAGAGATTCAGAGTCATTTGTAGATTTGCACACGTGGTCAGAATTATTGGTACCCCTCGTTTAATGACAGAAAACCGACAATGGTGACAGAAATAACTTGAATCTGACAAAAGTAATAATAAATCAAAAATCTATGAAAATTGAACAAATGAAAATCAGACATTGCTTTTCAACCATGCTTCCACAGAATTTATAAAAAAAAATAAAACTCATGAAATAGGCCTGGATAGATTTGGTTCTCTTAACTTAATATTTTATTGCACAACTTTTTGAGGCAATCACTGCAATCAAACGATTCCTGTAACTGTCAGTGAGACTTCTTCACTTCGCGACAGGTATTTTGACCCACCCCAGAAGAGCAAACTGCTCCCGTTGTCTCGTGTTTGCAGGTCGCCTTTTCCAGACGGCATGTTTCAGCTCTTTCCAAAGATGCTCAATAGGATTTAGGTCAGGGCTCATAGAAGACCACTTCAGAATAGTCCAATGTTTTCCTATTAGCCATTCTTGGGTGTTTTTAGCTGTGTGTTTTGGGTCATTATCCTGTTGCAAGACCCATGACCTGCGACTGAGACCAAGCTTTCTGACACTGGGCTGCACATTTCTCTCTAGAATCCCTTGATAGTCTTGAGATTTCATTGTACCCTGCACAGATTCTAGACACCCTGTGCCTGATGCAGCAAAGCAGCCCCAGAACATAACAGAGCCTCCTCCATGTTTCACAGTAGGGACAGTGTTCTTTTCTTGATATGCTTCATTTTTCCATCTGTGAACATAGAGCTAATGTGCCTTGCCAAAAAGTTCAATTTTTGCTTCATCTGTCCATAGGACATTCTTCCAGAAGCTTTGTGGCTTGTCAACATGTAGTTTGGCAAATTCCAGTCTGGGTATTTTATGATTTTTTTTTCAACTATGTTGTCCTCCTTGGTCGTCTCCCATGAAGTCCACTTTGGCTCATACAACGACGGATGGTGCGATCTGACACTGATGTTCCTTGAGCTTGAAGTTCACCTTTAATCTGTTTAGAAGTTTTTCTGGGCCCTTTTGTTACCATTCGTATTATCCGTCTCTTTGATTTGTCATCAATTTTCCTCCTGCGGCCACGTCCAGGGAGGTTGGCTACAGTCCCATGGAGCTTAAATTTCTGAATAATATTTGCAACTGTAGTCACAGGAAGATCAAGCTGCTTGGAGATGGTCTTATAACTTTTACCTGTAACATGTTTGTCTATAATTTTTTTTCTAATCTCCTGAGACAACTCTTTCCTTCGCTTCCTCTCGTCCATGTTGAATGTGATACACACCCTGTCACCAAACAGCACAGTGAGTACCTGTAGCCCTCTATACAGACCACTCACTGATTCCAAGATTGTGGACACCTGTGATGCTAATTAGTGGACACACAGCAATTTAACATGTCCCTTTTGTCACATTATTTTCAGGGGTACCATCACTTCTATCCAGGCCTATTTCATGAGTTGTTTTTTTTTTAAATTCTGTGGAAGCATGGTTGAAAAGCAATGTCTGACTGCAGGCAGTCTTTTTTCTAAAGCTGCTTCTTTGGGTACTTGGCCATCGTTTTTGTCCTCTACTATGTTGCCGATGTCTTATCTCTGTACTTTCTACAATACAGGCAAGCAGCTTTCTAGTGGAAGTCACGCAAAGGGCCCATGCACAAGACCGATTTTATTGAACTAGTGTCATCCGCTGTTTTCATGGATGACACTCGTATCTATAATATTCTATGGGGTTGTGCCCATGTCTGATTTTTTTTCTTTGGACCGAGTAGTCTGGAAAAAGTTGGAGACTTGTACAATTTTGATCCAAGGGGTCGGATCAAAATTGGCAATGCAAGTCTATGGGTCTGTGAAAAAAATCAAACCGCATTCTGATGACATCTGATTTTCGCTGATAGAGAAGGTAAAGAACCTTTTTATTTTTGTTTTCTCCAAACCTGAGAGAAACTGATGACATTCGAATCAGATTCTGATCAGAATATTCGGTTTGTTTCTCACAGATATGGAGAAAAAAGTCATGTGACGCTACCCAAAGAATGAACAAGCTATTCCCCTTAATAAAGCGGTATTCTATACGGGAAACGCGCGTGGGGTTATGCCATCCGGCATTTCTGCCCAGCCTGAGCTTCCTCTATCTGTGATAAGATGTGCCTCCCCCAACCCTATATTTATGCCCATCTGGCTTGATCTAGATACTGATTTATGGGATGGTTTTGTGCTTCTCTTGACCCTAGCACAGTTCACACATGTTACTGAATGTGTTTCTTTTTATATTCTTCAGGCTGGTTATTATATGTACCGTATATACTCGTGTATAAGCCGACCCGTGTATAAGCCGACCCCCCTAATTTTGCCACAAAAAACTGGGAAAACGTATTGACTCATGTATAAGCCGGGTGTATAAACTGCCCTCCTGCTCTGTGCTGCCCCCGTCCTGCTCCATGCTTCCCCCGTCCTCCTCCATGCTTCCCCCGTCCTCCGTTCTCCCCCCGTCCTCCTCCATGCTTCCCCCGTCCTCCATTCTCCCCCCCGTCTTCCTCCATGCTTCCCCCGTCCTCCGTTCTCCCCCTGTCCTCCTCCATGCTTCCCCCGTCCACCGTTCTATCCCCCGTCCAGCTCCGTGCTCCTTGTCCTCTCCTCCATCATACTCACCCCTCCCCGTGCCATCGCTGAGCGTCCCTGCAATCCTGCAGCTCTCCCGGCTTCCTTCAGCTCTCCAGCGCTGAGCGGTGATGTAATACCGCTCATTAAGGCCATGAATATAGAGGCCACGCCCATGGGAGTGGCGTCGCGTCCATATTACATGACCTTAATGAGCGGGTATTACATCACCGCTCAGTGCTGGAGAGCTGCAGGAAGCCGGGGAGAATGCAGGATTGCAGGGACCCTCAGCGATGGCACGGGGAGGGGTGAGTATGATCCCAGCCATCGGCTCCTGCCGCGGCATCCCCTCCCCCGCTGGTTTCTGCCCTATGACTCGTGTATAAGCCGAGGGGGCATTTTCAGCATGAAAAAAGGTGCTGAAAATCTCGGCTTATACACGAGTATATACGGTATGTCTTTTACACACTTTTTTCACGTCTGTTGTGACTTTTATGATATTTTGCCTAATAAAAAATTTACTATTTTAACATTTATACTCTGTATCCTCCTGTGTTCATGTTATTAAGAAGTAACAAAAGACTGAACATGAACACAGCAATGTCTTTTTCACTTTGCTGTACATCATGTTTACTTATTTCAGTATCTGCCTAAAAAAACATTGTGTTCACCCATAGGGTGGCTTCAAGTACAGTTTTCTGTCATGGTTTATGGTGTGGATTTTGTGCAAAAACCTTCATTAGAGTCAATGGGAGTAGAATTTACCGAATATGTTTAGAACCGATCATAAGACATACATTCGGCACGAATACTGTTTGAATATGGCTTGAATATGTCAAAATCAGATTCAGGGACAAAATCCGAACAAATTCACTCATCTCTATTCAGGATTGTGGAATTTTTCATTTTTTCTCTTTTTTTCCCAACTCTTCTAAGAGCTCTAACTTACATTTCCCAATCAACATAGCCATATGTGTTGTCCTTTTTTTACGGGATGCGTGGTAGTTTTGAATGACACAATTCATTGTCCCATATAAGGTACCGAAAAAAACAGGAAATCAATTTCATGTATGGTGAAGACAAGAGTTGAAAACATTTATTGTTTTTTTTTTGGGTTTGTATTTCATTCATTGGATGTTATAAAATTAACCCGACAGCATGATTTTCCTTCTCGGGCAATGCAAAACTTAGGGGGTTTTGTCTTTAATAATTTAAAAGCTAAAAAAAAAATTCAGGACGTTTAAAAAAATGTTTTTTGTTTGTGGCTCCATCTTTTGATGTCCTGTAACTTTTATTTCTTGCGTTTTTAAAATTTTTTTTTACGGAAGATGCAATCACTGAAAAATGACATTTTTTTCATTTCTGTATGGCATTTTACAGTATGGGTTAATGAATTTGATATTTTCTCTGGTAGGATTTTTACATACATGACGACATCAAATACTTTTAATGTTTAAATGTCTGTATTTTTGAACTAGGAAAGGGAGTGGTTTAAATTTTAATGTTTTTTTAAATTTTTTTTTGTATTAATTTTAACTTTATTTTTAGTCCCCCTAGGGGACTTGAACCTAACACTGTTTATTTTACAGCAATATCTCAGCATTGTAATATTTAGTAGAATTGCTGATCCTGGTGGAGTTTAGGCTGGACTTGGCGGCAACAGAAGCCTTCAGTAGGACCCCAGCTACTATGGCTACCAATATGTTCCCATTGATTGTGCCACACGGTGCTGGGGCTATGGTCATCAAAACAGTGACGCAATATAATTGCGCCATTAAGGCACTTAAATAGTTAAACAGTAGTCATTGAATGAAGCTCTGGTCATTACTATTATAAGCAGGTCCTGGCTGTATAAGGCTACTTTCACACCTCGGTTTTCTTCCTTTAGGCCGGCGTCACACTTGCGAGTGTGATGCGAGTAAATCGCACGACTTTCTCGCATCAACACCAGGCACGGCCGCCCGCTCTCGGACCCGAGTGTGCAGCTGCATAGAAATACATGCAGCCGCACACTCGGGTCCGAGAGCGGGCGGCCGTGCCGGGTGTTGACGCGAGAAAGTCATGCGACTAACTCGCATCAAACTCACAAGTGTGACTCCGGCCTCAGGCATGATCCGGCATCGTGCCTAAGCGCCGGATCCTGCTCAAATTGTGTAAAAACGGATTAAACTGATCTGGTTTTTCGCCGGATCCGTCTACCTGATCCGGCAAAAAAGCAGATCCGTTTCATCAGTTTTCCATCCGTTTTGTCCGTTTTTTTTCCTTTTTATGACAGATCCGGTTTTTAAAAATGCCCATGGGAGGTTCCCAAATGATCATCTGTTTCCTGGGGCTGGCCAATTGGATCTGAGCATGCTCAGACTTAAAAACTGGATCCGGTGACCGGATCCGTCTTTTTCCAGATCCGGCGCATTCCGGCACCCATAGACTTCCATTGTAGCAAAAAACCGGAAGCGCCGTATCCGGCGCTGTCCCATTTTTGCCGCAGACAAAAAACGTTACTGAAAACATTTTTTCCAGACGCCGGAATGAAAATTTTAGCCGGATCCGGCAAAAAACTGACGAAACGCGAGGACATGCGGCGCGATCCGGCGCTAATACAAGTCAATGAGAAAAAAATGGATCGGCGTTAGATTATCTAACGACGGATCTGGTTTTTCAAAAAATAGTCGGATCATGCCTGAAGGAAAAAAACTGATGTGTGAAAGTAGCCTAAGACAGCCAGCACTGTAAGCGTATGGAGCAGGCTCAATTCCTGAGCCCGCTCCATACAGCCACATTTTACATAAGTCGTCTCGTGACAGATGGAGTTACATGGGCTTCAAATAAGTAATTGTCACATCAATTATTAACTCATTTCCTGAACCGAAAAATTGCCAAATTTCTCAGTGAAGTTAAACTGCCCAAACACTAATCTAGAACTTCAAAAACTACAGTGTATACCAGAAAGGGATTTTTTTTTAAATATGGGTTTCTGTATCAGATTTCTCTTCCCGAAAAAAATCCACATCAGAACACTTGTAAGAATAGCCTTATGTTGGGGTAAGTACAAAAGTATATACCGGAATGAATCTCCATGCAGGAGTCCACATTACTTACTGCAGTCTGTTGATGCGTCGGCATCGTAGGAAGCCTGCAGTGATTAATATCGACAGGTGGACCGAATAGATAATTCAATTCATTTCATTTAATGCTGACCTTACATTTATTATTAGAACCAGCAGGAGCCAGAACCGGTCAATTAGTCTGATATAGTTCAGAATCCATGATTAACCCCTTAATGACCAGGCTATTTTTCTTTTTTTCTTTTTTCCTTCCTCCCCTTCTTCCAAGAGTCATAACTTTTTTATTTTTCCATCCACATAGCTTTATGAGGGCCTGTTTTTTTGTGCTTTTGAATGACACCAATTATTTTATCATGTGATGGACTGGAAAGTGGGGAAAAAAATCTAAGTGCATTGAAATTGCAAAAAAAAAAAGAAATGCAATTTCATTTTTTTTTTTTTTTACCCTGTTCATGATACAGTAAAACTGACCAGACAATATGATTTCCCAGGTCAGTATGAGTACGCAGATGCCAAACAAGCATAATATATATATATATACATATATGTATTTTTTTATTTAATTCGTGAATACAAATTTGAACATTTTGAAACAAAATATTTGCTTGAAACGCCATTTTTCAAGAGTCGTAATGTTTTAAATTTTTCGGGATCTGGGGCTGGGTCAGGGATTATTTTTTGCGCCCTGAGCTGATGTTTTTACTGATACCATTTTGGGGTAGGTATGATGTTTTGATTGCCTGCTGTTACTTTTTATTGCAATGTTGCGGCGGCCAAAAAAACGTATGTTTGGTGTTTCGATTTTCCTTTTCATTAAGCCATTTACCGACTGCATTAACTTGTTTTGTAATTTAATTGATCAGAGTTTTCTGAATGCAGCAATAACAAATATTTGTATTTCTTATGGAGCAAAAGGGGGTTATTTAATCTTTTGCATTTTTATCAAAAAGTGGACTGGAGTCAGAAACTGAGCCTGAGCCATACAGTGCAACTGTGTAATACAGCAGACACCAACAGACCAGCTCCATTCGCTGCATATACTATGCAGCCGCACGCTCCGATCCCGAGTGCCGGTGGAAGCGCCGGGTATTGACATATGAGACTCTTGCCAGTTTCTCGCATGTATGACCCCGGCCTTAAATATTGATCAGCGATTTCTAATTTTTCCTGCAAATTTTACAAAACCAATTTTTTTAGGGACCGCATGCAAAGTGAACTTGAGGGGTCTATATGACAGAAAATGCCCAAAAGTGACACCGTTCTAAAAACTGCACCTGTCAAGGTTCTCAAAATCTCATTCAAGAAATTTATTAACCCTACAGGTGCTTTACAAGGATTAATGAAATGTGGAAGAAAAAAATGAGCTTTTAATTTCTTTATTTTCACTAGGGAAACAGTTGAAAATGAACCTTAAAATCTATTGTGCAATTTCTCCTGAGCACGTCGATACCCCATATCTTACACTGTTTGAGCACACAACAGGGCTCATAAGGGAAGGTGCACCATTTGACTTTTAGTATGCAAAATTGGCTAAATTCAAAAGCGGACGCCATGTCCCATTTGGAGAGCCCCTAGTGTGCCTAAACAGTAGAAACCCCCCCCCACAAGTGACCCTATTTCAGAAACTAGTCCCCTCAAGGAACGTATCTAGATGTCTGGTGAGTACCTTGAACCTTCACGTGCTTCACAGCAAAACAAAAATCACATTTTCCTCACAAAAATGTTAATTTAGCCCCAATTTGTTTATTTTCACAAGGGTAACAGGAGCAATTACATCATACAATTTTTTGTCCATTTTCTCCTGAGTATTCTGATACCTGATTTGTGGGTAAAAACTACTGTTTGAAGGAAAGAAGCGCCATTTTACTTTTTGAACGCAAAATTTGCTGGAATCATTAGTGAACTCCATGTCCCATTTGGAGAGCCCCTGATGTGCCTAAACAGTGAAATACCCCCACAAGTGACCCCATTTTGGACCTAGACCCCTCAAGGAATGTGTGGCGAGCAACTTGAACCCCCAGGTGCTTCACAGAAGTTTGTAACATTGAGTTGTGAAAATAAAAACATCTAATTTTTCCCCCAAAAAAGGTATTTAGCCCCATTTTTTATTTTCACAAGGGTAAAGGGGAGAAATTGCACCATACAAATTGTTGTGCAAGTTATCATGTTTACATCGATAGCCCATATGTGAGTACACGGCAGGGCTAAGAAAGGAAGGAGGGCCTTTTTGGAATGCAGACTTTGATGGAATTGTGTGCGGGTGTCATGTCGTGTTTGGAGAGCCCTTGGTATGCCTAAACAGTGGAAAACCCTTTAAGGGTACGTCTCTACGTTCCAGAATGCCGGCTTTTTGGAAGGAGCAGAAAGCCCTCTCTGCACAAAGCCCTGCCCTCTTCTGAACACATGCGGAATCACCGCATCGCATATGTGTCGACCCGCCACCACAATTGTGGGTTACCAGGGCAATGGGGTACTCAGAGCCGAGCCCGTAGAAGTCTATGGGGATTGTCACAGGTAGCTGTGGCTCGGTCTGTGGCCCTAGCGGTCTGGCGTATGTTGGGGAATATTTACAGGGGATAGATTTATATACAGTTCGTGACGCCACCTGTAGTATTCTGGTAATTTGTACCAGCGCTGCTATAGATCTCTGAGGGGATGGTGATGCAGCTAGATGTCGGGTCCCCTACAGGTGGGACTCTTCCCTCAGGTCGGTAGTTAGGTAGGGATTGTGCAGGCATGCAAATCAATAACTCAGTCTCACACGGTCAGTGTCTTTCCATACCTTTACTTGCAAGATGGTAAGACAGGTCCCAGGGAGGCTGATGGGGTTGATGGAGGATGAGCTTTGAGGCAACAGCTAAGCAAGTTAGGGGCCTCCTTTACTGTCCAATAACGATGAGTACAACCAGCTTGCAGCGTAGTTCCCTCTTTAACTCCAGCTAATCCATAGCTGTTCTGCCCAGTCAGATTTGTGGTGAAGTCTTCCAATTGATGAAACTAGGTTCCTGCTTTTGTCTGCGCTTGACTCAAAGTCCCTATTCCACCTGACTCCAGTTACGTACTGACTATATGGGGCTGTTTGCCGCGACCTAGGGTCCGGTAAATTCCTGGTTTTCTTACCACTATGCTTGTAGCTAATAGTGATCCTTCGGTCCCCAGTGACCGGTAGCAATGTGCAGGACTTTTCCAAGCCAAAAGCACTTTTCCAATAATCTTCCTTCCACTTTGCCCTTCGATTTGCTCGACTCTTAATAGATAGTTCAGTCTTTCTTCCAGTGGGGCACAGCTCTGACTAGGCTAAGGTGAATTAGACCACCTGTACCAGCCTCCACTTTCTGAACTGCTGACAGGCTCAAACTGGACACGTCTACTCTGTCCAAGGACAGGAAACTGACTGACTAGAAATCACTCCCTTCCACACCCCTGCTGGGTGTGTCAGAAGTGTACATGATGTCATGAAGAGACCTTAACTGTTACCTCTCCACTCATCCTCCTGGTATTGTGTACCAGGGCTACACACATACATAGACCGGGTTATTTACCTTGCGGAGGCTGAGCGTCTCCGCAAGGTAAAAAGAATACCACTGGTAACACATTACGCCGTAAAGGTTTAAAATCCTGCAGTGCCCGCAAGGTCTCCCTGCTCAAGAAGGCACATGTGCAGGCCCATCTGAAGTTTGCCAGTGAACACCTGGATGATTGTGATAAAGCGCTGTGGTCAGATGAGACAAAAATTGAGCTCTTTGGCATTAGCTCAACTCGCCGTGTTTGGAGGAAGAGAATTGCTGCCTGTAACCCAAAGAACACCATCCCCACTGTCAAGCATGGAGGTGGAAACATTATGTTTTGGGGGTGTTCCTCTGCTAAGGACACAGGACTACTTCACCGCATCAATGGGAGAATGGATGGAGCCATGTACAGTACAATCCTACGTGACAACCTCCTTCCCTTCCTCAGGACATTAAAAATGGGTTGAGGCTGGGTCTTTCAGCAAGACATTGGCCGAAAACATACAGCCAAGGCAACAAAGGAGTGGCTCAAAAAGAATCACATTAAGGTCATGGAGTGGCCTAGCCAGTCTCCAGACCTTAATCCCATAGAAAACTTATTTAGGGAGTTAAAGCTCTGAGTTGCCAAGCAACAGCGTCAAAATCTTAATGATTTAGGGATGATCTGCAAAAAAAAGTGGACCAAAATTTCTCCTGACATGTGCACAAACCTCACCATCAACTACAAAAAATGTCTGACTGCTGCGCTGCCAACAAGGGTTTTGCCACCAAGTATTAAGTCTTGTTTGCCAGAGGGATCAAATACTTATTTCCCACTGCAAAATGAAAATAATTTTATAAAATTTATACAATGTGATTTCCTGGATTTTACTTTTGATGTTCTATCTCTCAATGTTAAAATTACAGACTGTTCATGTCTTTGTTATTGAGCAAACTTACAAAATCAGCAAGGGATCAATTACTTATTTCCCCTCCTGTATATCCCCTTTCTGTCATTTGACGTACTATCCTGTCCATGTGCCCTGGGACTTAATTCCCAAGGACTGGATAATACGTCATAGTCGATCGGCTGCGCTCACGGGGGGGGGGGGGGGGGGGCGCAGCCGATCGCGGTCATTTGTCAGCTGATTCTCACAGTGCTCCCGGCACTAAGTTCCAGGACCACTCCCTGCACTTTAACCCCCGGCACACTGTGATCAAACATGATTGCAGCGTTCCGGTGACATAGGGAAGCATCGCGCAGGGAGGTGGCTCCCTGCGTGCTTCCCTGAGACTTTCAGAGCAATGCTATGTGATCGCGTTGTTCCGAGTGCCTCCTCCCTGCAGGCCCCTGGATCCAAGATGGCTGCGGGGTCCTTCCGGGTCCTGCAGGGAGGTGGCTCGTCACACTGGAAAGCCTCCTGCACTGCCTGTCAGATCGCTGATCTGACACAGTGCTGTGCAAACTGTCAGATCAGCGATCTGACACTATATAGTGATGTCCCACCCTGGGACAATGTAAAAATTATAAAAAAAAAAACAAATAAACATGTAAAAATATTTAAAAAATCCTTAAATAAATAATAAAAAAAATATTTCCCCAATAAACACATTATTATTATGTAAATAATAAAATACAGTAAAGTGCTGCGGAATATGTTGGCGCTATAGAAATAAAATTATTATTATTATTATTATTATAGAGACTGTATTCTGCACTCTCCCTACTCTTGCAATGTCCCTTACTAGACTAAATGCAGAATGTATCTGATACAAAACAGCAAAGCACAAGATTAGCCCTTAGAAGGACTATTAGTATGATGGGTCAGAATCAGCACCAGTACCAACACTAGAGGACTCTGATTAGTTAAATTGTGCCCACAAAAGCCTGGATAACTACTCTTTCCCTTCAATCACTGAGTCCCTGAGCAATGGCGTCAGTGAGCCAATCGCGGTGTCGCCCGTCCTTTTATTATCTCTGGTGAGTAAATGTAATCAGCCTATCACAGTAATGCCACTGCCAAGGTGGCTACGGCATTATAGTGACTGGTAGGCAATCCCCGCATGCCTGTTGACTGTGTAACAGGCGACAAACATGCGAGGCCGAGGTCGAGCTTCAAATCTGAGCACCAGACAATGCTTGTCGAGTGCCGAGTACATCTGAGCACCTAGATACTCGAGTGGTATTCGAGTATCACCGAGCAGGTTCCCTCATCCCTAATAGGTAATTAAGTAGAAATGATTGAGTCTTTTGTAATTTGAACTTGTTGACTTTGGCAAGTTTGTCCCCCAAATTTGATTTGTGGCAAATAGCTTCACATCGAATCACAGATACTCCAAGTGCCCTGAAAAGACGCGTGTGCTGTAAAAGTCTGAGGTTTCCGATATCTGTATACCATAGCTACCATAGCTCTTCAGCCTGATTTGCGTAAAAATTGAAAAGCCGATTTCTCAGTAATGCAGGAACGGACTGGCCATGTAAAGGTCTTGCTAGACTTATCTTTGAAAAAGCGTAAAAGTATTTTTTTTGGGGGGGATGAAATCCTAATGACAGTTTCCCTTTCATATGAGTATAGTTTTGGATTTCTGTTCATTTAATGTTATAATTTGTAAGACGTTTATCAATTCTTGATTATGGTATTCTATTAACAGTGCCTCCCATTATGCTCCGGTGTATATTGTCCTTCCTGCAGGTTTCTCCTATTAGAATTGTCTTCACAGTAGGAGAATATGAACCAAAAGAAATAAATTTTGTATTTTATTTTTTACTTTCCTTCCTCTTCACCACATACCATCCTTAGACTTCCCATTCCCCTGATTATACATGCCGCCGAGAGCACTATTTATGCAAATAGCCGAGGCTCAGCTTGAGAAGTCTTTTAAATAAAAAGGGAAATTAGGTGCTTTATGCATTAAGTTCAAATAAATTAATTGTTTTGTCTAATTTATCCCCCGCTGACCCAATTTTACTTAGTGATCAAAGTGGACATTTTTTTTTTCATATTATTTACTTATACAAGACACGAAACAGCGAAGACTCTTACTAAACATATTCCCGACAGACCAGCAGTCTGTGTCTGAGTTGTCAAAAATGCTGGTGGGACGCGTAAAACATTGTTTAATTTTTAGTGCAAACTAAAGGTCCATTTACATGGACCGACCAGATGCAATAAATAACATCCGGTTGGTAATTATTTACAGATCAGCGGTCGTTTAAAACCCTATTTACACAGGCAGACCACGGGAATCTGTAATAAATCGTCCGGTGTGCACATGTTGCCATTTTTTTTCGACAGCAGAGGTCCTGTTTACACAAGATGATGTGCTGCCGAGAAGCAAGCATACAAATCATTTTACCCAACAAATTGATACTTTGCTTGTTCTTTGGGTGATGGGCAGCCTGCAAGAATATCGAGAAACTAGCATTTTTAGAAATACTAGTTCACTGTAGTCGGTCAGTGTAATTGCGCCCTTAAAGTGTACCACGTTTATTGTAGCGGTCAATGCCGTACTGCTCAAATGGAACAACATGGTGCCTATACAATACCGCTCTACTGAAGAAATCCAGATCTGTTCAATACTTTTTTTCTCCATCTCCTTTGTCTTGATGCCTGTTAAAAGGTGATCTATACATAGTTATAGGAAGTGGGCCCCACTGCAAAATCTCCAACATGACCCCCAAACTATCATGGGTCTTTAATATTTTTGGTTTCCTCATGTTGGCCAAGGGAAGAGACAATTTGGGTCCACCTAGACTCCAGGGTCTGGTTGTAACTGCAACCCGTGAGCCACCTGGTTACAGGGTCAATTGCACCACTTGCCTGTCCTATAATCCAGCCTTTTTTTAATATCCCAGGCATTTGCACAAACGGTAACCCTATTACAGTGTAGAGACAGTACCGGTACTAACTTATTCCGACTGCATAACTTGCTGATGTATTGCTTGATGCGCTGATGGTACAGCTCTCGGATACTTCAGCTCAACGCCTGTTTAAGTGAATATTATCTGTGCCGAGACCCAAGATCCACAGTTACAGCTGTGGTGTTCTGGCAATCTGTACTTTGTAAGCAACCGGATGAATGGCACTCTTGCGTTTTAAGTAGGTTTCCACCCCAGCATCAGGCAATATAGGGAACGTGGCATATTTTTTGAGAGTAGACAATTTTTTTTTTTTAGTAAAATAACACTCAAAAAATATTCATAACGTTTCAGTCTTACATAATTGAAACCAATTATTAGTAGAAGGCAATGGAAGTGTGAAATGGTGGCGGTCTACCGTGTACACTGTGTCGTTCTGGTAGCCGGATGACATATTAACAACTAATCAGTGGAGAGGAAAGGTCATCAATTTCTTAGTTCTTGAAAACCTTTTTAAAGAGAACCTGACTCCAGGCCAAGTGTCCACTTTCTGGATTTTATTCGTGATTCTCCCCTGAGTACTCCTTTTTTTATTTTTTTAAATCCGCCATATGTTTCCAGATGTATGACCCTTTTTGTATACAGTTCAAATTTTTAAGGAATTTACTAAAGGGTGTGGCTCATATGGTAATTGTGTAGAGTAGCCTAAAGACACGCCCCCGAGGATCCAGTGACCATAAAAGCTTTAAATAAACAGGCCAATATCTCTGGTAGATTTAAAAAAAAAATATGGAATATTCCAGGGAGCAGCAGGAATAAAATAAGACCCCAAACTGACCACTCTTGCCCTGGTAACAAATCCTTGCATTAAGTGAATACATGTATGCAGCTGTGATAAAATGTGTTATTGTAAAGAGGTGTTTTGAGGAGCAGCTGAATAAATACTTTCCATCTCTGGTATCTTGATTTTGCAGGAAGATGAAGATCCATCAGGTAATTTCATTGAAGTGGAGCATCTACTGCCGCTTTTACAGAAAGAAAGAAAATTGAAAGAGACAGTAAGATCAAGTGCAGAAGCCGCCCGGCAGCCACTCATGTCTGTAACACAAGAAGATGAAAATGCTTCCCAAATATTTATTCATCTTCAAACTCTCCGAGCAGGTGAAGTCTTTGTAAGTATATGTTCAAACTTTGAAGTATAAAAATAATATATATATATCATATGGTATAGAAAGTGTAACATATACTGTATATATTATACAACCTCAATTGCAAAAAATTTGAGACACTATAAAATTTTAAGAAAAAGAGAACAAGAACGCAATGATTTGGACGCTTCTTATGACCATATTTTATTGTGTCCGCCATTGTGTAGCATTCCTACCTTCTTTTTACAACAGTCTTTAAATGTCTTGGGAGTGAGAACACAATTGCTGTAGTTTTGGGAGAGGAATGTTGTCCTGTTCTTGTCTGATGTAGGATTTTCACTGCTCCATAGTCCGGGGTCATTACAGGATTTCTCGATTCAAATGTTTTCCTTTAGGTAAAGGTCTGGACTGCAGACGGCTTCTTCATCACCCGAACTCTTCTTCTGTGAAGGCAGTTGTGATGGATGCTGTATAGGGTTTAGCATTGTCTTGCAGAAAGACATACTCTGTGACTTATGCAGGGTGGAGAGAAGGTGAGCTGTGATATTATTGTGCATGGTAGATCCTGTGTTATCAACTCTGTATAGAGGTGTTATCAGTCATTGTACAGGAGGAGGAGGAGGTGAGCTGTGACATCACCTATTGTTAATAGTGGATCCTGTGTTATCTACTGTATATAGAGGTGTTATCAGTCATTGTACAGGAGGAGGAGGTGAGCTGTGAAATCACCTATTGTGAATGGTGGATCCTGTGTTATCTACTGTATATAGAGGTGTTATCAGTCATTGTACAGGAGGAGGAGGTGAGCTGTGACATCCCTACTGTGAATGGTGGATCCTGTGTTATCTACTGTATATAGAGGTGTTATCAGTCATTGTACAGGAGGAGGAGGTGAGCTGTGATATCACCTATTGTGAATGGTGGATCCTGTGTTATCTACTGTATATAGAGGTGTTATCAGTCATTGTACAGGAGGAGGAGGTGAGCTGTGATATCACCTATTGTGAATGGTGGATCCTGTGTTATCTACTGTATATAGAGGTGTTATCAGTCATTATACAGGAGGAGGAGGTGAGCTGTGATATCACCTATTGTGAATGGTGGATCCTGTGTTATCTACTGTATATAGAGGTGTTATCAGTTATTGTACAGGAGGAGGAGGTGAGCTGTGATATTATTGTGAATGGTAGATCCTGTGTTATCAACTCTGTATAGAGGTGTTATCAGTCATTGTACAGGAGGAGGAGGAGGTGAGCTGTGACATCACCTATTGTGAATAGTGGATCCTGTGTTATCTACTGTATATAGAGGTGTTACCAGTCATTGTACAGGAGGAGGTGAGCTGTGACATCACCTATTGTGAATGGTGGATCCTGTGTTATCTACTGTATATAGAGGTGTTATCAGTCATTGTACAGGAGGAGGAGGTGAGCTGTGACATCCCTACTGTGAATGATGGATCCTGTGTTATCTACTGTATATAGAGGTGTTATCAGTTATTGTACAGGAGGAGGAGGAGGTGAGCTGTGACATCACCTATTGTGAATAGTGGATCCTGTGTTATCTACTGTATATAGAGGTGTTACCAGTCATTGTACAGGAGGAGGTGAGCTGTGACATCACCTATTGTGAATGGTGGATCCTGTGTTATCTACTGTATATAGAGGTGTTATCAGTCATTGTACAGGAGGAGGAGGTGAGCTGTGACATCCCTATTGTGAATGGTGGATCATGTGTTATCTACTGTATATAGAGGTGTTATCAGTCATTGTACAGGAGGAGGAGGTGAGCTGTGATATCACCTATTGTGAATAGTGGATCCTGTGTTATCTACTGTATAAAGAGGTGTTACCAGTCATTGTACAGGAAGAGGTGAGCTGTGACATCACCTATTGTGAATAGTGGATCCTGTATTATCTACTGTATATAGAGGTGATATCAGTCATTATACAGGAGGAAGAGGTGAGCTGTGATATCACCTATTGTGAAAGGTGGATCCTGTGTTATCTACTGTATATAGAGGTGTTACCAGTCATTGTACAGGAGGAGGTGAGCTGTGATATCACCTATTGTGAATGGTGGATCCTGTGTTATCTACTGTATATAGAGGTGTTATAAGTCATTGTACAGGAGGAGGAGGTGAGCTGTGATATCACCTATTGTGAATGGTGGATCCTGTGTTATCTACTGTATATAGAGGTGTTATAAGTCATTGTACAGGAGGAGGAGGTGAGCTGTGATATCACCTATTGTGAATAGTGAATCCTGTGTTATCTACTGTATATAGAGGTGTTATCAGTAATTGTACAGGAGGAGGAGGTGAGCTATGACATCATTTATTGTGAATGGTGGATCCTGTACTATCTACTGTATATAGAGGTGTTATCAGTCCTTGTACAGGAGTAGGTGAGCTGTGACATCACCTATTGTGAATGTTGGATCCTGTGTTATCTACTGTATATAGAGGTGTTATCAGTCATTGTACAGGAGGAGGTGAGCTGTAATATCATCTATTGTGAATGGTGGATCCTGTGTAATCTACTGTATATAGAGGTGTTATCAGTCATTGTACAGGAGGAGGAGGTGAGCTGTGATATCATCTATTGTGAATGGTAGATCCTGTACTATGTACTATATATAGAGGTGTTATCAGTAATTGTACAGGAGGAGGTGAGCTGTGACATCATTTATTGTGAATGGTGGATCCTGTGTTATCTACAGGAGTTAAGAGTGGCAGGGACCTTAGGAGTTAGTGACCATGCTATTTTAGAATTTTGGATAACAAGAGGTGGAAGACCTGTGAAGACTTAGATGTCAAGGTTAGATTTCAGAAATGCAGATTTTAAGGGACTCAGAAAGAGAATTGGAGGGATCCAATGGCTGGATATCCTTAAGGACAAAAATGTCCAGGAAGGATGGAAAATCTTGAAAAATGAGATTCTCAAAGCACAATTGTTAACAATTCCGAAAAGAGTGAAGAATGGGAAGCATTTAAGGAAACCAGGATGGATGAACACAGAACTTAAACACATGCTAAAAAGGAAGAAAGAAATGTTTATCAAATGGAAAGAGGGAGGCATATCTAAAGAAGAATATAATGCCGTCTGCAGAACCTGCAGGGCACAAATCAGATTATCTAAAGCTGACAATGAATTAAGGCTTGCAAGTGACATCAAAAGCAACAAAAAAAGGATTTTGGGGAGATGTCAAAAGTAAAAGAAAAGTCAAAGATGCTATAGGATTTTTACAGGATGAAAATGATGAAATGGTAAGACAGGATGTTGAGAAGGCTGAACTGTTAAATTCCTATTTTGCATCTGTTTTCTCTCAGAAAGGAAATATAACATCAACTGATCTTCACTGTCCTATTAAAGGAATAGAAGAATCCAGGATATCTACAAACAGAAAGACAGTGAGGAAACACTTAGCTAACCTAAATGAATTCAAGTCTCCAGGTCCAGATGAATTACACCCCAGAGTACTGAAGGAGATAGCAGAAGAAATTCTTGAACCACTGTCCATAATCTTTGAAAATTCTTGGAGAGCAGGAGAAGTCCCAGAAGACTGGAGAAGAGCAAATGTTGTTCCTATCTTCAAAAAGGGGAAGAAGGTGGACCCAGGGAACTACAGGCCGGTGAGTCTGACTTCTATACCAGGAAAGATCTTTGAACAAATTATTAAAGAACATGTATGCAAGTACCTGGATAAGAATGAAGTGATTAAACAGAGTCAGCATGAGTTTGTAACTAATAAGTCATGTCAGACTAATTAATTTCCTTCTATGACAGAATCACTGACTGGGTGGATCAGGGAAATGCTGTAGATATAGTATATCTTGACTTCAGCAAAGCATTTGACAAAGTATCTCACACAATCCTTATTGAAAAAATGACTAAGTATGGAATGGACAAGGCAACTGTTAGGTGGATTCATAACTGGCTTAGTGATCGGACCCAAAGAGTGGTCGTAAATGGCTGCACATCCAGTTGGAAGAATGTATCAAGTGGGGTACCACAAGGCTCTGTTTTGGGCCCTGTATTGTTCAACATCTTTATCAATGATTTAGATGAAGGAATTGAGGGTAAACTGATCAAATTTGCTGATGACACAAAGCTAGAAGGGGTAACTAATACTAGAGAAGAGAGAGAGAGGATTCAAAAAGATATAAATAAACTGGAGCAGTGGGCAGCAACTTACAGAATGGATTTTCACAGGGAAAAAAGTACTACATCTGGGCAATAAAAATGAAAAAAGCATATACAAAATGGGAGGAATAGGGCTAAGTAACAGCACATGTGAAAAAGACTTGGGTATACTAATTGATCACAGACTGAACATGAGTCAACAGTGTGATGCAGCAGCAAAAAAGGCAAATGCAATTCTAGGATGTATCAACAGAAGCATACAGTCTAGATCACGTGAGGTCATTATTGCCCTCTACTCCTCTTTGGTCAGACCTCATCTGGAATACTGTGTCCAGTTTTGGGCACCACATTTTAAAAAAGACATCAACAAACTGGAGCAAGTTCAGAGAAGAGCCACCAGAATGGTGACCGGTCTGCAAACCATGTCCTATGAGGAACGGTTGCAGGATTTGGGAATGTTTAGCTTGCAAAAAAGAAGACTGAGAGGAGACTTAATAGCTGTCTACAAATATCTCAAGGGCTGTCACATTGTAGAAGGATCATCTTTATTCTCATTTGCACAAGGAAAGACTAGAAGCAATGGGATGAAACTGAATGGGAGGAGACACAGATTAGATATTAGAAAAAACTTTTTGACAGTTAGGGTGATCAATGAGTGGAACAGGCTGCCACGAGAGGTGGTGAGTTCTCCTTCAATGGAAGTCTTCAAACAGAGGCTGGACAGACATCTGTCTGGGATGATTTAGAGAATCCTGCTTTGAGCAGGGGGTTGGACCAGAAGGCCCAGGAGGTCCCTTCTATGATTCTATGATTCTACAGTATAAAGAAGTGTTTTCAACATTGCGTGGAAAAGAGAAGGTGAGCTTCGACCATCACCTATTTCGAATATTGAATCCTGTGTTCTTTCATTGTGATCCTGCCTAAACCGTTAATATTAGCACAATATTAAGATCAGTGGTCAAAATGAAAATAATTAATAGTCTAAATTGTCACTAATAGACATCTCTGAATGCAACTAATCTTGTGAAAGGACAAAATCATCAGATGTTCAAATCAACATGGCCGATCCTCCTCTTACTGCAGATGAAGTCAGGAAGCCCCACACACTTTAGGTAGTTTTAGCTATACAGTGTACGGCTGGATTCACACACATACAATACCGAACTAAATAGGGATTTCTGTTGGAGTCCTTTTTTTTCGGCAGTCTAACTGAGTCGCACAGCCAGGGCCTGTGGGGTACTCGGCACCGAGCCCGTTCACTTCAATGGGGGATGTCACTGGTAGCGCAGCTCGGTCCGTTGCCCTGGGCGATCACCATAAAAATGTGGGATATTTACAGGGGCTTAAAGTATTTACAGTTTGTTCGTGATGCCACCTGTGGTACCTGGTCAGGGTGACCAGCGCTGCAGGGTAGATCCGCTGAGGGGTTGTTACTGGGCAGCAAGATGTTAAGTCTTCCACAGGCAAGACTGGATCCCTCAGGGTATATGGCGGTGTAGGGGTGCAGGAGCAATAAGGCAGACACACACAAGAAAGTCTCTTTCTGTACCTTTACTGATGGTAGTTGCAGGCACGTCCCGGGAAGCTGGCAGGGTGGAGAATGCACGTCCAGTAATCCCACTGAGTAGGTGTAGGGCCTCCTTACTCCTGTATGTGTGAGTTTCTGACCTGTATGAAACGAAGTCTAACTCTGTCTTCTCATATACGCCCGGCTGACTTTGTGGTGAGGCCTTCTCGTGGATAGAACAGTGTCTCTGTATGCAGCGTCCTGCTAGACCCCCGTCTTCCTGACCTCGGTTACGTATCAGCACTGCTGGGCCCCTGCGACTTGAAGTCCCACAGGGTCTCCGGCATCTCCTACTAGTCGTGTAGATGCTAGCAAGCTCGGACCCGGTGTCCGGTTGTTCAGAGTAGAGGTAAGCGATCAATGCTGTTTCATTCTCTGTCACTCTCTTCTTCCTTCCACTCGCCTTTCGTCCTACTCTTACCCTTAACATAAGCACACACTAGCAGTAGATGGCAGATTCTCCTTTCTCTTCAACGCTCTCAAAGCGTCGGCACGCTTGCTCACTGAAACTACCTCAGTTGACTCAGTTCTGACCAGGCTAAAGTGGCTATCTTCCTCCACTATTACTGGACTCCACAAAGTAAACTAAGTTCAAGCTGTAGTCTTCAGTCTTTCTGTAACTGCTGTTCCCTTTCCTTCTCTTCCTTCTGAGGCTCTGTCTGAAGCAGCTATCAGGACCTTCTGTCAGACTGATCTATGCACACTTCAAGAGCTTACTTTCCAGGGTAACAGACAGTCCTTCAGATTTTTGGAAACAACTCTCCCTCACAGCTCGTCTGAGGTAAAACCAACAACTCCTCTCAGATCAAACTCTCATCTGCACTGCCTTCAGGCTAATCTAACCGCCGTCTCTCCACTACCCTTATATATATAGATACTCTTCAAGGGCTCCCTCTGGTGGCTCCAAGGAAAAGTGAAGGTGTGAATGAATATCAGGTGTGAGTGTGGGTTTAGTTTCTGTGCATCCTCCTGGGTAATGTGGCTCAAAGCGCAGCTGGGCTACACATCCCCCCCTAGTTAACATCAGCACTCCCAGGCTGAAACAAATAAATTTTATATTAACATCAACATTAACTCTTCCCTTACGGGAGGTGAGGACTCTTTAACGTTACAAATAAATACACTTTTAATACAAGTAGCAAAAGTAGAAAATACTTCAGAGTTCAAATACACAGTATTCTTGTGGAGGACCCGTTCAAAACTTCCCACGGTGGTCCTGTGTTATGATTTGGTAGCTGAGGAGTGCAGGTAAAAAGGGCAATACACCAGAGCAGTTGGAATCTATGAGATTGCAGTACCCTGACTAACCACCACAACTAGAGGCAGCCGTGGAGCGTTCCTACGTTGGTCCTAGACGCCTCGTCACAGCCTGAGAAACTAACTATACCTAAAGATAGAAAGAGGAAAGCTATCTGCCCCGGAGCAGATCCCCAAAGAACATAGAAAGCCCCCAAACATGTAATGGCGGTTAGACAAGAGGAAATACTGACACAGACAGAAAATAGTATGAGCAAACGTTGGGGCCCAAACTAACTAAATAGAAAAGGATAGGAAGGGCACTTACTGCAATCCCAAAAAAACCCTGAAAAGCACCAACTTTACTAATTTCAAAAACACCTGAGATCACACGACCTCTACCACCTAAATTAGTTCTCTGGTGTAACAAAATCAAAACAGCAGCCACTGAAAAAACTGGAAAAAGCAAATGTACAAACATCAGTGGCTGAACAAAACTGAGAGGGCAAAAGCCCCCGGAGGGGACCCTGAAGGCCCCCACAGAAGTGCAGGACAAAATGCAAAAATCAAGCACAAAAGCAAAAAGAAGAAAATGTCTTATCTGTTAGCAGGAGATGCAGACACGACACAGCAGGCTACAAAGGAAACAGGAATCAAGGATTGAGACCAGAACAATTGATCACCGGCAACCCTGATGGGAAGGTGACTCCCTTATATAAGACCAGTCAGTAACACCTGATTCCCAATCCTCACAATCTTCACTGGACAGTCCAGTACCGTTTGTAACCACCAGAGGGAGCCTCTGCTCAGAATTCATTTCAAGTCCATTCACAACAGTACCCCCCCCTTGAGGAGGGGTCACCGAACCCTCACTTGAGCAACCAGGTCGGTCAGGATGAGTTCTATGATACGCACGGATGAGTCTCCTAGCATGGATGTCCGAAGCAAACACCCAAGAATTGTCTTCCTGACCATAACCTCTCCACTTAACCAAATACTGGAGTTTCCGTCTAGAAAAACGAGAATTCAAAATTTTCTCAACCACAAACTCCATATTGCCCTCAACCAGAACAGGGTCAGGAGGCAAAGCAGTAGGAACCACTGGCTCAACAAACCTCTTCAACAAGGACTTGTGGAACACATTATGGATCTTAAATGTTCCTGGAAGAAGCAAACGAAAAGAAACAGGATTAAGAATCTCCATGATCTTATAAGGTCCAATGAACCTAGGCTTAAATTTAGGAGATGCCACTCTCATAGGAATATTTTTTGAGGACAACCAGACCAAGTCCCCCACTTTAAACCGGGGACCATCAGTCCTATGCCGGTTAGCAAACCGCTGGGCCTTCTCCTGAGAGAGGGACAACCTCTGCACTACCTGGTCCCAAATCTGTTGCATACGCTCCACAACAGAGTCAACACCTGGACAGACAGAAGCCTCCATCTGTCCTGAAGAAAATCGAGGGTGAAACCCAGAATTACAGAAAAATGGAGACATCAAAGTGGCAGAGCTAGCCCTATTATTAAGAGCAAACTCAGCCAAAGGCAAAAAAGAGACCCAGTCATCCTGATCAGCAGACACAAAGCATCTTAGATAAGTCTCCAATGTCTGATTTGTTCTCTCAGTTTGACCATTGGTCTGAGGATGAAACGCCGAGGAGAAAGACAATTGAACACCAAGTTTAGAACAAAAGGTCCTCCAAAATCTGGAAACAAACTGGACTCCTCTGTCAGACACAATGTTCTCAGGAATGCCGTGTAAACGAACCACGTGCTGAAGGAACAAAGGTACCAATTCAGAGGAGGAAGGCAACTTAGGTAATGGCACAAGATGTATCATCTTGGAAAACCTATCACAAATCACCCAGATGACGGTCATTCTCTGAGAAACAGGGAGGTCGGAAATGAAATCCATAGAGATATGGGTCCATGGTCTCTTGGGCACAGGCAATGGCATCAACAAACCACTAGAGCGAGAGCAATGCTTGGAGCGAGAGCAAGTCCCGCAGGACTGCACAAATTCCCTGACATCACGAGACAAGGTAGGCCACCAAAAGGACCGACTAACCAAGTCTCTGGTACCAAAAATTCCGGGATGACCAGCCAACGCGGAACAATGAATCTCAGACATCACACTCTTTTTCCAGTGGTCCGGGACAAACAATTTCCCAACCGGGCAGCGCTCGGGCCTATCCTCCTGACACCCCTCCAGAGCCAGTCTCAAATTGGGCGAGATGGCGGAAAGAACTACACCTTCTTTCAAAATAACAGAAGGATCAGATAACTCAGGAGAGTCCGCAAGGAAACTCCTTGAAAGGGCATCCGCCTTAACATTCTTAGTGCCAGGAAGAAAAGAAACCACAAAATTAAAACGTGTGAAAAACAAGGCCCACCTGGCCTGTCTAGGATTAAGTCGCTTGGCAGATTCCAGATAAACCAGATTCTTATGGTCAGTAAGGACCACCACCTGATGTTTGGCTCCCTCCAGCCAATGTCTCCACTCTTCAAAAGCCCACTTCATGGCCAATAACTCCCGATTACCCACGTCATAATTACGTTCAGTAGGAGAAATTTTCGAGAGAAAAAGGCACAAGGGTTACTTTTAGAGGTCTCTGGATCTCTTTGGGACAAAACGGCACCTGCCCCAATTTCAGAGGCATCAACCTCCACCTGAAATGGCAGAGAAACATCAGGCTGCCGTAGAACAGGAGCAGAAGTGAATCTCTGCTTAAGTTCCTGAAATGCAGAGACTGCCTCAGGAGGCCAATTCACCACATCAGAACCCTTTTTGGTCAAATCAGTTAATGGTTTAACAATAACCGAGAAATTACCAATAAATTTACGATAAAAATTGGCAAAACCCAAAAATCTTTGAAGAGCCTTTAATGAAGTAGGTTGGACCCAATCACAGATGGCCTGAACCTTGACCGGGTCCATTTCAATAACAGATGGGGACAAAATAAATCCCAAAAATGAGATCCTCTGTACGCCAAAAAGACACTTTGATCCCTTCACATACAGAGCATTCTCTCTCAAAATCTGGAATACAGTTCGAACACGTTTCACATGAGAGTCCCAGTCATTGGAAAAAATCAAGATATCATCCAAATAAACAATCAGAAATTTATCCACAAAATCCCTGAAAATGTCATTCATGAAGGACTGGAAGACAGAAGGAGCATTAGTGAGCCCAAAGGGCATCACAAGGTACTCAAAATGCCCCTCAGGGGTGTTAAATGCCGTCTTCCATTCATCCCCGTGCTTAATGCGAATAAGGTTATATGCCCCCCTGAGGTCAAGCTTGGTAAACCAAGTAGCGTTTTTCACCCTGGAAAACAGGTCAGAAATCAAGGGTAACGGGTATTGATATTTCACAGTAATATTGTTCAAAAGACGATAATCAATACACGGCCTTAATGAACCATCCTTTTTGGCCACAAAGAAAAAACCGGCACCTAAGGGTGAAGAGGATGGTCTGATATGACCTTTCTCCAAAGACCCCTTGATATAAGACCGCATAGCGTCATGTTCAGGTACAGACAAGTTAAAAAGGCGACCTTTAGGGAATTTACTACCAGGCACTAATTCAATAGCGCAGTCATAGCTCCTATGGGGAGGCAAGGATGCAGATTTACTTTCGCTAAACACATCAGAAAAATCAATCAAAAAGTCAGGAACATCCTGAGCCTGGGGGGAGGCAGAAAAAACAGGAGTGTTGGTATTAACACATTGGCAGCCCCAACTGGTTACAGACACAGATTTCCAATCCAAAACAGGATTATGAGACTGTAACCAAGGGAAACCCAGCACGATAATGTCATGCAGATTATACAGAACCAAAAATTTGCAGCTCTCCTGATGATCAGGTTCAACCCTCATTATCACCTGAGTAGAGAACTGAGGTTTATTCTCAGCCAAAGGGGTAGAATCGATCCCCAGTAGGGGAATAGACTTCTGTAGGGGTATCAAGGGAAACCCACAACGTTTAGCGAAATCAAAATCCATCAGGTTAATAGCTGCTCCCGAATCAACGAAATCCTGAGCAGAAAATGAGGACAGAGAGCATATCAGAGTAACAGTTAATAAAAACTTAGTCTGAACACTACCCAAGACAACTGAGCGTGCAAAACGTCTTCCCCGCTTAGGGCAGACTGAAATAGCATGAGAGGCGTCACCACAGTAGAAACATAACCCATTGCGCTTTCGAAACTCATGACGCTGTGCCCCAGAAACCACTCTATCACACTGCATGGGTTCAGAAGCAGGTTCACAAGGCAACACTATTCCACGCATACTTCTCCGCTCATGCAAACGTCTGTCAATTTGAATCGCTAATGACATAGAATCATTGAGACCAGAGGGGACAGGGAATCCCACCATAACATCCTTTACATTATCTGACAGACCCTTCCGAAAAAGGGCTGCCAAAGCGTCGTCATTCCATTTGGTCAGGACTGCCCACCTACGGAATCTCTGACAGTATAACTCAGCGTCATCAAGCCCCTGATTTAATGCCAGCAAGGCTTTTTCAGCTTGATCAGTGACATTAGGCTCATCGTACAATAACCCCAAAGCCTGAAAAAATGCATCAACATCACTCAAAACAGGATCCCCAGGTGTCAGGGAAAAAGCCCAATCCTGAGGATCGCCGCGCAGGAGAGAGATGACAATTTGAACCTGCTGCGCTGCGTTCCCTGAGGACTTAGATTTTAAGGCAAAAAACAATTTACAATTATTTTTGAAATTCAGAAACTTGGCTCGATCCCCAAAAACAAATCTGGCATGGGAATCCTAGGTTCCACAACAGGCAACCTAGCAAGATAGGTAGCAATACTCTGAACCTCAGTGGCAAGCTGATCCACACGGCCAGACAACTGTGCAAACTCCATTGAGAGAAAAAAAAATCCTCCCAGCACCCAGAGATACAGAGGGAAAAAAAAAAAAAATGCAACAAACAGAAAAAAATATCTCTGACAACCTTTTTTTTTTTTTTTACAATATTTTTCCCTTCTGTGAGTACCATATAATTTTCAGTTTTGGGCCGGTGATACTGTTATGATTTGGTAGCTGAGGAGTGCAGGTAAAAAGGGCAATACACCAGAGCAGTTGGAATCTATGAGATTGCAGTACCCTGACTAACCACCACAGCTAGAGGCAGCCGTGGAGCGTTCCTACGTTGGTCCTAGACGCCTGGTCACAGCCTGAGAAACTAACTATACCTAAAGATAGAAAGAGGAAAGCTATCTGCCCCGGAGCAGATCCCCAAAGAACATAGAAAGCCCCCAAACATGTAATGGCGGTTAGACAAGAGGAAATACTGACACAGACAGAAAATAGTATGAGCAAACGTTGGGGCCCAAACTAACTAAATAGAAAAGGATAGGAAAGGCACTTACAGCAATCCCAAAAAACCCTGAAAAGCACCAACTTTACTAATTTCAAAAACACCTGAGATCACACGACCTCTACCACCTAAATTAGTTCTCTGGTGTAACAAAATCAAAACAGCAGCCACTGAAAAAACTGGAAAAAGCAAATGTACAAACATCAGTGGCTGAACAAAACTGAGAGGGCAAAAGCCCCCGGAGGGGACCCTGAAGGCCCCCACAGAAGTGCAGGACAAAATGCAAAAATCAAGCACAAAAGCAAAAAGAAGAAAATGTCTTATCTGTTAGCAGGAGATGCAGACACGACACAGCAGGCTACAAAGGAAACAGGAATCAAGGATTGAGACCAGAACAATTGATCACCGGCAACCCTGATGGGAAGGTGACTCCCTTATATAAGACCAGTCAGTAACACCTGATTCCCAATCCTCACAATCTTCACTGGACAGTCCAGTACCGTTTGTAACCACCAGAGGGAGCCTCTGCTCAGAACTCATTTCAAGTCCATTCACAACAGTCCTGGGTGGGCTGCAGGACTTCCCTTTTTGCAGACCCCACTTTCGGCCACACCACACGGGTTTTGTCTTCAGAGGTAGTAGTGGTTTCACGTAAAACCAAGATGGGGCACAAAGTGCCAACTATTTACAAGGCAGTTTTTGGGCTGGCAAAGTCCTCAGCCACACAGTCCATATCAGAAGACATATGAAAAACACATTACCCAACTTGGGTATACTAAGCATAATAGCTATGTAAACATTTTCACAATAAAGTGCAACTTCTCAAACATAACATCTCTGGCAACTTCTTACAATACAGTAAACCCTGTCCGGGTCCTACTGGTCTTCATCAGAGGAATCTCTAAACATTGCAGCATCTTCCATACCTGGGGCTGGAAGCACACTGTGGGTTTTAAATTGCAACATCATCAAATCGTGTCCTGCTACCGGGGTTTGGGTAGCTACAGTTCTTTTTCTCTCCATACGATTGCCTGGAGGCCTGACAGGTGCCTCTCTCCAACTTGATCTCTGCTGCTTGCTCAAGCATGACTCAGCAGGGAACGCGCTAGCAGTCGCTGAGCTCTGCGTTTCAGAAGATGACGCAGGTGCGCGGACTGCAGAGGGCGCGCTAGCAGCTGCTACGCTCTGCAACGTTTCAGAGCGTGACGTAGGTGCGCGGACTGGCGCTGGTGTGGTTGGGGCCTGGGACACAGATGCGGGGTGCGTTTCCTGCTTCAGGGACCAGGGCGCTGACTCTGGAGACATTCAGGGCATACCACCCTTTAAGCCCCCAATGCCGCGTGTAGGTGACAACATCTCCTATCAGCAGGTCCCTGTCCGGGTGTCCCTCAGGCAAATGCGACTCCACATCCCTGCGGTTCACAAAGACTTCCTGGTATAGCCCGGGCTCATGGATGAACCCCCAGCCTCCCTGGAGTTTGAAGTCTCTTATCGCCCCCTGGCGCCGCGGTTCCCGGAGCGTACCTTTGTCTCGCCGGACGTTCTCCTTGTCCGCAAGATCCTTCTACCGGTACCTCTGGCGAAGCCGCTGTGCCTCACGCTGCTCCCGCTGCTGCCGCTCCTCCTGTTCTTGGCGTCTCCATTCGTTCTCCTTCTGGGCGGCGTACTCCACGTCGTCCAGGAGCTCCATTTCCTCCCAGTCGATTTCCATTGCTTGTGGCTGGATCTCACCGAGTTCACTCCCTTCCTTCGTCCCTGCTGGGGGACAGTACTCCGCCGCTACCGGTGCGGCCTCTGGTTCCAGGCCTAGCTGGCGTTGTGGTCCGGCAAGGCCTCCTCAGCCTCCTCTCCTCCCGCCGCGTCCTCGGCGGGGTCAGGTACAGCTCTTTCGGGGCCGGCCTCTGGTTCCTCCTCAGCCGCTGGCTCCAGTGGTGGCGCGGGTGGCTGTCGCGCATCCAGGGGGGAGAGCAGCTGGTACCACTGCAGCCGCAGTTTCACGGCACGCCAGCTCCGCTCCATCGCCTCCATCTCTGCGCGGTGTCGGGCCAGATCCCGCAGCACCGCATCCACCTCCTCCACACAATAGATCACTTCGTCGCTCTCCCGACCTGGGGATGGTTCGGGCACAGGATGCACCTCTTCAGGGAAACGGGGTCTGCGCACCGCCATTCCCCCACACAGCGACTCCTGTCCTTCAACCATCTCTCTCCAGGCCAGACTGTGCTTTCCATCCGGAACGCTCTGGTTTTTTCCGTGGAGGCGGGACTTTCGCTTTCTCTTCCTTGCACTGAGGATGAAGAGGAGGCGGATCTCCTTTGCAGTGGGGCATGATCTGACGTTGTAGTAACACTTAGACAGGGCAGCCATAATTTTTCTCGCCACAGGGGGGGTACGCCCACGGATTCACGCCCCCCTTCTTCACCAGCGCCTCAGGGCGCGAACATGGCGGTAAAATGGCGGCAAATGGCGGCAAAATCACAAAAATAGTAACCACAGTCTTTTTGCACAAAACAGTCCAATTCAGGCACACAGGACTCACTTATAGCGAGCTTCGGATCCTGTTCGTGACGCCAAAATAGATGAGTCGCACAGCCAGGGCCTGTGGGGTACTCGGTACTGAGCCCGTTCACTTCAATGGGGGATGTCACAGGTAGCGCAGCTCGGTCCGTTGCCCTTGGCGATCACCATAAAAATGTGGGATATTTACAGGGGATTAAAGTATTTACAGTTTGTTCGTGACGCCACCTGTGGTACCTGGTCAGGGTGACCAGCGCTGCAGGGTAGATCCGCTGAGGGGTTGTTACTGGGCAGCAAGGTGTTAAGTCTTCCACAGGCAAGACTGGATCCCTCAGGGTATATGGCGGTGTAGGGGTGCAGGAGCAATAAGGCAGACACACACAAGAAAGTCTCTTTCTGTACTTTTACTGATGGTAGTTGCAGGCACGTCCCGGGAAGCTGGCAGGGTGGAGGATGCACTTCTAGTAATCCCACTGAGTAGGTGTAGGGCCTCCTTACTCCTGTATGTGTGAGTTTCTGACCTGTATGAAACAAAGTCTAACTCTGTCTTCTCATATACGCCCGGCTGACTTTGTGGTGAGGCCTTCTCGTGGATAGAACAGTGTCTCTGTATGCAGCGTCCTGCTAGACCCCCGTCTTCCTGACCTCGGTTACGTATCAGCACTGCTGGGCCCCTGCGACTTGAAGTCCCACAGAGTCTCCGGTATCTCCTACTAGTCGTGTAGATGCTAGCAAGCTCGGACCCAGTGTTCGGTTGTTCAGAGTAGAGGTAAGCGATCAATGCTGTTTCATCCTCTGTCACTCTCTTCTTCCTTCTACTCGCCTTTGGTCCTACTCTTACCCTTAACATAAGCACACACTAGCAGTAGATGGCAGATTCTCCTTAGTGGCTATCTTCCTCCACTATTACTGGACTCCACAAAGTAAACTAAGTTCAAGCTGTAGTCTTCAGTCTTTCTGTAACTGCTGTTCCCTTTCCTTCTCTTCCTTCTGAGGCTCTGTCTGAAGCAGCTATCAGGACCTTCCGTCAGACTGATCTATGTGACGCGCACCACATTGGTGGTACCAGGGCTATGGGGTACTCGGAACCGAGCCCATGGAAGTCTATGGGGAATGTCACTGGCAGCAGAGCTTGGTCCGTGGCCCTGGCGGTCATGCAATGGGGGAATATTTACAGGGGATTTTAGAATAGTTCGTGACGCCACCTGTGGTTTCTGATCTGATTGACCAGCGCTGCAGGGTAGATCTCCGAGGGGATGTTATGGCAGCTAGATGTTAAGTCCCCCACAGGTGGGACTGTTCCCTCAAAGTCTATGGTGGTAATGCAGGGTGCGGATAAGAAGTCAGTCACACACAATGCAGTCTCTTTCCATACCTTTACTTGTAGATGTTGCAGGTAGGACCCGGGAAGCTGGTCAGGTTGGAGAATTCACATTCAGGAAACTGTTGAGCAGGTTAAAGGCCTCCTTTCTCCTTAAAGTGTATGTGAGTACAAACTTGCATAAAGTCAAGTGCAACTCTTTCAATAGCAACTACGCCCGGCCAACATTGTGGTGGAGCCTTCTATGACTCTGATTATCAGATGTTGGAAAGAACTAAGTCCTTACTTTTGCGGTGCACTGGCTCAAAGTCCCTGTTCTCCCTGACTCCGGTTACGTATCAGCGCTTAGGGCTACCTTCTGCGACTTGAAGTCCAGCAAGGCCTCCGGTTTTCTTATTATTAGACGTGAAGTACTAGCAATGCTTCGGACCCCGGTGTCCGGTTTACTAAGTGAAGGTGATCTGTCACCTATGTCACTTGTCTTTCTATCTCCACTCACCCGTCGCCCTGCTCTCGCCCTTAACATAAGCACGGTAGCAGTGGGTGTTGTCGTAAGCTTTCCTTCCAGTGCTCACTGACCTGTTCTCAGTTGACTCGATGTTGTAGCTCCTGTGATTCCCTTCCTTCTTTCCCTCCTTCCAGACTCTGTCCAGAGCGGCTATCAGGAACTCTGTCAAACTGATTTCAATGCACGCTCTGAGAGTCACTTTCCACGTCCTTAAGGAACACACGCAGCTTGTTCTGAGGTAACAGGTTAAATGTAGTTCTGACTAGGCTAGAGTGATTCTTTACACTCCTACTAGCCTCCACTTCAAACATGAACTCAATTCGCTCTGTCAGGAACTAGTCTGTACTCCTCTTCCTCCAAGACTAGAAACTGAACTCTTCTGTCCTGAGACAGGAAACTAATCTCATCTCGCCACTGCTACGTCACACTACTAAATAGTCTAAAATGTGACGCGCACCACATGTGTGGATACCAGGGCTATGGGGTACTCTGAGCCGAGCCCATGGATTTCTATGGGAGTTGTCACTGGCAGCAGAGCTCGGTCCGTGGCCCTGGCGGTCATGCAATGGGGGATATTTACAGGGGATAAGTAGATTTGAATAGTTCGTGACGCCACCTGTGGTATCTGATCAATTGGACCAGCGCTGCTATATGGATCTTCACAGGGGATGTTATGGGGCAGCTAGGTGGTAGGTCTCCCACAGGTGAGACCGGTCCCTGGAAGTCTATGGTGAATGTAGGGTGTAGGTAATAAAGCAGTCTCACTCAAGGCAATCTCTTTCCATACCTTTACTTGCAGATATTTCAGGCAGGTCCCGGGGAGCTGGTCGGGGTGGAGAATGCACATTCGGGATAACCGCTGAGCAGGTTAGAGGCCTCCTTTACTTCATATGTATGTGAATCCAAACTTGCATGAAGCGAAGTTAACTCTGCAATATCCAGCTTGTTTCAATAGCTGCAACGCCCGGCCGACATTGTGGTGGAGCCTTCTATATCTCTGATTTCCAGATGTTGGTGAGAACTAAGGCGTTGGGGCTGATCAGGCCTTGCCCGTCCTGTCCTCCCTGACTCCGTTTACGTATCAGCGCTTAGGGCTACCTTCTGCTACTTGTAGTCCAGAAAGCCTCCGGTTATCTTGTTACTAGGCGTGAAGCGCTAGCAACGCCTCGGACCCCGGTGTCCGGTGAATTAGTGCAGGTAATCCGGTACCTGAAGCATACCATCCCTTTAAACCCCAGTGCCGGGTGTAATTAACGATGTCCCCATTTACCAGATCCCTTCCCGGATGACCGATGGGCAGGTGGGACTCCACATCCCGGCGGCTTACAAAGACTCCCGGATATAGGCCCGGTTCCCGGATAAAGCCCCAGCCCTTGCGGAGCTGAAAATTCTACGATGCACCCCTGGCGCCGCGGTTCCCGTAGCGTACCTTTGTCTTTACGGATCATCTCTTTGTCGGCGAGGAACTTCTCATGCTGTTGTTGTCGGTTCCGTTGTATCTCCCTCTCTTCCTCCTGCCGTTGTCTCTTTTCCTCACAGCGTTGCCAGGCATTACTAGTTTGGAAGTCATAGGTCACGTCATCCAATCGCTCCATCTCGTCCCAGTCTATCTCCGGCAATGATGGCTGGGACCCCTCCGGTGTCCCTACCGGGGAATCGCAGTCTGCTGCGGCCTCCTGGCCTGGCTGTCACTCCGGAACGGGCAGGGCCTCCTCAGCCTCCTTCTCCTCCACCTCTCCATCGGTGGGATCAGGTACAGCACTTTTGGGGGCGGCCTCCGGTTGTCCTTCAGCCTTTTTCAGCAGGGACTTTGGAAAACCAAGTGATGGGGTGATGTCTGTGGGAGAGAACACTGCGTCCCACAGCAGCTGCTGTGTCTGGGCACGCCAGCGTCTCTCGGTCTCCTCCAAGTCGGCATGACGCTGGATTAGTCTTCTGAGCACCGCATTTTCTCTCTTTAATTCCAGTATAGCGGGGTCAGTGTCCCGATCTGGGGACAGCTCCGGCACAGGCAGTAAATCCTCCGGGGAGCAGGGTTTGTACGCCTCCGCTCCTCCGCACAGATTCTCCTGTCCTTCCGCCATCTCACTCCAGGCCAGACTGTGTTCTCCATCAGGAACAATCTGGTCTCTTCCGTGGAGGTGGGATTTGCGTCTCCTCCTTTTTGCATAGAAGATGAAGAGGAGGCGTATTTCCTTAGCAGTGGGACAGGCTCGCACATTATAGTAGCATTTTGAGAGGGCGGCCATAACTTTCGCGCCACAGGGGGGGGTACACGCCCACGAATGCACGCCCACCTTCTTCACCAGCGCCTCAGGGCGCGAACATGGCGGTAAAATGTCGGAAAAATGGCGCCAAAAATAACAGTCTTTTTCACAAAACAGTTCAATAGGCAACACAGGACTCACAATTTGCAAGCTTCGGATCCTGTTCGTGACGCCAGAAAAAGATGACGCGCACCACATGTGTGGATACCAGGGCTATGGGGTACTCGGAGCCGAGCCCATGGATTTCTATGGGAGTTGTCACTGGCAGCAGAGCTCGGTCCATGGCCCTGGCGGTCATGCAATGGGGGATATTTACAGGGGATAAGTAGATTTGAATAGTTCGTGACGCCACCTGTGGTATCTGATCAATTGGACCAGCGCTGCTATATGGATCTTCACAGGGGATGTTATGGGGCAGCTAGGTGGTAGGTCTCCCACAGGTGAGACCGGTCCCTGGAAGTCTATGGTGAATGTAGGGTGTAGGTAATAAAGCAGTCTCACTCAAGGCAATCTCTTTCCATACCTTTACTTGCAGATATTTCAGGCAGGTCCCGGGGAGCTGGTCGGGGTGGAGAATGCACATTCGGGATAACCGCTGAGCAGGTTAGAGGCCTCCTTTACTTCATATGTATGTGAGTCCAAACTTGCATGAAGCGAAGTTAACTCTGCAATCTCCAGCTTGTTTCAATAGCTGCAACGCCCGGCCGACATTGTGGTGGAGCCTTCTATATCTCTGATTTCCAGATGTTGGGGAGAACTAAGGCGTTGGGGCTGATCAGGCCTTGCCCGTCCTGTCCTCCCTGACTCTGTTTACGTATCAGCGCTTAGGGCTACCTTCTGCTACTTGTAGTCCAGAAAGCCTCCGGTTATCTTGTTACTAGGCGTGAAGCGCTAGCAACGCCTCGGACCCCGGTGTCCGGTGAATTAGTGCAGGTAATCCGGTACCTGAAGCACTTATCTCTGTCCTTCTCCACTGCGCCCTTCGCCCTGCTCTCACTCTTAACATAAGCACTTGTAGCTTTGATGGAAACGTCAGCTTTCTCCAGAGCTCACTGAACAGCTCTCAGTATCCTCCAAGTCCAGACTGGACTGACACTGAACTACACTGTACTAAGACAGGAAGCTGACTGACTGAACTCCTCTCCCTCCTTCACAGAACTGAACACTGGGAATGACTCACTCCTGAGTCTCCCAAGGCTTGAATCAACTTCAACACTGACTGCTACGTGTCACTCCCTTTTATACCCCTGATGGGTGTGTCTGAAAGTGTGAGTGACGTGAATGGATATCAAGCTTTTGCGGTTACCTTCCTTTGCATTTTCCTGGATTATGTGTGCCTGACATAGCTGGGCCACACATCCCCCCTTGGTTAAACACAGCACTCCCGGGCTGTAAAAGAGAAAAGAAAAACATTTTTGTTTTTGCGTTAAACATAAACATTTTTAACTCATCCCATCCGGGAGGTGAGGAATCTTTAACGTTACAATTTGTACATTAGAAAAATACAAAAGTATCAAAGTATCAAAACATTTCCATAAATACTAGTTAATATTCTTGTGGAGGACCCGCACCAAAAACCTCCCACGTGGTCCTGGGTGGGCTGCAGGACTTCACTGCTGCAGACCTCACTCTAGGCCACACCATACGGGTTTTTCTTCAGATGTAGTTCAAGGCTTTGTGTAAAACCAAGATAAGGCACCGTAGTGCAAACTATTTACATTTAAAGTTTTTGGACTGGCACAGTCCACAGCCACGCAGTCCATTGCATGGGAAAAGATACATTTCAAGTAATCACATTTCAAGACATATTAATGGAAATCACATTAATACTTTAACTTCTATTAAAGTGCAAAAATCTACTTTGTAAAACTTTATACAATTACCATTAACCTGTTAACTTTCATTATTTAATTCTTTTACCCAGCCGGGTATTCTACTCTAAGTTATGTAAACATCATACATATTATTAACCCTTAGTGACAGAGCCATTTTGCAGCTTAATGACGGGCCAATTTTTACAATTCTGACCACTGTCACTTTATGAGGTTATAACTCTGGAACGCTTTAACGAATCCAGCTGATTCTGAGATTGTTTTTTCGTGACATATTGTACTTCACGTTAGTGGTAAAAAATTTTTTATCTGACTTGCGCTTATTTATGAAAAAAACGGAAACATGGCGAAAATTTTGAAAATTTAGCAATTTTCAAATTTTCAACTTTTATGCCCTGAAATCAGAGAGATATGTCACACAAATTTCTTAATAAATAACATTTCCCACATGTCTACTTTACATCAGCACAATTTTGGGAACAAAATTTTTTTTTGTTACGAAGTTATAAGGGTTAAAAGTTGACCAGCAATTTCTCATTTTTACAACACCATTTTTTTTTAGGGACCACATCACATTTGAAGTCACTTTGAGGGGTCTATATGATAGAAAATACCCAAAATGGACACCATTCTAAAAACTGCACCCCTCATGGTGCTCAAAACCACATTCAAGAAGTTTATTAACCCTTTACGTGCTTCACAGGAACTGAAGCAATGTGGAAGGAAAAAATTAACATTTAACTTTTTTTGCAAAAGCTTTACTTCGGAACCAATTTTTTTTATTTTCACAAGTGTTAAAAGAAAAAATGAACCACAAAATTTGTTGTGCAATTTCTCCTGAATACGCCGATACCTCATATGTGGGGGTAAACCACTTTTTGGGCGCACGGCAGAGGTCGCAAGGGAAGGAGCGCCGTTTGACTTTTTCAATGCAGAATTGGCTGGACGCCATGTCGCGTTTAGAGAGCCCCTGATGTGCCTAAACAGTGGAAACCCCCACAAGTGACCCCATTTTGGAAACTAGACCCCTTAAGGAACTTATCTAGATGTGTGGTGAGCACTTTGAACCTCCAAGTGCTTCACAGAAGTTTGTAACGTAGAGCCGTGAAAATAAAAAATCATATTTTTTCCACAAAAACGATCTTTTCACCCCAATTTTTATTTTCCCAAGGGTAACAAGACCCCAAAAGTTTTTGTAAAATTTGTCCTGAGTACGCTGATACCCCATATGTGGGGGTAAACCACTGTTTGGGTGCATGGCAGAGCTTGGAAGGGAAGGAGCATCTTTTGACTTTTTTCAACGCAGAATTGGCTGGACGCCATGTCGAGTTTATAGAAGCCCTGATGTGTCTAAACGTGGAAACCCCCCACAAGTGACCCCATTTTGGAAACTAGACCCCCTAAGGAACTTATCTAGATGTGTGGTGAGCACTTTGAACCCCAAGTGCTTCACAGAAGTTTATAACGCCCGGGCGTGAAAATAAAAAATCATATTTTTTCCACAAACCTGATCGTTTAGTCCCCAATTTTTTATTTTCCCAAGGGTAACAGGAGAAATTAGACCACAAAAGTTGTTGTCCAATTTGTCCTGAGTACGCTGATACCCCATATGTGGGGGGGGACCACTGTTTGGGCGCACGGCAGGACTCGGAAGGGAGGGAGCGCCATTTGACTTTTTGAACGCCACGGCGTTTTTGGAAACCCCCTCATGTGCCTAAATAGTGGAAACCCCTCAATTCTAGCTCCAACCCTAACCCCAACACACCCCTAACCCTAATCTCAACCCTAACCCTAATACCAACCCTAATTCTAACTCTAACCCTAATTGTAACCCTAACCCTAGTTGTAACCCTAACCCTAGTTGTAACCCTAACCCTAATTCCAACCCTAACCCTAATTATAACCCTAACCCTAAGGCTGGGTTCATATTGCGTTTTACCAGCCCATTCAACACATAGCGTTGACGGGCTGGTAACGGTATAGCATAACGCGATCGCGTTATGCTATACCCGCTAGCGCAGAGGAATCAGCGATGATTCATCTGCGCTAGCGGTGACGGAGCCCAGACGCTGCAGGCCGCGTCCGAGGCTCCGTCACTGAATGGCGGCACGTCGCAAACGCATGCCGCTTTACGGCATGCGTCGCGATGCGCCCTCAAATGGGGGTGAATGGCAGCGCTAACGGACTGCGTTACACCGCGTTATACCGCGGTGTAACGCAGTCCGTCTAACGGACTGCCATAACGCAATATGAACCCAGCCTTATAATAGTAACCCTAACCCTAATGCTAACCCTAATTATAACCCTAATTATAACCCTAACCCTAATTATAACCCTAATTATAACCCTAACCCTAATGGAAAAATGAAAATAAATAAAATTTCTTTATTTTATTATTTGTCCCTAACCAAGGGGGTGATATAGGGGGGGTTTATGTACTGTTTTTTTTATTTTGATCACTGTGATAGTTTATCACAGTGATCAAAATGTACTGTTAGAGAATGAATGAATGATTTTTTTGAATTTGCCGCCAGGCAGATTCGGCGGGCGCACTGCGCATGCGCCCGCCATTTTTTTTTTACTGGAAGGAGACACCGGCTGAACGGAGGCCAGGGGGAGGACCGGAGTCGAGGGGGAGGATCGGACCGCACAGGGGGGGGATCGGAGGACACGGGACCCCTGCAGGTACAGGGGGGGGGTGAGATCGGGGGTCCCGGGACACTATTTCTCTCCCCTCTGATGTGCGATCACATCAGAGGGGAGAGAATTTACAGGCAGGATCGCGGCTGTGATTTCTCTTTTGCGATCGCCAGTATATGGCGATCGCAAAAGAGTGGTGACTGGGGGGGCCCCTATTATGTTCTCTAGGGTCTCGGCTACCCCAGGCAGCCGAGACCCCAGAGAAAATCGCCCATCCCCCCGTCACCTCGCGGCGGGCGCACCACTCGTGCGCCCACCATTTTAAAGCATGGCACCGGCACCGGGGGACACCGGAGGGCCCTGGGGCCATGAAGAGGGTTCGGGGGCCACAGTGGGGGTCCCGGGGACCCTTTTTCTCTGTCCTCTGATGTCCGATGACATCAGAGGACAGAGAAATTAAATGGCACATTGTTTTTTTTTTTTTTTGTTGCGGTCGCCGTTATAGGGTTAATAACGGCGATCGCAACATCGGTGTCGGTAAAAACCGACCCGATTCATGTTCTCTGGGGTCTCGGCTACCCCCGGCAGCCGAGACCCCGGAGAAAATGCACCTCTGGGGGGCGCTATTCACTTTTTCCACAGCGCCGTTAATTAACGGCGCTGTGGTTTAAGTACCCTTAATGACCGCCGTTAAAAGGCGTATCGGCGGTCATTAAGGGGTTAAACGTTTTAAATAATGTGCAATTCTGTCAAACTTCTTCATCAACTTTTTACAATTCTTCAGTTGCAGTAAACCCTGTCTGGGTCCTACTGGCTTTTATCTTCCTTCTTAGTAGTGGCGACGTTGACCTTTTCCATCCCTGGGGACAGAATAACACGATGCCCTTGTGTTCCATTACCAGCATATCGTGTCCTGCTATGTAGGTCTGGGTAGCGACAGTTCTCACTGTGGTCCCACCGGGTACTTCTTTTAGGTACGATGCAAGTGGCGTTGCTGAAGATGCCGCGGTAACTTGCGATGCAGTTTGCGATGCAGTTTGCGATGCGGATTGCGATGCAGATTGCGATGCAGGTTGGGGCCTAGGCGGCAGTGTTGACTGTGACGTTGGCTGCGATGCGAAGGGCGACGTAGGTCGAGAGGAGTACGCAGGGGGCGATGCCGGGGCACGGCCTGGTGCTGTTGGGGCCCGGGACTGGGACGCTGCGGTTTTATGTGCGTTACCGGCGTCGGGAACGGGGTCTCTGACAATGGAAACATTTAGGGCATACCATCCCTTTAAACCCCAGTGCCGGGTGTAATTAACGATGTCCCCATTTACCAGATCCCTTCCCGGATGACCGATGGGCAGGTGGGACTCCACATCCCGGCGGCTTACAAAGACTCCCGGATATAGGCCCGGTTCCCGGATAAAGCCCCAGCCCTTGCGGAGCTGAAATTCTACGATGCACCCCTGGCGCCGCGGTTCCCGTAGCGTACCTTTGTCTTTACGGATCATCTCTTTGTCGGCGAGGAACTTCTCATGCTGTTGTTGTCGGTTCCGTTGTATCTCCCTCTCTTCCTCCTGCCGTTGTCTCTTTTCCTCACAGCGTTGCCAGGCATTACTAGTTTGGAAGTCATAGGTCACGTCATCCAATCGCTCCATCTCGTCCCAGTCTATCTCCGGCAATGATGGCTGGGACCCCTCCGGAGTCCCTACCGGGGAATCGCAGTCTGCTGCGGCCTCCTGGCCTGGCTGTCACTCCGGAACGGGCAGGGCCTCCTCAGCCTCCTTCTCTTCCACCTCTCCATCGGTGGGATCAGGTACAGCACTTTTGGGGGCGGCCTCCGGTTGTCCTTCAGCCTTTTTCAGCAGGGACTTTGGAAAACCAAGTGATGGGGTGATGTCTGTGGGAGAGAACACTGCGTCCCACAGCAGCTGCTGTGTCTGGGCACGCCAGCGTCTCTCGGTCTCCTCCAAGTCGGCATGACGCTGGATTAGTCTTCTGAGCACCGCATTTTCTCTCTTTAATTCCAGTATAGCGGGGTCAGTGTCCCGATCTGGGGACAGCTCCGGCACAGGCAGTAAATCCTCCGGGGAGCAGGGTTTGTACGCCTCCGCTCCTCCGCACAGATTCTCCTGTCCTTCCGCCATCTCACTCCAGGCCAGACTGTGTTCTCCATCAGGAACAATCTGGTCTCTTCCGTGGAGGTGGGATTTGCATCTCCTCCTTTTTGCATAGAAGATGAAGAGGAGGCGTATTTCCTTAGCAGTGGGACAGGCTCGCACATTATAGTAGCATTTTGAGAGGGCGGCCATAACTTTCGCGCCACAGGGGGGGGGTACACGCCCACGAATGCACGCCCACCTTCTTCACCAGCGCCTCAGGGCGCGAACATGGCGGTAAAATGGCGGAAAAATGGCGCCAAAAATAACAGTCTTTTTCACAAAACAGTTCAATAGGCAACACAGGACTCACAATTTGCAAGCTTCGGATCCTGTTCGTGACGCCAGAAAAAGATGACGCGCACCACATGTGTGGATACCAGGGCTATGGGGTACTCGGAGCCGAGCCCATGGATTTCTATGGGAGTTGTCACTGGCAGCAGAGCTCGGTCCATGGCCCTGGCGGTCATGCAATGGGGGATATTTACAGGGGATAAGTAGATTTGAATAGTTCGTGACGCCACCTGTGGTATCTGATCAATTGGACCAGCGCTGCTATATGGATCTTCACAGGGGATGTTATGGGGCAGCTAGGTGGTAGGTCTCCCACAGGTGAGACCGGTCCCTGGAAGTCTATGGTGAATGTAGGGTGTAGGTAATAAAGCAGTCTCACTCAAGGCAATCTCTTTCCATACCTTTACTTGCAGATATTTCAGGCAGGTCCCGGGGAGCTGGTCGGGGTGGAGAATGCACATTCGGGATAACCGCTGAGCAGGTTAGAGGCCTCCTTTACTTCATATGTATGTGAGTCCAAACTTGCATGAAGCGAAGTTAACTCTGCAATCTCCAGCTTGTTTCAATAGCTGCAACGCCCGGCCGACATTGTGGTGGAGCCTTCTATATCTCTGATTTCCAGATGTTGGTGAGAACTAAGGCGTTGGGGCTGATCAGGCCTTGCCCGTCCTGTCCTCCCTGACTCTGTTTACGTATCAGCGCTTAGGGCTACCTTCTGCTACTTGTAGTCCAGAAAGCCTCCGGTTATCTTGTTACTAGGCGTGAAGCGCTAGCAACGCCTCGGACCCCGGTGTCCGGTGAATTAGTGCAGGTAATCCGGTACCTGAAGCACTTATCTCTGTCCTTCTCCACTGCGCCCTTCGCCCTGCTCTCACTCTTAACATAAGCACTTGTAGCTTTGATGGAAACGTCAGCTTTCTCCAGAGCTCACTGAACAGCTCTCAGTATCCTCCAAGTCCAGACTGGACTGACACTGAACTACACTGTACTAAGACAGGAAGCTGACTGACTGAACTCCTCTCCCTCCTTCACAGAACTGAACACTGGGAATGACTCACTCCTGAGTCTCCCAAGGCTTGAATCAACTTCAACACTGACTGCTACGTGTCACTCCCTTTTATACCCCTGATGGGTGTGTCTGAAAGTGTGAGTGACGTGAATGAATATCAAGCTTTTGCGGTTACCTTCCTGTGCATTTTCCTGGATTATGTGTGCCTGACATAGCTGGGCCACACAAATGCCTCTAGTGGCAGTGTTGGGAAATGTGTGTCGTGAATGAATATCAGGCTTTACAATTACCTTTCTGTGCATTTTCCAGGAGACATGTGTGCCTTGCGCAGCTGGGCCACACATCCCCCCCTAGTTAAACTCAGCACTCCCGGGCTGAAATAGAAAAGAAAAACATTTTTGTTTTGCATATAACATCAACATTTTAAACTCATCCCTTGCGGGAGGTAAGGACTCTTTAACGTTACATTTTGTACAATGGACATTAGAAAAATATCAAAAATACTTTTCAATAAATATATACAGTATAAGACAAGATTCTTGTGGAGGACCCACACCAAAAACCTCCCACGTGGGTCCTGGGTGGGCTGCAGGACTTTATTGCTGCAGACCTCACTCTAGGCCACACCATACGGGTTTTTCTTCAGAGGTAGTAAGGCTTTATGTAAAACCAAGATGGGGCACCGAAGTGCGAACTATTTACAATAAAGTTTTTGGGCTGGCACAGTCCACAGCCACGCAGTCTTTTGCATATGAAAAGCACATATTTCACATATCAAGAGAAATCACATTTCAATAAACCTTTACCCAGCCGGGTATTCTACTTTAAATATGCAAACATTATTAAACATTTCAATAAAGTGCAAATTTTTCTTCAATAAAACTTCTTCAACTTTATACATGTTCAGGTGCAGTAAACCCCTGTCTGGGTCCTACTGTTTTTCATCTTTCTTGCTTATGACAATTACTTTTTCCATCCCTGGGGCCAGAAGTATACGATGCCCTTGGGAACCCATCACAAGAAGATCGTGTCCTGCAACATACGTTTGCGTAGCCACATCTTTTGGTTGATCCTCCAAGGACCCAACGGGTACATCCTCAGAGTAGAACGCAGGTCGCGTTGTAGAAGGTGCCGCAGTGTACAATTCAGGTTGCGATGCAGAAGTGCACGCAGGGGGCGATGCTGAAGTGGTCACAGGTTGCGATGCAGAGCAAGATCTGGGTAGAGAAGTGTACGCAGGGGGCGATGCTGGTGCACGGCCTGGCACTGTGGGAGCCGGGATTGGGACGCTGCGGCATGGTGTATGTTACCGGCGTCGGGGACGGAGTCGCTGACAATAGAGACGTTTAGGGCATACCATCCTTTTAGACCCCAGTGACGTGTGTAGCTAACGATGTCCCCGTTTATGAGATCCCTTCCCGGGTGTCCGATGGGCAGGTGGGACTCCACATCCCTGCGACTCACGAAGATCTCCTGATACAGGCCCGGCTCGTGGATGAAGCCCCAGCCCTTGTGGAGTTTGAATCCGGTGATGCACCCCTGACTCCGCGGTTCCCGGAGCGTACCTTTATTCCTGCGGACACTCTCCTTGTCGGCGAGGAACTCCTCATGGTACCGCTGACGGATCTGCTGCGCTTCTCTCTCCTCCTGCTGCCGTCGCTTCTCCTGATCACTGCGTCGCTGCTCGTTTTCCACTTTTGCAGCATAGGTGATGTCATCCAGATACTCCATTTGCTCCCAATCGATTTCTGGCAGAGATGGCTGGGACCCCTCCGGTGTTCCTACCGGGGAACTGTAGTCTGCTGCGGCCTCCTGGCCTGGCTGGCTGCTGCGACATGTCTGCGCCCCCCTAGTTAATCTTGGCCTACCTTCTCTGAAGGCTGCAGCTTTGCAGGCACCGCGGTGGAGACAGGACCTGTGTCGCTGGCGCTCTGACGTCAGAGCGTTTACTGAAGCTCTCTACAGGACCTGCCGCCGCGTCAGCGTTGGGGGCGTGTTCAGGACTCAGCGCGCTTTTGCAGGTACGCCCACGAATGCACGCCCACCTTCTTCACCAGCGCCTCAGGGCGCGAATATGGCGGCAAAATGGCGGACAATGGCGCCAAAAATCACCAAAAACTGCACACAGGACTCGCAAATTGTAAGCTTCGGATCCTGTTCGTGACGCCAGAGATGACGCGCACCACATTGGTGGTACCAGGGCTATGGGGTACTCGGAACCGAGCCCATGGAAGTCTATGGGGAATGTCACTGGCAGCAGAGCTCGGTCCGTGGCCTGGCGGTCATGCAATGGGGGAATATTTACAGGGGATTTTAGAATAGTTCGTGACGCCACCTGTGGTTTCTGATCTGATTGACCAGCGCTGCAGGGTAGATCTCCGAGGGGATGTTATGGCAGCTAGATGTTAAGTCCCCACAGGTGGGACTGTTCCCTCAAAGTCTATGGTGGTAATGCAGGGTGCGGATAAGAAGTCAGTCACACACAATGCAGTCTCTTTCCATACCTTTACTTGTAGATGTTGCAGGTAGGACCCGGGAAGCTGGTCAGGTTGGAGAATGCATATTCAGGAAACTGTTGAGCAGGTTAAAGGCCTCCTTTCTCCTTAAAGTGTATGTGAGTACAAACTTGCATAAAGTCAAGTGCAACTCTTTCAATAGCAACTACGCCCGGCCAACATTGTGGTGGAGCCTTCTATGTCTCTGATTATCAGATGTTGGAAAGAACTAAGTCCTTACTTTTGCGGTGCACTGGCTCAAAGTCCCTGTTCTCCCTGACTCCGGTTACGTATCAGCGCTTAGGGCTACCTTCTGCGACTTGAAGTCCAGCAAGGCCTCCGGTTTTCTTATTATTAGACGTGAAGTACTAGCAATGCTTCGGACCCCGGTGTCCGGTTTACTAAGTGAAGGTGATCTGTCACCTATGTCACTTGTCTTTCTATCTCCACTCGCCCGTCGCCCTGCTCTCGCCCTTAACATAAGCACGGTAGCAGTGGGTGTTGTCGTAAGCTTTCCTTCCAGTGCTCACTGACCTGTTCTCAGTTGACTCGATGTTGTAGCTCCTGTGATTCCCTTCCTTCTTTCCCTCCTTCCAGACTCTGTCCAGAGCGGCTATCAGGAACTCTGTCAAACTGATTTCAATGCACGCTCTGAGAGTCACTTTCCACGTCCTTAAGGAACACACGCAGCTTGTTCTGAGGTAACAGGTTAAATGTAGTTCTGACTAGGCTAGAGTGATTCTTTACACTCCTACTAGCCTCCACTTCAAACATGAACTCAATTCGCTCTGTCAGGAACTAGTCTGTACTCCTCTTCCTCCAAGACTAGAAACTGAACTCTTCTGTCCTGAGACAGGAAACTAATCTCATCTCGCCACTGCTACGTCACACTACTAAATAGTCTAAAATGCCTCTAGTGGCAGTGTTGGGAAATGTGTGTCGTGAATGAATATCAGGCTTTACAATTACCTTTCTGTGCATTTTCCAGGAGACATGTGTGCCTTGCGCAGCTGGGCCACACATCTGCACACTTCAAGAGCTTACTTTCCACTTTCCAGGGTAACAGACAGTCCTTCAGCTTTTTGGAAACAACTCTCCCTCACAGCTCGTCTGAGGTAAAACCAACAACTCCTCTCAGATCAAACTCTCATCTGCACTGCCCTCAGGCTAATCTAACCGCCGTCTCTCCACTACCCTTATATATATAGATACTCTTCAAGGGCTCCCTCTGGTGGCTCCAGGGAAAAGTGAAGGTGTGAATGAATATCAGGTGTGAGTGTGGGTTTACCTTCTGTGCATCCTCCTGGGTAATGTGGCTCCAAGCGCAGCTGGGCTACACATAACTCCAATTGCGATGCAGTGTTGGAACCTAGTCTAATGTGTACGAGGGGCCTTTACTTTCCCCTGTAGATTCTTACCTGTACTCTACTGATATGAGCGAGCCATCGCATACAGCTTTTCAGGAATGCACTAGGTGACAACTACAAATTTCTACATAAGCGCATTTTTGCTGTAGTCACTACATCGCATCTAGATAGCTTCCTTTTGGTAATGTAAGGCTACTATTTTCCTCCAGTCCTCTGTGACCATTCATGCAGTCTGCTAAAGTTTGCACACTGCCTATGACATGACTACTGAACACTGCTGCAAAGAGCTCAGTGTCATGCCTGCAGGTGGCGCACGTGGTTCATGGACCCACTGTGTCAAGCCTGCCTAGGAGGGATGTAGTTAATCAGCTAGCTGGTGTTCACTGGAGCCCCTGAAGGTGCAGTCAGGCTTAAGCTGCAGGTAGCCGCTAGGTACCACTACTAGGCAGTCCCCGGTACCACAGCTGCCGATCACAATGATCGGGTTCGCTGGACGTGAACACGGGAGCAGAATTACAGACAGGAAGGATTCGTAGACTGACAGGACAGTATGGGCAACGCAGCCTTTGGAAATAGGTACTCGCTCAGACACACAAGTCTCTGGAAATGGTTTAGGGACCGCTGACGTGGTTACAAAGTTCAGGTACCACCGGAGTGGCTTCAGGGTAACGTATAAACTACACAGAACTACAGGAACAGTACAGGATAGGGAAAAAACTATATTACACAAAGGATGGGGGACCTGGCAACATGCAGTTGCACACACACCAACTACCACTAAATAACTATAGGGGTTTCTCAAGCACCTCCCTATTGGAAGGGTGTCTTTCATAAAAGATGCCTCACAGCTATTGGTTGAGGGCATCATTGCAGGTATCTGTGCTGCGCTTTTAAGAGCAGGTGAGCACTCGCGCACTAGTCGTGCCACCATAAGTCAGAGCGGCGTGCACAGGGGAAGGAGGGAGAGGAGTGTTAGGACGCTGCCGCAGCCGGAATATTGAGTATGCCAGCGTCCCCACATGTAGGGAAGAGGGGAACCATACGGGGATGCCAGCAATGGGTGTCACACTCAGACGGTAGCCTCTCCTGTACCTCTGGTCAGAGGCATCCTGCTCCCAGCTTGTATAACTGTAGATTCTTTTAGATTCACACTTATCCACAGCTACTTTTGGGCTGGCTTGTTTAGGCATCATAAGACATATTTACTAGAAAAAGAATGATGCAGGAAAGATATAAATCTTTGTACCATGTTAGCCGGTAGATTTTGAAAGTGTAGTTGATATATATACTAAGGCTAGTTTCACACTAGCGTTTCACCGGTCTGCGCATGGGCATCGCTAAGTTCCGGCCCCCGACTGCACCTCCTCCCGGCCGCTCCGCCTATGGACGCATGACGCTGCATGTGACCTGCGTACCCTATCTTTAGCATTGGGTACACAGGCCGTGCGCAGGTATGCATTTGCCGGCTCATGCGTCCTTTTGACGCACCTTGTTGCATTTTGGTGCACTCGGCGCACCGTCTAAAGGACGCATGCGCCGGCAAACGCATACCTGCGCACGGCCTGCATACCCAATGCTAAAGATAGGGTAGGCAGGTAACAAGCAGCGTCATGCACCCATAGGCGGAGCGGCCGGGAGGAGGCACGGCCGGGGGGTGGAGCTTAGCGGCGGCCGTGCGCCGACCGACGCTGGTCAGTGAAACGCTAGTGTGAAACTAGCCTTATACAGTCAGTCATAAAGGCTTTGCAGAAAGTGCAAAGCCAGACAGAAAGGATCAGGAGGGTCATCCATAGACCCCTGAAAGGCAAAAACTAGTGGGCCTTATTAAAATATTGAATATTCGAAATACTGTATGTGCTGCTATCGTCTGATGATGTGGAAAAGTGTGGGCTAATCCAGGCTTTGTTCATTTTTATGAGAGTGAGCCTGTCTGCATTCTCTGTTGACAGGTGAAGCGTCGGTCTGTTATGCCCCCTGGGGCAGCACTAAAAACCCGCTCAAAGACAAGACACTAGCAGCAGGGCAGCACAACACCTCCAAGGCATAGAGGGACAGATCATGCCAGGTGTCTAGCTTTGAGACCCAATAGTTGAAAGTCACAGAGGAATTAGGGAGTACGCTGGTTAAAAACTGTTCACTCATTGTCAAAAATCAGGCCCTGGGCGCAGAGCTGGTGACATGAAATTAGCCCAGGCTTATAACAGTTTACCCGTGCCTCTGCTGTGTGTCTCCATGGCCTCTCTTCCTTGGTTGGTCAAGGAGGCTTGCCCCTGTCTCTAGCGTTGTCTTATGGGAATTTTTTCAACATTTTTTCCACAATGACCTTCTGGTGTAGCACCATTTTAGAAGACCTCTCTGCCTCAGGAGGAAGAGATGCAAAGTTCTCCTTGTAGCATGGGTCTAGTAGAGTGAACAGCCAGTACTCTTTTTTTGCCAAGATGAATCTAACACAAGGGTCATGGGAAAGTCAGCGGTACATAAAGTCGACCATATATGCCAAGCTCCATACAGCCAACACTTCCCTGTCTCCACTATGATGATGACTCTCCATCTCCTCCTCCTTCTCTTCCTCCTCATTCCCATCCTCAGCCCATCCACGTAGGAGAGACGGGACGAAGGTTGTGTTGCTACCAGCTCCTCTTTCTCCTCTTCAGCATCCACCTCATTATTGATACCCAATCCACGCTGAGCAGATGAGAAGCTGGGCTGGCTACAATCTCTCTGTGTTATGTCTTCCTCCATCCCCACCCGGTCCGCATGCAAAGCTTCATATTTAATTGTGAGCAGTGTGAGGCAGCGACCAGTGTTATTTGTGAGGGTCACTACAGTATGTGTCCCCTCGGATGTTCTCAGAAGTGTATTGAGGCCGCGGAAGTGCATTGCAGTCAAAGACTTAGCTGTTATTGCAATGCAGAATAAAAGTAAGTGTAGTCTTGGACAAGCTATTTGTCCAGGGCAGATTTAGGAAAACCTGCCATGGGCTTTTATTTTTTAAAATGGACTACAGGATGGTAGTGGGCCGGCCTGTTTCCTCTCCCCCAGCCCCAGGTTTTCCATGTGGCCTACATCCACAGGTTCTTTTGTAAAGACCCCTGCAGCAAAGGGGTAGGTGTGTCAATTTAGAGTTTGCAACCTGCGGAGCATTCGGCTCTGCAGAAGCTCATCCTGTGTGAGTTAACACAGAGCCAGTAGAGTGAACTCCTGGCACTGCACAGCGTTATACAGTGGTGCCGTTGTCCTCGGCAACCGAACTCACTAACTCTTTTGTTTCCCAGCTGCGATCTGGAGGATACAGTATGCTGTACATTGTGTGAGTGTGGACATTAAACACGTGTGCTGTGAACTTTTCCTGTGGTCACAGTCTGTCACACTGAACCAACCCCGCGGCTCTACAGCAGCAACTGTTTAAGTAGGCACAGAACCAGGATAAAATCTCTGACTATGGCATCTTCGCCGCACACCATCTTTATGGAGTCCATAAAGTCTTGAAGAACCACACAAATGTCAGATATCCGTGCTTTCTCTTCAGTTGTTATGAGCGGAGGCTGACCAGAATGCCGATGGGCATGTTGGAGCTGGTACTTCACCACTGGCTACTTCTGCTCACAAAGCTTTGCCAGTCTGTGCAGTGTAGAGTTCCATCATGTGGTGACATCGCACACCTGTCAGTGAGCTGGAACTTGCATGTGCTGCTGCAATACTGCTAGATCAGTGACAGCTGTGGCCGACTTGCGGAAAAGGGCGCTGATGTGATGTCCCTTGACCAGAAGCTCTGGCAAATTTGGGTATGTTTTCAGAAACTGCTGAACTACCAAGTTGAACACATGTGCCAAGCATGGTATGTGTGTCAGCTTGTCAAGCTTCACAACTAAAGATGCAGGGTGGGGATTCGAGTTTTACATCGAGGACCGCCCATTGTTCACTGAGTAACGATCACATCTAAGCACCGTGATACTCGAGTGATAACTGAGTGTCACCGAGCATGTTCACGCATTCCTAAGGATTATTCATGGTCGCATTGGTCACATTATTTACTCCATCATTAGCAATCTTGATATGGCTTGTACATAGTTTGGTCTTTTCTGTAGTAACATACGGATGCGAAACCCGGATGATAAAGAAACAAGACAGAAGTAAAATGTGTGCCTTCAAAATGTGGGGCTGGAGAAGGATGTTAGCAATACCTCGGATGGCAAAAAGAACAAGCAAATCAATTCTGGAACAAATCAAGCCAGACTTGTAACTTAAAGCAAAGATCACCAAGCTACGACTTGTCTACTTTGGATGCATCATACGAAGAGAGCGATCACTGGAGAAGGACATCATGATCAGAAGAATAAAAGGAACAAAGCAAAGAGGAAGATTAGCAACCTCATGGCTTGATACTTTCAAAATAATAGCGGAGAAGACCATGTTGGACCTATCTAGCTTTGCGCAAGATTGATCTTCCTACAGATTGTTCATCCATCAAGTCGCCACTACTTGAGACCCTTTTAAAAAATAAAAGTAGGGTGCTAAGTGGTCAGAATCTGCAGTTTTCCAATGCAGGTTTTTAGCGCACGGCTTGTAAAGATCTAACATTGACAACGAGAATGCCAAAAATATTCCAATCCATCATCCATTTCCTGTTAGGATTGTTCTTTTTAATTAATCTTTTAGTTCTTTGCTTTTACATTTTTTTTTTACTTTTTATCTGGAGATAAAACAGGTTTTAATCTTTCGGATGCCATAAGATCTCATCTTAATTCTAGGCGTTTATACAATGTAGTCTACCATATGGAATTAAAATGAAGTTAAGAGATATGTCTGTGCTATTTTCTTCAGGCAATGGCTTACATTATGCAATGCAGCTGAGTAAAGATGTTGGATGTGAATTAGTCGGCTCGGGATAAGTGTCTTCTGATGTGCAGTTTCCAATTAAAGTCAGTTATTGTGCCTTCATCGCCATTTTTTCGGAATATTTTATTTCTGATCTTTAACTCTGCTTTGACTAGATAATTATAATTGTATGGGCCCATTAAATTGCATCAGTATGCATGTTTGACATTGAAATGCTTTTATCACGGAAAGGAACATGATTAAAGTAACAGGCAGATACTAGGATTTTTGAAAATTGTTTCACCTTACTTAGTCTTTGTGATGTGTCTGGGAATTGTAAAAAAAAAATACTCTCAGCAGTTATACAACGGAGGAATTACCAAATTACGGAAAAAGGGGACTAAACAGCAAAATATCTTGTTACAGAAAAGTGAGAAAAGTAACAGATTTCTGTCTACTCTTGATTAAAGAGTCACTACACAAAGTACAGAACTGTGCCACTTCTGTGCACCTCACCACCTTGAGTGAGTTGATCGGTGAAGGTGTCGGGAGCCAAACCATCATCAATTTCATATTAATGACCAACCTAAGGATAAGACATCAATATACATGAGCGAATAGATCCAAAACTAATTAAATTTGTTATGAATTTCCAGAAAAATTCAGATTCTAGGAAATGAGAAATGTTTAAAATTTGATTTGCATAAATTCATAAAAAATGGCGGCTAGCCCGATGCCATTTTGCCACATTCTCTTGAGGGATGCGAAAGGGTTTAAATAAAGAGAGACATTATATACGCCTCCTTACACCCCAGCCATAGGTCCTCAGTCTTTGTTCATGGATCATTGACGTACATGGCCCTCCTTATTATTATTATTATTATTAATATTTATTTCTATAGCACCATTGATTCCATGGTGCTGTACATGAGAAGGGGTTACATACAAATTACAGGTATCACTTACAGTAAACAAACTAACAATGACAGACTGATACAGAGGGGAGAGGACCCTGCCCTTTCGGGCTTACATTCTACAGGATTGTGGGGCAGGAGACAGTAGGTCGGGGGGTTGCAGCAGTTCTGGTGTTGGTTGAGGCAATAACTCCGGTAGTGGTGAGGAGGCAGCAGGGTCATTGCAGGCTGTAGGCTTTCCTGAAGAGATGGGTTTTCAGGTTCCGTCTGAAGGATCCGAATGAGTTTGATAGTCGGATGTGTTGGGGCAAAGAATTCCAGAGGATGGGGGATATTCGGGAGAAGTCTTGGAGGCGGTTGGGTGAGGAGCGAATAAGTGTGGAGGAGATAAGGATGTCTTGGGAGGATCGGAGATTACGTGAGGGAAGATATCGGGAGATTAGTTCAGAGATATAAGGAGGAGACAGATTATAGATGGCCTTGTAGGTCAGTATTAGTAATTTGAACTGGATACGCTGAGGGAATGGGAGCCAGTGAAGAGATTTGCAGAGGGGAGAAGCGGAGGAGTAGCAAGGAGAGAGGTGAATTAGTCGTGCAGCAGAGTTAAGGATGGACTGGAGAGGTGCGAGGGTGTTAGCAGGGAGGCCAGAGAAAAGGGTGTTGCAGTAGTCGAGGCGGGAGATGATGAGGGCGTGCACAATCATTTTAGTAGATTGAGGGTTGAGGAAAGGACGGATTCTTGAAATATTTTTGAGCTGAAGGCGACAGGAGGTAGAAAGAGCTTGGATGTGCGGTTTGAAGGACAGGGCAGAGTCAAGGGTTACTCGAGGCAGCGGACTTCTGGTACGGGGGAAAGCGTGATGTCGTTAATTGTGGTAGATAGGTCAGGTAAGGAAGATCTGTGGGATGGGGGAAAGATTATGAGTTCAGATTTGTCCACATTGAGTTTGAGGAAGCGGGAGGAGAAGAAGGAGGATATGGCTGATAGACACTCCGGGATTCTGGATAGCAGAGAAGTGATGTCTGGGCCAGAGAGGTAGATCTGAGTGTCATCAGCGTAAAGGTGGTACTGGAATCCGTGGGACTTTATGAGTTGCCCCAGGCCAAGTGTATAGATTGAGAAGAGTAGGGGTCCTAGAACAGAGCCTTGGGGAACTCCAACAGAGAGAGGGTGGGACGAGGAGGTAGTGTGGGAGTGGGAGACGCTGAATGTGCGGTTGGAAAGGTATGAGGAGATCCAAGATAGGGCGAGGTCTTTGACGCCAAAGGAGGAAAGAATCTGTAGTAGAAGGCAGTGGTCAACTGTGTCAAAAGCAGAGGACAGGTCAAAAAGCAGGAGTATAGAGTATTGTCCGTTTGCTTTGGCTGTAAGTAGGTCATTAGTAATTTTGGTCAGGGCTGTCTCAGTGGAGTGATGGGGGCGGAAACCAGATTGTAGAGTGTCAAAGAGCAAGTTAGAAGAGAAGTGGTAGGAAAGCTCAGCGTGGACATGCAGCTCCAGGAGTTTGGAAGCGAATGGGAGCAGCGATATTGGGCGATAGCTGGACATAGCGGTTGGGTCGAGGGTTGGCTTTTTAAGGATAGGCGTGATTGTGGCATGCTTGAAAGCAGAAGGGAAGGTACCAGAAGTTAGTGATAGGTTGAAGAGGTGGGTTAGGGATGGAATAATAGTGGTGGTGAGGTTGGGGAGGAGGTGGGTTGGGATGGGGTCAAGTGCACAGGTTGTGAGGTGCGATTTGGAGAGAAGACAATTAAGCTCCCCTTCAGTTATGTTGGAGAGGGAGGTTATGGGGTTGGGCATTGGTCTGGTATACAAAGTGGTTGAGGTGGTTGAACAATGAAGACTTGCCTTGTTTGGTCGATCTTATTTTGAAGTGTGTGGCAAAGTCCTCAGCAGAGATGAGGGAGGTAGGAGGGGGCAGTGGTGGGCGGAGGAGGGAGTTAAAAGTTTTGAATAACTGTTTGGGGTTGTAGGATAGGGAAGATACGAGGGTTGTGAAGTAAGCCTGTTTAGCAGAGGTGAGGGCAGATTTGAAAGAGAGTGTTGCTTGTTTGAATGCAGTGAAGTCGTCTTGCGAATTTGTTTTTTTCCAGCGCCGCTCTGTAATCCTGGACACTTGCCGGAGCTTTTTAGTGGTGTTATTGTGCCAGGGTTGTCTGTTGGTACGTCGCACTCTGCCATGAACGAGAGGGGCGACCGTATCAATAGCCAATGTGAGAGTGGCATTGTAGAAAGCAGTGGCAGTGTCTGTATCGTGGAGTGAGGATATTGATGCCAGTGAAAGAATAGAGTCAGAGAGTGTGTGGATGTCTAGGTGTGCAAGGTGTCTGCGGGGGTGCACGTGTTGCTGGACATGGGTGACAGGAGAGGAGGACAGGGATGAGAAAGTGAGTAGATGGTGGTCAGATAGAGGGAGAGGGGAGGTGGTGAAGTTAGATAGAGAGCAGAGGCGGGTGAAGACCAAGTCTAATGTATGACCATCCGTGTGGGTGGCTGAGGAGGACCACTGAGTAAGTCCAAAGGATGAAGTAAGGGACAGAAGTTTGGAGGCTGCTGACTGAATGGTATCAGTGGGGATGTTGAAGTCACCCATGATGATGGTGGGGATGTCAGTGGAGAGAAAGTGAAGAAGCCAGGTAGTGAATTGGTCGATGAAGGCAGCGGTCGGGCCTGGAGGTCGGTATATGACGGCCACTTGGAGGTTGGAGGGAGAGTAGATGCGGACAGAGTGGACTTCAAAGGAAGGGAGGATTAGGGAGGGAAGAGGTGGGATTGTGTTAAAGTTGCAGTTAGAGGAAAGGAGAACACCCACTCCTCCACCATGTCTGTTTCCAGGGCGAGGAGTGTGGGTGAATTGGAGGCCACCGTAACACAGCGCAGCAGGGAGGCGGTGTCAGAGGGTGTCAGCCATGTTTCTGTGAGGGCGAGGAAAGCAAGATTGCGAGAGAGAAAGAGGTCATGAATCACATGAAGCTTATTGCAGATGGAGCGGGCATTCCAGAGTGCTCCAGAGAGAGGGAGCAGGGGGGTGGGTGTCAATGGCACAGGTTTTACGTTGGAAAGATTGCGGTAGTTCCTATTAGATAGGGAGCGGTAGGAAGGAGTACTAATGGTGGGTATGAACTGTGGAGGTCCAGGATTGGGAGATATGTCACCAGCAGTGAGGAGGAGCAGAGAAAGGGAGAGCAGGTGGGAGAAGGAGAGAGGGAAGCTTGTTTTGTGTTTTATTAGGACAGATTTGAGGTTGAGGAGCAGGTCAGCAGAGGAGGACAGGTGGGGAGGAAGGAGGTAAGGGGAGATGATTATTTGATTAGAGGGTGCTGGGGTTTGGGGATAGCGAAGGAGAGAGAGGATTAACGGAGCAAACACTGTGAAGGCATATGTAAACATGGTGAAAGAGTAAGATGGGTAATTAGAAAAGCCAGGTACAAGAAATTAGAAGTGCTTACTCAGCAGACATACCCAAAAAGACATAGTGTGGGGTCCTGACTCCTGCCGTGACTAACTGCCGTTGAAATAACTGCAGCTTCTCTGTACTTTTGCTGCAGTGGTACTTCTGGTGCAGTTGCGTGCCTGACCCCACACGCGTGCCCCCCTTAGACTGCTACTGAATATATAGGACTGAGTAGAGGATCAGGTGGGAGGAGTTATGGTAGCTGCTTTGGGATAAATTAGCAGCTGCCCAGCACACCAGGGGAGGATAGACAATCAAAGGCACAGGGCCTGGCTGTATCCATATGCTGGTAACACCTTGCACCTGATAGCATATCTACTGGCCCCAGCATGGCTATACAGCAGTAAGTATTGAATACAATGCAACAAATTAATTTAGCAAACATTCAGCAGCCACTGTTATATACCATTTAAAGGAAAAGTTGAACAGTAGTAAGTCAGATCCCAGCAAGCAGAGGTTGTAGAGATTGTACCATTTAAAGGAAAAGTTGAACAGTAGTAAGTCAGATCCCAGCAAGCAGAGGTTGTAGAGATTGTACCATTTAAAGGAAAAGTTGAACAGTAGTAAGTCAGATCCCAGCAAGCAGAGGTTGTAGAGATTGTACCATTTAAAGGAAAAGTTGAACAGTAGTAAGTCAGATCCCAGCAAGCAGAGGTTGTAGAGATTGTACCATTTAAAGGAAAAGTTGAACAGTAGTATGTCAGATCCCAGCAAGCAGAGGTTGTAGAGATTGTACCATTTAAAGGAAAAGTTGAACAGTAGTAAGTCAGATCCCAGCAAGCAGAGGTTGTAGAGATTGTACCATTTAAAGGAAAAGTTGAACAGTAGTAAGTCAGATCCCAGCAAGCAGAGGTTGTAGAGATTGTACCATTTAAAGGAAAAGTTGAACAGTAGTAAGTCAGATCCCAGCAAGCAGAGGTTGTAGAGATTGTACCATTTAAAGGAAAAGTTGAACAATAGTAAGTCAGATCCCAGCAAGCAGAGGTTGTAGAGATTCCTTATGTGACCGAATGAGCTTCAGCCCCAGAAGAACCAAAAATGCGGATGATCTCTGTTGGGTTAAGGAGTCAAGTGAGGACCTAGAACAGGTGAGCATAATAACAAGAATTGCGGTATTTTTGTTTTGGAATGAATTCTTATAAGAACAAATATACCAGTGAATATTAATTTCACTCATCTCTCTTTATCAATATCAATGTCTCTGAAAATCACTTTAAGGCATGAGCTTGCATAGTAATTGATAGGACCCATCAAAAATTTACGAGGCCCCATTGAGAGCTCTGCCAAATTTTTGCATTTTGCTTCAGGTAAAAACAATCTAGTGTGAATAATTTCATAATTTATGTGAAGGGGTTGTGTTTTTTATGCCTTGAATTCCCTTGTTTAAGCCTATGTGCAAATGGCATCATTCAGAAGTTTTCTCTGGTGACACCAACGGCCATTTTCCTGAGGTGGCTTCTCCGGTAGCTTTACTGTCGTTCTTGCAGATTTCACTCTATACCAGGGTGGATAAAAATCATGATTTTTTTAAAAAAATCAAAAAAATCGGATTTTTTTGATTTAAATCGGATTTTTTTGATTTAAATAGGATTTTTTAATCAAGTTGTACACAAGCAAAACTTTGTCTTTTTGCAAATCAAATTATTTTACACAAATAAAAATATTAAAACAGTTGATGATTATGAAACCTAATAATTTTTATTTGCACTATTAAACAATCAGAATTGAACTACAGAGAGTAAGTACTTTTTAACAATAGCCTATCTCTAACGTTTGAAGTAAGCAAACATCTTCAGTGAATACATCAGTCCTTTAAGCCTACTGTTTATTTAGGACTTTTAATAGGAAAACTAGTTGTCCTGCTTTAGCAGTTCCTAAGCGGTTTCGGACTGTTGTGTGCACAAAACCAAATGAAGAAAACAATCTCTCTACTCCTGCCGATGAAGCCGATGCAGTCAGTAGCTGAGTAGCTACATTTATTATCTTCGCTGGAAGAACAAGTGATTGCGACTTCCACCAGTCCAGTGGTTTTAGTTCATTAACGACGTTATCTGCAAACATGTATTTTTGAAATGGTGCAGATTCACACTTCAATTTCAGCACAGTTGCCACAATGTCATGGTTAGTATTGGCGAGCCACTTTGTCTTTCAAATATTTTGTACAAGCCGCTCTTTCTTTGTCGTATACAGCCTGAAGATGTTTTCCTGAGATATCAAATCTACTTGGTGGTTTGTAGCCTGGTCTTATTCCTTCTATCATTTGTACAAACAATGGTGTTCAACTAGTCGGAAAGAAGAATTGGTTGCAAATATGAATTTAGCAATTAATTCATCAAAATGTTCTTTCTGGCTCGTCGTAGTCTTTAAGAGGAATTTTTCTACACTTTACACGCAAAGTTTTTTGTTGGGCTGCTTTGTTGAAGTTGTACCCAGATATTGATTGTCACGTGCAGCACAAGCCATATTTGACCCTGAAAGCACAGTAATTAAAAATATAATTCGACTGCGTATTTGAAGAAATATAACGAAAATATTTTGAAACAAACTTTTTGAACAATGTAATGGTCCTCGTCCTATAAGGGCTGTCTCAAAAGTTATGCTACTCAAGTTTCCGGTGAAGTTGCTGTAATACTAGTAATATCAGAGCAACTGAAAAAAATTATGTCACAAAAGTTTTAAAAATGTTTTTTTAAAAAAATGGTCAATTTGGCAGACTTCAAAAGTGAATTGTAGCCTACAATAAAAAAAAAAATAGGCGTATACACACTCTTTTATTTTTACTTAACGTTAATCTTCTGTGAAATATTGCCTTAACATAAATTTAAATTCTATACTCCAGAACTAGTGCTAGAAATTTTTCTTTTCATAGACTTTAACCATCCCAGTAAAACGTCTGTTAAAATAGGTTGTAATTGCCAGACTTACCACTAGTGCTAGGGTCCTGGTGCATAAGAAGCTGTGGGGGTTCATTGACATTAGTTGTATCACTATCAACATCTTCATTTCCCTTCTGGTTGCAGTTTTCATAATGTGATTTCAAACGGCAAACAAGTCCTTGGATATCCTTTTGACAGTATTTGCACTTTGCTCTCCCACCTTTCTTTCCAAGCTCTGCTGGCATCTCAACAAAATGAACCCAAATAGGGTCTCTCTTACGACCTGCCATGGCTCACGCAGATCACTTCTGAAGTTTGATTGTTACTACAGCCAAGTACTGCTGACTGACTATCCAACAAGTTTGGGCATGTCAACGGAATGGAAAAAGAAACTGAAACCAAGCTACAGAAAGTGAAACCAAGCTAGAAGTGTGGAGTTAATTGAACAATGATTGAAAGTTTTAGATTTTAATCGTGATTTATATTAAAAAAATCTTTTGATTTAAATCAGTGATTTAAATCATGATTAAAATCACGATTTAAATCGATCTGATTTAAATAGAAAAAAATAATTTGATTTAAATCATGATTTAAATCGTTGATTTAAATCGGCGTGATTTAAATCAATCCACCCTGCTCTATACTATAGAGAACGGGCAGTTTCCTAGTAGAATCCACCTGAAGAATGATCATATCACTTCTTTTAACCACTTCAGGCGTAATCCACTTGAAAAAGGGACCTTGTGCACACACCCTTATTACAAAGTATCCTGATTGGCATCATAATCGCCGAAGGAACAGGAACAGTTGCGTAGCCGGGAACAATCCCAAGGGTCATCACCAGCCATAGCAAACTGTAGAATAAAAAAGAACTGAAATCAGAGGATGAGCCAATGGGCAACACCAAGTGAAACAACATGTACCAAGGGATGAGATGCGAGCAAAGTCCAGGAACAAAGTAAATGTTCTATCTCAGGGTTAGGTTTGCAATAGAGTTTGAATCAACATAAACAATAACCAAGCGAAAGATGAATCTTAATCTTCAAGCAATAAGACCAGTAGAAGAGACAAGAAGAGAAAACCAACGGCACTAAGATTGGATTATGGCATTATGACATCGAAACGCTGTATACCTTCAGCAATGACAGCATTGTACCTTTAAACCTTATTGGGTACTTTTTATGGTTTACTTTTACCAAAACCCTTAATTCTTAATTGCCCCATGCATAGGACAACAAAAAGGGCTTAATTTCTGCCAGTTTGTATCAAAATGGCAAACTTTTGTGTTTTCTGAGGTGGGCAGTGCTTAATTAATAAATGTTCCTTTGGCATGTCGGAGAAACAAGTTTAGGGTCTGCATAGATGATTGTAGAAAAGCAAGGTTTCCCGTTAATGTAGCACCTGGGGGCGTTAGATGCTTCTTAGATTTTTTTTTATTCCTAGAATATCCTTTTGCCAGCTCTAGAATGAATATTGACTGCCATTAACATGGTACATAAAGGAATATAACAATTATCAGCTCCAAATCAAGGACGGCCCTAGAAATGTGACACATGAATGCTTTACCCATGTTGTTTTCACATGGAAACTGAAGGTTGGAATGGAGCAATGGAGGCACAAATGGAGATCTATCCTCTTGAGCAATGAATCCTGCTTTTGTCTTGGACGCAATTATTGCCGGCTATTGGTCTGGAGACCACAAGGGAAACGCCATGAAAAGGTTTTGCACACAGGTTTTGAAGGAACTCAACATGGAGGTTGTTCCAAACATCTTGGAGAACTAACTACAAATGTTTTGTGGATGTCGCTTGTTCAGATCTTCATGTAATCCCAGATGCTTCATGATGTTGAGATCAGGGCTCTGTTGGTTCTTACATACATTGGCTGTATGTCTGGGGTCGTTTTCCTGCTGCAAAATATTTTTTTTCTAATTATATACATAATATATGTTTACAGATTCTACCAGCATCACTGGAGCCTGGCATTGCCTGCAAATTTTAAGTTTTTGTGAGAATACTTCTTTTGAATGCTTAATCCATCAGTATATTAAGTCTTCCTAGAAACCATGCAGGTTTTATTATTAATCCTATGGAATTATTCCATTGAGTCTGAGTAATAAACGAGAATTGCAAGAGAAAAGTAATCTTCCTATGATATATTGATCTATCTGATGTACCATAGAGGACAATATAGATCATGTTATACAGAACAGGATATTACCAGCTTAGCACAACATCACTCTGCATTCTGAATGATGAAGTGTCATCTACCAGAATATTAGATCAAACACATGAACTATAGTTATTGTTCACCTATCCGAGACATTGTTTTGTTCATGAATTTTGTTAAGAAGAAAAAAAAAACTAGGATCCAATCTTGACAGACCAGATTGGATACTAGGACCTAATGCAAAATATGTCACAGAGCCCTCCCCTCACTATGAGTATCTCTTCTTCAGTGCTTCCTGTGACTGCTACGCCACAAGCCTCTATAGCTGTCCCACATTCAGCACCCCATCTATTAGGCAGATTGTAGAGTGACTACAAAGATCAAATTTTACTATAAAGGTACTAGCTGTGCCAGGGGTAGAAACTGATAGCTTGTGACCTCTGTGTAAGAAGTGTGTCTAGGCCCCCTCCTTCTATGGTGACAAGCTACAGATATACAGTATATATATATATAGATAGATAAATAGATATATCTTACATAGTCTCCTTTATTATGTATATTGCCGTCCCTTAGTTTACAATGCCCTCTCTTGTTATGTACAGCACTGTCCCTTACATATCAGACTATATAGAGCCCTGTCTTTATTACATGCTGTCCACTCATGTTAGATATATAATGAAATGACAGCTGATGGAGCATGGGAACGCTTCTTTTCTAATGGAGGAGCTGATGAACTGGTCTTCTGGTCACCGGCTGCTCCATCATCAGCAGTCATTTTGTATCTAACAAGAGAGGACTATCCAATAAAAGTGGGCACTGTGAATAACAAAAATAACAAGAATACACTATGTAAGAGACAGCACTGTACATAACAGCAGAGGAAGCTATATAATAAGGTATGGTGTTATACATAATAAAAGAGGAAGCTATGTAACTAAGGACAGCACTATACATAATAAGTGAGTACACTATATACTACGGGACTGTGCTATTCATAATAAGTGAGTACAAATATTACTAAGGGACTGTGCTACATATAATAAGTGAGTACACTATATACTAAGGGACTGTGCTACATAAAATAAGTGAGTACACTATATACTAAGAGACTGTGCTATATATAATAAGTGAGTACACTATATACTAAGGGACTGTGCTATATATAATAAGTGAGTACACTATATACTAAGGGACTGTCCTATACATAATCAGGCTACATTCCTGTATTCATGTGCAGTGTTGGTGTGCTGCCCGCTTTTATAGACACATTGAGCATGTCCTATCCTGATCCTCAAAATCTGATTAGAACAGAACATTTTCTGACCCTCACGGATCTCATTCTATGAGTTCATCTGATGAAAAAAATCTGTCAGCACATGGACATTTCACACAAATGTGAGAATGTGGCCTATGGGATTTTACAGATAATATTATCACTCCGTGTCACACAGTGCAGATACAGAATAATATTTACATCCAGGCACTTACCGCTGACGTCTCATATAATTAGAGTCATTTTCTGCTATTTCTTCTCCATCTGGTCAGACCTTCATGTCAACATCTCCCAGCCACGACTCGTCTGGTCACGATGATCTTCACAGGCCTGAAAATAACAAGTTTCAAAAAACTGACCGTCACATCCAAGGATAAACTAAATGTGAACAGGTGCTTACCTAGAGTCATCAACTCATATACACTCAAACAAATAAGGCAGCACTCTGTAGCGCCATAGCATGCCAATATGAAATACGAGAATGGCATTACTGCATTAGATATATGAAAAATTGAGAAGGCTTAGCGCATAAATTGGCCAATTCATGTGTACCTGGAAGCCACGTTAAGGCAATTCTCATTTTCCAGGACCAAAACCTAATGCCAATCCTCGCTTAGACTAAAGTCTTCATCTGTATGGGAACCTAATGTGAATCCTCTCTTTATATTTAATGTGGCTTCCAGGTACACATGAATTGGCCAATTAAGAATTTTTTTCCCACCACCAGTAACAAAACCGTACCAATGCAGTAACATGACAAGAATCTGCATATCTAATAATATGCTAATAGTCGCAAGTCAAATTTATTTATGATATCGCCAAGATGACTGTCTATAAAAATGATGCAGTCTCATGTTCGAAGCAGTAGTGGATGGTGAGATCTGGAGCCAGAAAGTCAATAATTCAAAACATTCTTACCCTTTTGCTTGTCAGTGTACTGAAGATTGTGAGCCCCAATGAGGAAAGTGATTATGATGTCTGTAAAATACTGCGCAATTAATGGAACTATATTAGTGAGGCAAATAAATAAAGTACTTACGCAGCACAGATACTGGTTCCAGTGCCAACTATTAATGGGAAACTGTCATGTAAAATTATGCTATTAACCCCTTAACGTCTGCCGATACTCCTTTTAACGGCAGCAGTTAAGGGTACTTACTTCTCAAGGGCGCTGAAAAATATGGATATAGCGCCCACCAGGGTCAGAAAATCCCTGGAGTCTCAGCTACCAGGAGTAACTGAGACCCTGGAGAACATGATCAGGGCCTGTTTTTGCAGTCCCCTATCATGTGATTGCCATTATTCACTGAATAACTGCAATCATAAAGAAAAAAAGAGTCTGATTTACAATTCATTTCTCTCTCCTCTGATATGATCTAGCATATCAGAGGAGAGAGAAATGGGCTCCCACAATCTCCCCCAATATTTACCCCAGACTCGGACCCTCCTGCTTCATCCCCCTGACCTCTGCTTCATCATCCTGGAAGAAAATGGATGGCGCATGCGCAGTATACCTACCAAGGTCAGTTGGCCGGTACTCAGGCAACAATAGGAATTTTTTCCCATTGGTTCATTTTAATGACTGTGATAGACCCTATCACAGTGATTAAATAAAAAAAATAGTAAATCAAACCCCTTTTTTCACCCCCTTAGTTACATAAAAATGATAAAATATATATTTTTTATTTTTTCCATTCTTTTCAGTTAGGGTTAGGGTTGGAGTTATTGTTAGGGTTTGGGTTATGGTTGTGTTAGGGTTTTGGTTGGGGTTGTGTTTGGATTAGGGTTGGGGTTAGCGTTGTGTTAGGGTTGTGTTTGGATTAGGGTTGGGGTTAGCGTTGTGTTAGGGTTGGAGTTAGAATTGGGTTTTAAAAAAAAATGTCGATATGACGGCTAGTTTCGAGAGCAAGTGCTAACTACTCGAGTTTGCATCGGGTGCTCTGGTATGCACGAGTATCGCAGATCACCGTATGTTTTTTTTTTGGGTGTCTAACAGCCACAAACCATGGGGCATGGATTTGATCATGTCAATCAAGCACTTGCGATATTCGGTGCATATCCTAGCACCCGATGCAAATTGTAGTAGTGGGCACTTGCGCTCAACACTAATGACGACATATTCAATATGACTACCTAATGTTATTATATTCTGTGTAGTTCTGGAGGGTTCAAAATGCTCACTGTACCCCTGGATAAAATCGTTGAGGGATGTGTGGGGTTTCCACTGTTTAGGCACATCAGATGGTCTCCAAACACGACATGGTGCCCACCATCGATTCTAGACAATTTTGCGTTCAAAAAGTCAAACGGTGCTCCTTGCTTCCGAGTCCTGCCGAGCACCAAAATAGTAGTATTCCCCATATATGGGCTATCAGCGTATTGCACAACACATTTTGTCATCCATTTTCTCCTGATACCCTTATGAAAATAAAAAAGTTTGGTCTAAAGTAAATTTTTTGTGAAAAAAGTTAAATGTTCATTTTTCCCTTCCACATTGCTTCAGTTCTTGTGAAGCACCTGAAGGGTTAATAAACTTCCTGAATGTGGTTATAAGTAGCTTGAGGGGTGCAGTTTTTAGAATGGTGTCACTTTTCGGTATTTTCTGTACTATAGGCCCTCAAAGTGACTTCAAATGTGAGGTGGTCCCTAAAAAATGGTTTTATAAATTTTGTTGGAAAAATGAGAAATCGCTGGTCAACTTTTAACCCTTATAACGTCGTAACAAAAAATGATGTTTCCAAAATTGTGCTGATGTAAAGTTGACATGTTGGGAAATGTTATTTATGAACTATTTTGTCTGACATAGTGCTTTGATTTAAGGGCACAAAAAATAAAAGTTTGAAAATTGCAAAATGTTCCAAATTTTTGCGAAAATTTCCATTTTATTTTATATGAATGCAAGTCATATCGAAGACATTTTACCATTATCATGAAGAACAACATGTCACGAAAAAACATTCTCAGAATCAGTGGGATTCCTTGAAGCGTTCCAGAGTTATTACCACATAAAGTGACAGTGGTCAGAATTGTAAAAATTGGCATGGTGATTAAGGTCACTGCAGGATAAAAATGTTCTGACACGTGCACTGAGAGCCCCACTTCTGGGAGGAAATCAATTTTATTCCCACTTGCAATGTTTGGGTTTAAGTCATATGGAGGCACCAGCGCGGATTCAGTCACTACTCTGTGTATAGAGAGTGGCAGCTGTAACTGAACCTCCGGCACTGACTGCTAGTGTCAGAGCGCTATTAACCTGCAGCAGTAGCCAACTACTGGGGGGCAATGTGTGCAATCGCCCTGGGCCCCATTCACACAGGCCCAACTGGAGCTATGCTACCCTTAACTGTATCTGTTAAGCCCCACGATAGTGCAGTGAGACACTATTTCCCTGCACTACGGCTCTCTGTTCTGTAGACCGCAGGCTAACCAGTGGTCTACAGAATGGCCTAGACGCAGACAGACATGCAGGACGTCAAAGTCCCGGCACAGTGACATCATCGTGCTGCACCATGATTCTGATGTCTTGTGCATGCGTCAGCGCTATGACAGCATGTTTGTATGCTCGAGCCTCGGTGGTGGGGCACCATAAACAATGGGGAACCTTAAACAGGCAGGGCACTAATACTTTATAGGAATGACTGTGGGGACCCTTATAAAGTGTAGGGCCCATTATACAGTTTGGGGACTTATGTGGGGTCCATTATACAGTGTAGGAGTTAAAATGGGGGCAACTCTACAGTTTGAGGGCTAATGCGGGGCAATTTTATCCAGTGTAGGAGCTAATGTGAGGGCCATTACACAGTATAGGAGCTAATGTGGAGGCTATCATACTGTCTATATGGGAGCAGTGCAGACATCATACCATGTTTAGAGGAGCTAAGGGGACATCATGCTGTGTATAGGGGAGAACTTAAGAAGCATTATTGCTATAGGGACATAGAGTATTGTAAGCATCAAACAGGCAAAATGCGGACACTGTTTTCTAGGGTATTTGCACAGGGCACTAATATTTTCTAGGGGGAAATTTTTCTATCTAGAGGGCACAAACAAGGCATTATTACCATGTAAGGGGCACAGTTGGGACATAATTTGTGAGCCACTAAGATGAGCACTGTTATTGTACCACACAGTAGGTGCAGTAATAGGGACACATACGGCAGCAGCGGCTCAGTATTGGGGTATCAGCAGGATGAGGGGTTTGTGCAGGTTGGGAACAGATGAGGACGGTGCAGGAAATGTGAGAAGTCAGATGTGTCTTTGTTGTAATCTCTGCAGCCGAGTCCTGGCTGGAGAAGTTGTCATGACGGTCTGGGCCAGATGGAAAAGACAAGAAAAATAAACGACTCCATCAGAAAGAACGTCAGCTTTAAGTCCCCATCTATAACTGTACTGTAATGTCTTACATGTTCTGCAGCACTGATATCTACCACTATATGTCACCATATGACGCCAATATCAGTGTGTTACCATAGTTGTAATTAGGATTACCAGGTAGGGGCCCTCCTTAGCTGACCCCGTAGCTATGTCTCCGACCGGCAGATTATCTCCATATCTGCAGTTTAATAGCGTTATTTTACGGGAGAGGTTCCCTATAAGGACGCCCTCATCGTACCTGCTGCTCTCAATGCAAAAAATGACTTAAAATGTTTCCATAACTGCAGATTATAGACTATTAAGAAAACATTCAGAGTTGATAGAGTTACAATGTCTTATTACAAAACCGACAGATACCAATTTATGATTTTTATACGGAAAATAGAAGATTTTGCCATTCGTCAAGCTTAGCATCCCATCAGAATAAAATCTTGGCAGAGCTGCTAGGGGAAGAAAATAAAGTGGGTGTTGAATTTTGTTTCTTGTCTGCTCACATCTTTGCTTAGGAATAGAAACTCAAAACTTTTCATGTATATCTTACTGTGTGGACTATTGTTCATTTACATATTAAATTCGGTCTCCTGCTCTGAACCGGATACTTGCTGAAAGACACCTGAAATCTTGATTAAGAAAAAGTTTTTTTAGAAAAAGTCTCCAAATCTCAGGGTTCCATAATCTTTGATTTTCTGTTCTTTACATTCAGCTTCATCTTATTAAATAAAGTACTTTTTTAAGAAGCAGGGGAACCTGCTGACCTCATTAATGCAAGAGGGTCAGAAGCACGGCCTACGGGGTACGATGGCGGCTTTCAGATAAATTTCATGGCAATCCCAGGCTTAACCTCCAAAGGGAAAATAAGCAGTGGTTCTTCACTTAGCCAAGATCTAAAGATTTATCTGCGTTACTCGATGCAGAACAAAGGAATAAAGATTTGGCTGGTAAAAGAAAAATAAAAATTGAGGTTAACACAAACCGTGTGGAACTAGTTGGAGGAGATAAAGTTGACAAACACATTTTGGAGGCTGGTCGGAGCTTGCACTCACTTAGTATTGTGCTCTGCTTAACTTCCCAAAAAGGCCAATATTAATTAGATTTGCCAATTATGGAGATATATCTTTGTAAAAATATAGATTTTTTAATCAATATTTTGCTAATTGGAAAAAAAAAGAAAAAGAAAAATAGAAAAAAACAGCTCCGGTTTCACAAATGTAGACTGTAGTCTGAGCTGTTGCGAGACTTGTTTAGATATCACTCATCAGTTTATTCCCAACTTCTTCATATTTGCCATTTTTTTTAGCATGCAATTCGGGGGATAAATGCTTTGTAGCTCACAAATCCTTCAGGGACAGCACCCATATCCCGCATCGTCCATGCCCCATTCCTCAACTCCTTTGGCACAAGAAACCTTCTAGTATTTCTGGCTTCCAGGAGATTTTGACAGAACTGGGAGATTTTCTGATGTTTCTAAGAGTCAGTTGGGTCTGTGCTTTTTGGGTTTAGTTTTCAAAACATTCTGGGAGAGTTAGCAAATTTGACCTATTCTTTTCTGATATGTTGGGCTGTAGCAAAGCCCCCTTCAGAGTCCAAACCATCAACTCCCATTCTCCATCATCCCAATTCTCTAAAAAAAAAAAATTCCATGACTGCTAGGCCAGAGACTTGTGATATTCCTCCTATTTGCCTGCGTTTTCTACACCTCTTTTTAACAGTAGACCCGATGCAATGTCAATGTTGTGGCTCGACACATGAATGACATTGTGCTGTAATGGGGACAATATCCACCTCCAAAGCAGTTGGAATTGTACATTATGATGAGCTATTGGACTGCAAAGGGCCCATTCACAGATCTTGTACAGGTGCCCTTTGCTGTTGGTGTCTGCCAGTGTTGTGCCGGCCCAACTAATCAGAAGAGTTGCAGGAATGCAGGCAGGTAGGAGGAGGTTCATAGAGCTCTGATTTTGTACCAATGTGGCTGGGTTCTGTGGATCTTTTTGCTTTACTCTAGATGCTGGAATCCAAAAAACCTTTTGAAGTTGGAGAATTCCCGATTGTTTTGGTCTATTTCTGTGGGTCTGGTGGGACTTGACAACTCTTCCGAAAGTCAAGAAGGTCTTCTCTTTATTGATATAAGATTTTCGAGTCCAAAACTGGCTGCGATAATAATGTTCTAAAGTACAAAGTGGGAAGTTGACGCACACGACAATTCACGAGCAGTGGATACTATTTCCTCACTCGTCACCTTCAAATTCTAAGTTCTCTGAAAGCTAAAGTTGGAAATTACGATACAGTAGTAATTTCACCCCCCACAACATACTTATAACAGACAGGCATGAAGTAATCTCGGTGAGCGCAGAAACTTCAAATCATTCTGTTACACGCTGATTTAAATCTCAAGCGACGATTATTTCGATTGCTTGTTTACTGCAGATTTGCTGACATTTCAAACAGTTTAAGCAGATTAAGACCTAAGTACGAGCAATTTTCCATAACAAGTTTCCTCTCCTCACCACCCCATCTATGACACAGTGTATAGTGCAGATATTTCATAATTTTTTTTTATAGGAGTAATGATTCTGAAGAAAGTTCTGATGGGTCAATGACTTTCAAATGAATTCTATGTATCTTATCATATTCCTCTTGTGGAGGAACTGTCATTATCAAGGTTGTAATCACCCAATACGGTCCAGGAGAAACTTTGGTACCAAAACAATAATGGTCAGGGGCGTAACGATCGTGGTAGCAGAGGGTGCGACCATACCTGGGACCGTGCAGGAGGAGGGCCTGCAGTTGCCAGTGCCTGCTTCAGCTGGATGTTCGTCCTCTGACATACATCCAGTTGAATAAAATTGCAGCATAAGGAGCCTCCGGCTCATTGCACTTTAATACACAGCGCCAGCAAATCAGAGGCCAGCAGCGGACGTTGGTGTACCAGGCATTGGCGTCGCATGACAGTAATGTAATGCGTTGCCATAGCTGGCACACCGATGTAAGCTATTAGCAAAAACTGGAAGTATAAACTCATTCAAAGTAGCCAAATTTTATAAAATTTCAGGGGTACCAACAAATAGCTGAATGAGGAAAATAAGCAATAAAGAGGGGTGGTGTGTGTAACAGAAATCAATTGATTTCTGTTACACACACCACCCCTCTTCATTGCTTTGTTGTCTGAGATGCCCATTTTTCATCACTTTTATTTTTAAAGGATTTTCAAGAAAGATGTTGTGAGTTTTTAATTCTTCCGGTGTGTCGAGCTGGTTCCACTCTTATATGGCGCTGTGCAGCAGCGGTGACGCCGTGCTCCTCCTGGATTGGAATAGCATCTCAGGGGTGAGCTGAATTTTTTTTATTATTATTATTATTCATAGCCAACAAATAGTACAGAAGCCTATAGATGCCGCTATATTATACACTGTATCATAAAGTACAAAAAAATAAATTTACAATTATTATAACAACTTTATTGATCAACAATTATTAAACATAACTAAAAAAGACAAAAATCATTAAAATAAACCCCAAAAAAACAGAATAAAAGGAAAATGGGCAGTGTGGTCTGATATATAAACAGCATGAAAATTCACAATAAGTCAGCCAATATAGTAAATAATTAAGGGCATAGGATTATAGTTCTCACAATTAACAGGAACATTAAATCGATATGGCAACCATATTCAATATTGGTATAACCAGACCCTGAGTGTATATTACAGCAATGCAGTAAATAAAGTCAGTGTGAAGGCGGCATGGTGGCACGGTGGCTCAGTGGTAGCTTTGCAGCGCTGGGGTCCTGGGTTCAAATCCCACCAAGGACAACAGCTGCAAGGAGTTTGTATGTTCTCCCCGTGTTTGCATGGGTTTCCTCCCACATTCCAAAGACATACTGATAGGGAAACTAGATTGTGAGCCCCATCGGGGACAGTGCCACTAATGTCTGTAAAGCGCTAAATACAATGAATTGGTGCCCATATAGTTAAAGTATCACATGAACTAAATAGCAGCTATAGCCACCATGTGTCATCATACATAAAGGACCACACTGCCCAGTACCAAGACATGCGCTTCGCATGCAGCTTCATCAGGGGGTCAGCTGCCAGTGTATGTGCCTGCTACAAAACAGGACGGCAATAGAATTTTTTTTATGCACTGGCAGAATGGGGAAAAGAAAAGGGCCCAGGATGGGGTGTGTTATATATTTATATATATATATATCTATCTATCAGGAAGGGAGACATATATACCAAGAAGGGTGACATACTGTATATATCAGGATGGGGAACATATACACCTGGAAGAGGCACAGGGTGATGAACATATATACTAGGATGGAGGACATATATACCAGGACATTTGTACATTGCTATAGTCAACTCAATCTGAGTTAAATTCAACTCCTTTCCTAAAAATATTGCTACAAAAAAATGTGTGGTAGGTATACATCCAAAATGTCAGAACCTGCAACAATGCACTGTACTGGTGTAGAGTATAGAAATGTAAAAAAAGATGAGTACAGAATAAATGCTTGTGAAACACACTTTTTATAAGATACAGTCACAGTTACATTTCTGTATTTTGGGGAATTTTATTTAGTATTCAAAAAAACAACAAATATTCCCCCTTCAAAAAAATGATTGCATGTAAATGAAAAATCTCAGTATGATGAAGCAACTTCATCTCTGACTGATACTTATTTCAGATTTTTCTTTTTCTGTAAAAGTATTGTGGTGCCTTGCTTCTGCATTTTAGTGCACTAAGAATGAAGAAAAAATATATAATTGTAATTTAAATATGAAAGGGCAGATGCCAGCTCCATCATTTCACTGATCCATCACACTGAGTCTTGCACTACTGATGCCTCTCCTATCTTTCTCTTCCTATCCATTGAAACATTGTATTATTTTCAGACTACTGGTGTCATCTTCTTCACAACTAAGTTCTGTCTGGAGTATTTGTCCAATGTATTATGGCTTTCTCTTCCTGTCTCTGTTACTGAGCTGTGAACTCTGATGTCCTTTGATTGTCCTAAATTACCCTGAAATGACTGCTGAATTCCCTAGCTTGAATTTTATACAGGCTATGAAAGTTTTCTGTCTGTGGCAGCTAAACATTGTGATGTGATATCTACAAAGCATTATGGGGAAGCCCATGCGTTTATGTCTGAGGTTATGACAACCTTCTGCAATGTAATTTTTGTAGTTTGCCCAAATGTATGAATAGCTCACTGTCACTGTCAAATAAAAGAAACTGTATAGATATTAGATTATACCTGGTAGAGTGGGCTGATTTTAGGATTGGTATCAAACAGGTCAATTGCCCAGGGGCAGGGCCACTTTCCTCGGTGCTCTAGAGTCAAGTAGAAAAAAATTACTTCCATTGCCTAAATTGGCTCATACAAGAAAGCTCATTTGGCATATATTGGTCAAATTACTTCAGCGATTTTTTTTTTCTACACCATCTTATGAATCTAGAGGAGTTTTCGGGAGCTTCCCCTTAATAAATAATAATGTATTTATATAGATTTATGTTTGATTTACAGTCAGTGCAATATGAATTAACTATATATATATAAAGCTGAGTATGTATGTGTGTGTGTGTATGTATTGAGCAACGCCCACTCCACAGAGCCCCGCCCACTCTGCATAGCAACAGGGAAATAGCCCCTGGTCCAGGGACACCCGAGAACAGTTGTGACACACAACTTGGCCTCACATACAACTCTGGCAAAAATTAAGAGACCACTGCACAGTTTTATAAAAATCATCTTCTCTACATGTCTGACAACCATTCCATTCCAGTGTCAGTTGAATTCCAACCAGAGTTCACCTCATTCTACTTAATGTGCTTCTGATTAGTGATCACCTGAACCAAATCTTGTTTAACGAAGGAAAGTATAAAAAACACTGCTGTGGTGTTCACAAGTCTTGAGTGAGGAAAAGAAGGGTTCAATTCTGGCTTTACTAGCAGAGGGATACAGAGAGCGTCATGTTGTCTCCATCCTTAAAATTTCTAAGACGGCAGTCCATTACAACAAGGTCAAGCAGCATACATTGGGGACAACAAAGCTACAGACCGACAGAGGGCGAAAACGACTTTCCACTGACCGGGATGACCATCATCTTATTCGAATGTCACTCAGCAAACCGTAGGATGACATCAAGTGACCTACAAAAGGAATGGCAAATGGCAGTTGGGGTGAAGTGCACGGTAAGAACAGTTCATAGCAGGCTCCTAGAGGCAGGGCTCAAGTCATGTAAAGCTAGAAAAAAGCCTTTCATCAATGAGAAGCAAAGGAGAGCCAGGCTGAAGTTTGCCAAATACAATAAAGATTGGACCATAGTGGACTGGAGTAAGGTAATCTTCTCTGTTGAGTGTAATTTTCAGCTTTGCCCAACACCTGGTTGTCTAATGGTTAGACGGAGACCTTGAGAGGCGTACAAGCCACAGTGTCTTGCACCCACTGTGAAATTTGGTGGAGGATCGGTGATGATCTGGGGATGCTTCAGCAAGGCTGGAATTGGGCAGGGTAATCCTTGTGAAGGACGTATGAATCAAGCAGCATACAAGGTTATCCTGGAAAAACAGTTGATTCCTTCTGCTCAGGCAATGTTCCCCAACTCTGAGGACTGGTTTTTCCATCAGGACGATGTGCCATGCCTCACAGCTAGATCAATCAATGTGTGGATGAAGGACCACCACATCTAATCCCTGTCATGGCCAGCCCAATCTCCAGACCTGAACCCCATTGAAAACCTCTGGAATGCAATCAAGAGGAAGATGGATAGTCTCAAGCCATCAAAGAACTGCTTAAATTTTTGTACCAGGAGTGGCATAAGGTCACCCAAAAGCAGTGTGAAAGACTGGTGGAAAGCATGCCAAGACTAATGGAAGCTGTGATTAAAAATCATGGTTATTCCACAAAATATTGATTTCTTAACTCTTCCTGAGTTAAAACATTAGTATTGTTGTTTCTAAATGATTATGAACTTGCTTTCTTAGCATTATTTGAGGTCTACAAGCACTGCATTTTTTGTTATTTTGACCATTTCTCATTTTCTGAAAATAAATACAAAATTTATTGCTTGGAAATTCGGAGACATGTTGTCAGTAGTTTATAGAATAAAAGAGCAATTTACATTTTACTCAAAAATATACCAATAAAGAGAAAAATCAGACAAACTTAAAATTTTGCAGTGGTCTCTTAATTTTTGCCAGAGCTGTACATTGCACACACAGCTCTGATCCCATGGATATGGGGTTACTATACTTCCCCAGTGATGTGATATAAGACCCTGCTCTGTGACAAGAGCTGACACTTTTACTCCAGCACCAGCATAGCCCTGCATCTGACTCCTCCTCCCAAGCACGTGACTGGTCACATGGTCATGATATTATCACTGGTCCTTTAGCTGCCCGGATTGAGGGGAAAATGAGAGATGTGAGGGGGAAAATGAGAGGCATGATGGGAAAATTAGAGAAGTGAGGTGCTGCTGCAGTATGAGGCTGTGTATAGAGAAGAGTGAGGCGCCGCAGGTGGAGGCTGTGTATAAGGCCACATTCACACGGTCAGTATTTGGTCAGTATTTTACCTCAGTATTTGCAAGCCAAAACCACGAGTGGGAGAAAAATACAGAAGTGGTCACGTGTTTCTAATATACTTTTCCTCTGTTTTACCCCAAGTTTTAGTTTACAAATACTGAGTTAAAAATACTGACAAAATAATGCGTTAATGAGGTGTAAAGGAGAAAAGTGTGGTGCTGCAGAAGAAGAAGTATGTGCAATATAATCATTATAATTTGCTATAACTAACCACAGTTAGTTACTATGCTGGGGCAACACCGGGCTCTTCAGCTAGTAAGGAATAAAAGTCAAGTATTTAATTGTTTCTCTTAATTTTTATTAATTTTTATGCCACAGGGTCTGGTGTACACAATTTTTGAAGACACATTGGGCATGGCCCTGGTTTCAGATGGAGCAGAGTGTATCGTCATATCAAAGGAATTCTTTAAAAAACAGATGAATGAGGAATATATCCATAAGTTATCAAGACAAGTAAGTTCTGGTCTTGTTGAATATTCACATTCAAGATTCTTATTGGTTTGATTTTTTACATGAGAAGACCGTTCATTTAAACAGGTTTTTGTCATGTAAAAAAATCATACCAAGAAGAATAATTTCAGAATTTTATTGCACCTTCTTGTCACATATAATCTACATAAATACGATGAGAAGGAAACTGAAATCATTTTGAAGGGGAAATAAAAATAACAAACTAAAATAAAACTGATGACAAATTAAAGGATAATATGAACGAGAGCCAAAGAGCCCAGAACAACTTCCAAAGAAATTTGAGGTGAACTCCAAGGACAAGGTCCATCAAGGTCAGATCGCACCATCCATCATTGTTTTGGCCAAATTAGATTTCATGGAAGATGACAGCGGAAGGAACCACAGTTGAAAGCAAATAATAAAAAAGCAAAACTGGAATTTACCAAAATTCACATTGACAAGACACAAAGCTTCTGCGAGAATGTCCTCCGGACAGATGAGACAAAACTGGAGCTTTTTTGGCATCACACTGATGACATAGTGAAGAGAAGGATAATACGACGTAACAAAAGAGTCCAGAACAACTTCCAAAAGAGATTAAAGGTAATCTCCAAGGTCAAGGTCCATCAGTGTCAGATCGCACCATCCATCATTGTCTTGGCCAAAGTGGACTTCATGGATGACGACAGAGGAAGGAACAACAGTTGAAAGCAAATCATAAGAAAGGGAGACTGGCATTTGCCAAAGTTCATATTGACAAGATATAAAGCTTCCGGGAGAATGTCCTCCTGACAAATGAGACAAAACTGGATCTTTTTGGCATCACATCAGCTTTATGTTCACAGATGAAAAAATTAAGTATGGAAGCAAAGTAACATTGTACTGTGTGTGACACATGTAGGAGACTCGGTGATGTTTTGGGGCTGCTTTGCCGCATCTGGCACAGGTATCTTGAATCTGTGCAGATTACAATGAAATCTCAAGGCTATCAAGGCATTCTGGAGTAAAATGTGCTGCCCAGTGTCAGAAAGCTTGGTCTGAGTGGCAGTTCATGGATCTTCCAATAGGATAATGGCCCGAAACAAACAGCTAGAAACATCCAAGTTTTAATTTTATTTGGCTCTTAGACACTCCCTGTCTAATCTCTTAAACAAAAATACGCAGTTTAGCAAGGTAATCACTTGTACAATAAATTCATATATTTTTTTTACTTCTAGCCTCTGCTAGGGGGTGCTCACCATATAAATATTTATACCACTCCCACAGAAGTCTACATCAGGGTTCCCCAACTCCAGTCCTCAAGGCCCACCAACAGGTCATGTTTTCAGGATTTCCTTTGTTTTGTACAGGTGATGCAACTATCACCTGGGCAATACTAAGGAAATCCTGAAAACATGACCTGTTGGTGGGCCTTGAGGACTGGAGTTGGGGAACCCTGGTCTACATGATCAGCATAAAAGCATTTGTAGTTTGCTCCCCCTAGTGGCAGCTGCTCTTAGCATTTTTCAGGAGCTTTGCTTCCTTTGGTGCTTTTCCAGGAGCTACATATAACGTGGTCACTAAGGGCAGAAGAATACGGGCTCCAGGTTTCCCGAAGAAGAGGATATCTAAGTAGGGCCATTTTATTCGATTACTCCTGTACCGTGTCATTCAATCAAGGCTTTTCATGCCATAATACAGTCACTCTCTTTCCTGAGATTGCTAATGATTTTTTTTTAATAGTTTAGTTAATTATTACCTTTTGTATCACCTTTGAGCCTCTTAGGACTTTTGTAAATGGACTGGCGGCATAATTATCTGTTTTGTATTCATCCGCTTCCTAAAGTGACTTCACTTTGGTAAATCTATTTTAATTACTACTTAAGCATCCTTAAGATATTCCGTCGCACAGTCCGGACAGTAGCTTCATTTAAAGTATTAAAGTATTCACTGAGAATAGCAAAAAAACAAATGACTGCTTCCCCTCTAACCTTCATCTCTCGTGGCTTTATCCGCAATTATCTAGCGGCTGAAGTTTAGAATTCCGGTCAGAAATCGCTCTCATTCAGACTGAATTACATTTTCTGGGACACTTAATGAAGACATTTTGAGTGAAATGAAATACATTCTGATATATTAATTTTTCTTCTTCCAAGGTGACATGAAGAAATGAGACACAATGGTATTTGACGCTTTTTGTGCTGTATTTGCAATATTTTAAAAATCCACATCAGTTAACTCCTTCTCTACTTGACCACTTTTTCATAATTTTAAGCATTTTTTTTTCCTTGCCTTCTTTTCCTAGAACCATAACTTTTTTGTCATTTTTCCATATGAGAACATGTATTTTGCCAAGCGAGTTGTGGTTTTAAGCAACGTATTCCATATGATGTGTTGAAAAACAGGGAAAAAAAATATCCAAGTGTGGACAAATAGGGAAAAAATTGCACATCCGCCATTGTTTTTTTTTTGGTTTTGTTCTTGCAAACTGGATGGTGTGGTAAAAATGACTTTGCAACATGATTTTCCAGATCACTACGAATATGGTAATACCAAACGTATATACTCTGTGCAAACTTCATCTAACTGTGCCATACTGTCCCCCAAAACACTCAGGGGCCAATTCATCATCTTCTTAGTGTCGTTTTCCAGACGGTGGGCATGACCATGATCTGTCCTGCCCAACTCCTACCGAAAAGGGCAGAGCTGATCCAAACTGTTGTGAAAATGCCAAAAGCCTCAGATTTTTGGCACAACTCCACGTTGCGTAAAAATGTGACCTTTTCAAGGTTTTTAAGCCACTTTTGTGGTGTAAGCCTTTATGAAACGGCCCCATGTAATACCATCATAGAATTTCAAAATTCTAATGTATAATGCTGTATTTGAAAATACATAAAAGGGATCAGTCACTTTATCTTTAGTTCTAACAGATGTTCTGGGACACAGTGCTGTGCAAGTTAGTAATACATACTGTACACTCCTCAACATTGAAACTGCAACACCAAGAAGGAAAAGTTATGGAATTATGGACATCACAGGATGGATAGACCAGATCTTCCCAATGGGACACAAGTCCGGAGATGCTGTTTACCATGGTAGCACATTTAGGCCGTGTACAGACAACTTCTGGCCTGGAGTTGTCATATTGAAAAACGGCTCCTGGGACACTTTGGAGAAATGACTACATTACTGGTTCCTTGATTGATCCCTTCTGCATCGCAAGTGAAATTAGACGTCACATAACGAGCCTAATGCATCAAACAGTGTCTATACAAACCATCAAAAGGCATCTGCACGACATTGGACTGTAAGCCAGATGCCAGCTACAGGTTTTCCACTGACATCACACCATCTGATCCCTCAAAGTCCATCACTGTGCTGAGCAAGACGGCAATGTATGCTGTAATGGAGCTCTGTCCTTTTCAGCAATGAGTACCAACTTTTATCTTGGAAGCAACGATAGATGGAGATTGGTCTGGATACAACAAGGTTAAAGCCATGAATAAACCTTCATGAGGGAACATTACACCCATCCAACTCCTAGGATTGTGAGGTGGGGTGGCATAACATATGGTAGTCGGAACCCTCCAGTCTAGTCTTGGTCATGGAATCAGTGGTGTGGTGGACATTTCTCCAAAGTGTCTAAGGAGCTGTTACTGACAACACCAGGCCGCATGTTACTGGTGTAACTGTGAGCAGCGTCTACCTAAACGCACTACCATGGTTGCAGCGTCTCCAGACTTGTCTTCCATCGAGCATATCTAGGACATCGTTGGTCGGCATGTTTTCAAAATGTTGTTTCCATTTTTTCATCATCTGCACATCAGTAATGTGTCTATCCATCCTGTGATTTCAATAATTCCTCCACTTTTCCTTCTTGGTGTAGCAATGTCAGTGATGAGTACTGTACATTTCTTTCGACCCTCCAGGACGATTGACTTTACTTTTTTTACTATGGGAGAAGCATTTTTATTTTGGCTAATATGCAAATTGCCTCTTCAGAGAAAAAGAGGACTTGAACTCTAGAGCGCCACCTATTGGAAGTAGCGATCCTACAAGTCACAATCAACCCTTTAACGAGTCTTGTAATATGACTTAGGCTAAATTTTTTTTTTGGCTATGCCATATGTTTTTTTTTGGCTAAAGCGCTGTACCACAGTTACTAGAGTACCGGCCAGCCTGCTCCAGCCTCAAATGAGAGGAAGTTAAAGTCTAAAAAAAATGCCCTAATGGCCAGTGTGAAAATTGCAAGATTTCTATTTTTTTTTTACTTTTAATATAGATTGTGATATGAAAAAAAAAATTACTGCTAATAGGAAAAAAAAATGTTTACCACCAAAACTTGATTTAAGCAATAGGTAATTTTCTAATAACAACTTCCTATTAGACTATTTTAGACACTATAAAAAATCCGTTGCTTGGTTAAACTTTTCGAACACAAATATTCCACCCCATTGACCTTTGCAACCAATATCCCATTGCATTCCTTGTAAATGATGGCGCTGACAAAGACAGCAATGTTCCCTGGAAGCTGCATTACCGGAGCTACGCTGCTTCATCAATTGCACCTGCAGGACAAGAGCTCTTTAGGAGCCCGGTTTGTCGATCAGTAAAGATTTATCTAGATTAAATTCCAGTGGTTGGATAGAGACTGTAGTTATAAAAACATAAAACACTAAAAAAACTTTCTTGAATACTCAAAGCTTTTCTTCCATTCTCTCCAAAAAAGAAGTGCTGAGGTTTTGTTTTTCGTACGAGCAGCGCCATCAATTTTACTGGGGGGCCCCTCTCCCTTCTGATGTAGTTTTGGAACGACGCAGTGTATCTCATTTCATTGCTACACAGGGAAAAATCATTACAATGTTCACCGAGCGTCTGAACAACCCGAGAAAATCTAAATCCAAGCAACGGTAACAAAGGGAATCACCTCGAAATGACATCATAAATACGCGAAAATAAGATCATTGAAATGTAGACGATATAAAAAAATAAAGTAAAAATAAAAACGGAAACAATTTGAAATTGAGCCATGGTAAGAAAAAAAGGAATCATTCAGTATTAAAAAATTTAAAAAATTCTTATGTTCTTGTTTATTTATTTATAAGAAATTGGTGAAACTATTCAAGTGGGTATTCATTCTATTTGAATTTTACAGAACTCTGTATTCTTCAATGAAGGAGCAAAGGAAGGAAGATCCAGAAATGGGAGGAGGTGGCTAAAAAAATTACTTTTATTGAAAAGTTTAAAAAATAAATGACACATATTGTCAGGCACTGGCACACAAGGGAAAGATCATCGCGTTTCGATTCAGATCATGACTAAGACTTAGGTTGAAACGCGTTGACCTTTCTCTTGTGTGCCAGTGCCTGACAATATGTGTCCGTCATTTATTTTTTAAACTTTTAGCCACCTCCACCAATTGATGGATCTTCCTTCCTTTGAGCCCTCATTGTACTTGAGTCTGCTCACCTCGATCCATGCAGAGCATTGGTCGGCACAGGGGAGGAATCATATACACACCAGTAAGCTGACAGAACTCTTTTTCTTTTCCTTTGTCTGTATTCTTCAACTTGCAAAAAGAAAACAAATTTTTCCTTGTGTCCTGCTTTTTTTTACCTCCTTCAGGACTTCCCAAAATGAATACAGACCATGCCCCAGAGAGTTCTTATGTGCAGGGTCCTCTCTCCTGTAGTGTCAGCTCTTATGTGCAGGGACCTCTCTCCTGTAGAGTGTCAGCTCTTATGGGCAGGGTCCTCTCTCCTGTAGTGTCAGCTCTTATGTGCAGGGACCTCTCTCTTGTAGAGTGTCAGCTCTTATGTGCAGGGTCCTCTCTCCTGTCCAGTGTCAGCTCGTATGTGCGGGGTCCTCTTTCCTGCAGAGTGTCAGCTCTTATGTGCAGGGAGCTCTCTCCTGTAGAGTGTTAGCTCTTATGTGCAGGGTCCTCTCTCCTGTAGAGTGTCAACTCGTATGTGCAGGGTCCTCTATCCTGTAGAGTGTCAGCTCTTATGTGCAGAGTCCTCTCTCCTGTAGAATGTCAGCTCTTATGTGCAGAGTTCTCTCTCCTGTAGAGTGTCAGCTTTTATGGGCAGGGTCCTCTCTCCTGTAGAGTGTCAACTCTTATGTGCAGGGTCCTCTCTCCTGTACAGTGTCAGCTCGTATGTGCGGGGTCCTCTCTCCTGTAGTGTCAGCTCTTATGTGCAGGGACCTCTCCTGTAGAGTGTCAGCTCTTATGTGCAGGGTCCTCTCTCCTGTAGAGTGTCAGCTCTTATGTACAGGATCCTCTCTTCTGTAGAGTGTCAGCTCTTATGTGCAGGGTCCTCTCTCCTGTAATGTCAGCTCTTATGTACAGGATCCTCTCTCCTTTAGAGTGTCAACTCTTATGTGCAGGGTCCTCTCTCCTGTAGTGTCAGCTCTTATGTGCAGGTGAGCACAGGTGGGTACTCGGATCTGAGCCTATAGGCTACTATGGGGATGTCACGGCGACACAGCTCAGTCCGTGGCTCTGGGGCTCATTCTTTAATGTGGGATATTTACAGGTGAATTGAATATTGGTATGGGGATTCGTGACGCCACCTGTGGTGCCTGGTCAGGGTGACCAGCGCTGCAATGCAGTTCCACTGAAGGGTTAATATTGTGCAGCTAGATGTTAAGCCTTCCACAGGTAAGGCTGATAGTCCTTCAGGGCAGACAAATGTGTAGGGATGCAGGACAGATGGGGACCCGGCAGTGAGGGGTAATAAGATGGACACACACACATAAGTCTCTTTCTGTACCTTTACTGAAGATGTTGCAGGCACTCCCCGGAGCACTGTAGGGTGAAGGGTGCACATCCAGTTTCCTCCACTGAGTAGGTGTGTGGCCTCCTTTCTCCTTGCCTTTATGTGATAAAGTCTTGGCCTGCTTGTAGCTGGGCCTAGCTTGGCCTCCGTCCTGCACCTGGCTGACCTTGTGATTGGACCTTTTCCCGAAGTACATAGTCCCTGCTTGCAGCGTCCTGCTTGCAGGACTCCGTCCTCCTGGCCCGGTTACGTATCAGCTCTGTGGTACTCCTGGGACTTGTAGTCCTCCAGGAACTCCGGTGTTCTCCTAATGGGTCGTGGAGATCCCTATAGGCTCGGACCCCGGTGTCCGGTGGTAATAATTGGGATGAGCTGTATAAGCTCCTCTGTCCCTCACTCGCTTTCCACTCCCCTTTCGTCCTACTCGTGTCCTCACACGATCACACACTAGCAGATGGTGGGCTACTTCTTCTCCTTCTTCACCGCTCTCTAAGTGCCGGCACGCTTGCTCACTGAGCTGCACTCACTTGACTCAGTTCTGACTAGGCTGGAGTGGCTTTCTTTCCACTTGTACTAGCCTCCACACGTTTGAACTAAGCTTCAAGCTGCAGACTTCAGGTCCCTTCTTAAACAGCTGAACTCTTCCTTGAGCTCTGCTCCTCACCTCACCCTCTGAGGTTACTAAAGCTTCACTTCACTAGTCTACGAGATGACACTGCAGGCTGCAGCCCTCTGACTAGACTGAAACTTGAGACTAGACTCTTACTGAGTGCTTCAGTGTCTTCACCTTCCTTATATATGGCTAAACAGCTCCCTCTGGTGGCTCTAGGGATGGGTGAAGGTGTGTGAATGTATATACAGGACCTCTAGTGGTGGTTACCTTCAGTGCACCCTTCTGGAAGATATGGATCCAGTCACAGCTGGGCTCCACACAGGGACCTCTCTCCTGTAGAGTGTCAACTCTTATGTGCAGGGTCCTCTCTCCTGTAGAGTGTCAGCTCTTATGTGCAGAGTCCTCTCTCCTGTAGAGTGTCAGCTCTTATGGGCAGGGTCCTCTCTCCTGTAGAGTGTCAACTCTTATGTGCAGGGTCCTCTCTCCTGTAGAGTGTCAGCTCTTATGTGCAGAGTCCTCTCTCCAGTAGAGTGTCAGCTCTTATGTGCAGGGTCCTCTCTCCTGTAGTGTCAGCTCTTATGTACAGGGTCCTCTCTCCTGTAGAGTGTCAGCTCTTATGTGCAGAGTCCTCTCTCCAATAGAGTGTCAGCTCTTATGTGCAGGGACCTCTCTCTCATAGTATCAGCTCTTATGTGCAGGTGTCCTCTCTCCTGTACAGTGTCAGCTCTTATGTGCGGGGTCCTCTCTCCTGTAGAGTGTCAGCTCTTATGGGCAGGGACCTCTCTTCTGTAGTGTCAGCTCTTATATGCAGGGACCTCTCTCTCTCTTGTAGTGTCAGCTCTTATGTACAAGGTCCTCTCTCTCTCCTGTAGTGTCAGGTCTTAAGTGCAGGGTACTCTCTCCTGCAGTGTCAGCTCTTATGTGCAGTGTCTTCTCTCCTGTAGTGTTAGCTCTTATGTGCAGGAACCTCTCTCCTGTAGAGTGTCAGCACTTATGGGCAGAGACCTCTCTCCTGTAGTGTCAGCTCTTATGTGCAGAGTCCTTTCTCTCTCCTGTAGTATCAGCTCTTATGTGCAGGGACCTCTTTCTCTCCTGTAGTGTCAGCTCTTATGTGCAGAGTCCTCGCACCTGTAGAGTGTCAGATCTAATAGGCAGGGTCCTCTCTCCAGTAGAGTGTCAGCTCTTATGTGCAGGATCTTGTCTCCTGTAGAGTGTCAGCTCTTATGTGCAGCGTCCTCTCTCCTGTAGAGTGTCAGCTCTTATGGGCAGTGACCTCTCTCCTGTAGAGTGTCAGCTCTTATGTGCAGGATCTTGTCTCCTGTATAGTTTCTGATCTTATGTGCAGGGTCCTCTCTCCTGTAGAGTGTAAGCTGTTATGTGCAGGGTCCTCTCTCCTGTAGAGTGTAAGCTCTTATGTGCAGTGTCCTCTCTCCTGTAGAGTGTCAGCTGTTATTTTTCCCTTTAGAGTGTAAACAATTAAAACTCTATGTATAATTTATAACTAATACTGACTTTTGTGTCCATGCGACTGATGCCGGGGACTTTGACAATCTCTGTCTTTTTTCAATTTTTTTATTTGATTAAACACTAGAATCCAATTGTGCTCATTTGCGGCTAATATCATTGTGATGGAAATGCAGTGGGAGCCTGTCAGAGACATGAGGAGGGCAAATTTGACATGATGATTCTATTAAACCTGACACCTGTCGTTGATTACAGACAGTAAAGTTGAGACTTGATATGAGCCGGCGGCGCTGAAACTTCTGAAATTAAGTTTTTGAAATATCATCCCCAAACAAGATTTATCTAGAATATCGTTCGGGTTTGCAGACTTTGTAGATTAACATTTCGCATTATGATAAGAGCCTATATTTCTCATGAAATTACCTGCTGAGATCACAGCCCTGCTGATATCACAGCGTCTGATTCAAGGCAGAAACATCAATAAAGGAGCTTTAGTTTTAGCAACATTTACAGATGTTGTAAACAATGCAATACCAGATGGAACCTATGAAACGGGTTTTCATTAATATAAATATAAATAAATATGTTTGTTTTTGCTACACCTGAGTCTGATGTATTAAAATATACAACTATTTATCCCATATGGTTTAATAGACAAAACCCAAGAAAAAAATGCCCAAAATGATTATATACCCTGTAGGAAGTAAATAGTAGTGGTACATATAAATAACATAGGGCAATTAATTAACATTATTTTGATTAAAAAAATGTAAAAGCTATTGCACTTCAACAAGGTGTACCCTTCGAGACGGTCCTATTTTCTAGTATTAAAATCTCGCCTTTTGTCAGCCGACCTGAAAATGGATGGGGCAGAGCAGGACAGGGCCCGAGTGTTCAGACTTCTGCCCTTATGGTTTCACTCTGTAAAAAGCAAAATAAATTGGAATGTCAGAATTGCCATTTTTCTACTGCTGTCACAAAAAATTAAATAAAAAGCGATGAAAACATCTCATGTACACCCAAATTATCCCCATGAAAATAACAGCTTTCCAGACATAATACACAGCACCAGTTATGTGTAATGGAAAATGGTGATGCACCAATTCTTTCTTTAAAATTCAGATTTTTTTTCTAACTAAAAACAAATATATACACTAATCACAAAAAGTTAAGGATATTTGGCTTTCGGGTGAAATTTCAGAATGTATCTAAAATGCCTTCATTCTAATCTTTTCAGGTGAAGTTGATGTGACCTTCTCTAAACCTCTGAATGAACACGTCCAACTGTTCAATGTTTCTGGACTTTTTGCACAACTTTTCTCTAACAAGGAGCTTAATGGCGCTATAAAAATGAATAATAATAATAATTATAATCCGCAACAGGTGTTTGATCCATGAATCGGCCAATACATTTCAGGGTTCAATTAGAATTAGTATTAAACAGTCCTTCTCATTATGCTGGTCACAGTTTGACATTAGACAAAGACGACACCTAACAATTGATCACTAGTACCTCGCCATTGTGGGGCTTCAAGCAGGATGTTCTCAGACGGAAGAGACCACTGAGCTTAGATGGTCAGAGTCTCATCAACAAGTTGCAACAGAGATACAGAGCGGCTGGAAGAATCACAGAAAGGCAGAGAAGTGGATGTCCTTTGGCCACATCCAACACTGATGACCGCTTCATTGTGAACAAAGGCCTTCGGGAATGGTTGATGAATGCCACACAACTCCAGGCACATTTATGGGAGGAGAGAGGCACCCAAGTGTCAAGTCAGACCATTCGAAACCGTTTATGGAGTGCCCCCCAGAGCCATTGGGTACTCGGACCCGGGTCTGACGGTTCTTAAAGGGGAAGTGTCATGGCAGCAGTAACCTGATCCGTGGCCCTGGGCGTCCAATAAAAATGAAAAAGCGATGAAGAAGATGAAGTTAAAGGGAATAAAGATGATGATGGGGTAGTTTGTAGAGGAATTAGTTCGTGACGCCACCCTTGGTATTCGGCAATAAGATGGCCGACGCTTCAGTTCAGTTCCACTGGGGCAGTTGGTGACGCAACAGGGTTGTTACATCTCTCCACAGGTAGAGCTATGGCCCAGGGCAGTTAAAGTGTTAAAGATGGTGATGGTGGTTATTGTGCAGGGCAGATGACGCAGTAAATTAATCAGAGGACACAGCAGGGTGCAGTCTTTTCAGTTTACTCACAGTTCTTTGGTACAATCCCCAACCGGTGTGCTGTTTCCTCTGGGTAGGTGGTCCAGACAGCTCTCTGGTAGTGTGGGGTACACTTTGCCAGGATTCTCTTCTGATGTTCCTTTCCTGGCTGTCTCCCTGCACTGGCTTCCGCCTCTCCTGGCCTGCTCCTTCACACACAGTGTCCTAAGCCAGCAGCCTCGGATCTTGTCGGGTGATGTGCTCTAGGTCCCCTTGGTAGTATCTGACTGCCTTTTCAGTGAATGTGTGTGGATGTGGCTGTAGCACATGCAGATACTGCAGCCTCCGGTTAGCTAGCTGAGTCCTTTGTTTCTCCACTAGACCGGGGCCGGTCTCCTTACTGCAACCTGGTCCCTCCACCTGACTACTGTAAGTGTAGATTCGGGCCCCCTGGGTGGATTCCTCACTTCCCATGCCCCTAGGACCCCTTCTTTCTCTCTCTTTCTGCAGCTTCTCTTTCTGTATTTTCTGTCTTCCTTCTCGCTCTTCTGTCATCTGGTCTAGGGACAAGCTCCTCTCTGCTCAAGTCCCCAGCACCAACCCTTGCTCCAACATCAACTCCTCCACAGCTCCGCTCCAACTGTAACACTGCCTGTGGTTTCTCCACCCACACCTACCTAGTCCTCCCTGGCCTGGAGAGGTCTGATGTTGAATGTAAGTGTTTGGGTTCTGGGCAGTCTCCCCTTCTTACTCGAGAGCGGAGTATCACATCTCTAGCTGAGGTGCTGTCACACACAGTGTGGGAAAACCAAGTGTAACATGAAGGGAAATGGGGAAGGGGGCCCATACACTAGGGAAGGGATTTGGAGACCCCTAGGCTAGATCTACTCTCTCCCTAGCACTCCTACCGAGTCCCTATACTGGTTCCTCACCAGTCGCCAAGCAGGAACCTCAGGCCCTGAATCTCCCTGAGGCCTAAGTCCTGAATAGGGAACGGTAGGGAGATGCGCGCTAGGCAGTCTTCGCTAACCTAAAGATGGTAAGGTGAGACAAACAGGGGCACACTTAGCTGAATCGCCAGATACGGATATCAGATGAGGGATTCCAGACACCAAACTGGAGCACTCTGAATAGGGCCACACTCTAGCAAGCACAAGTGGAAATGAAGCTATTACCCGCACTGGGTTACAGCTGAGTCATTAACTAAATAGGTCCAAACTACCCTGAGGTGGTCGACACTGGATCTAGAGGCATATGGTTCAGGGAGCAGTCTTCATGGACAGGCGCTCAGACCCTCTGAGGCCAGATGCAGGATGACAGCCTGTCACCTCCAAAGCGCTCGTGACAGTACCCCCCCTCCTACGAGTGGCCTCCGGACACTCAGGACCCGGTTTCTCAGAGTGTGAGGTATGGAATGCCCTAACCAACCTGGGGGCATTCACCTCTGAGGCTGACACCCACGTCCTCTCCTCTGGACAATAACCCCTCCAGTGCACCAAGTACTGCAAGGAATGGCGAAGGAGATGAGAATCAACAATCCTCGAAATCTCAAACTCCAAATTGCCATCTACAAAAATTGGGGGGGGGGATGAGGGCTCAATGGGGTTCACACATTTCTTAAGAAGAGACTTATGAAAAACATTGTGGATTTTGAAAGCTTGAGGAAGCTCCAGACGAAACGCCGCTGGGTTTTTGACAGCAGATATTTTGTAAGGACCAATAAACCTGGGTCCCAACTTCCAAGAAGGAACCTTCAACTTAATATTCCTAGTGGACAACCACACAAAGTCATTCACATTCAGGTCCGGACCTGGCACATGTCTCCTGTCAGCCATACGTTTGTCCCTGTCTCCCATGATTCTCAAATTCTTCAGGATGCCCTGCCACACGGAAGAGAGCGACAACGCGAAATGCTCCTCCTCTGGAACTCCTGAAGTCCCTCCCCCATTAAAGGTACCAAACTGTGGACGATAACCATATGCACCGAAAAACGGTGACCTGCCAGTAGACTCTTGACGGTGATTATTAATAGCAAATTCTGCTAATGGTAAGTAAGATGACCAATCCTCTTGGTTTTCAGAGATGAAACACCTGAGGTATGTCTTCAAATTCTGGTTGACATGCTCTGTCTGCCCGTTCGACTGGGGATGAAAGGCCGAAGAGAAGGACAGCTGCACCCCCAGTCGAGAACAGAATGCCCTCCAGAACTTGGAAACAAATTGGGTTCCCCGATCAGACACCACATCGGAAGGAACCCCATGAAGTTTTATGATCTCATTAATGAAAACCTGGGCCAGAGTCTTGGTGTTAGGAAGTGCTGGTAATGCGACGAAACGGACCATTTTGCTGAATCTATCCATGACCACCAACACCACCGTGTGTAAAGGATCATAACTCTGTACCTCAGAACTTCAATGACCTGAGGGCCGCTCTTCAAGAAGAGTGAGATGCCATGCTCAGCATAAAACAACTCGACTTGTGAACAACATGAGATGTCATTGTTAAGATGTAATTGATGCTCAAGGCCACATGACAAGTTATTGAGACATTGACATTTTCTCTTGGCGTATACCCAACCACCGTTATTGGCTTTTGTTTCAATAAATTGTTTGACATGAGGAAATCGCCATTGCATGGTTTTACTTAAATGCCCTTCTTTCATAATAAAATATCACTATAGCATGAACATTTTCCATTTTCTATTAATTTAACCTGAAAGCCAAATATCCCTAACTTTTTGTGACTAGTGTACTGTATATATAAACATAAATCAAAATGAAAGACGCTATGTGCCAAGAATTATAAAATCACCAAATTTTATTGAGATAATATTAAAAAAATACCAATAAAAAACATGTATAAATAGGGACAAAAAGTGCAAAAAGGGCCTCGCAGTTAAGGTAAGCAGATCAGTAAATGTAAAAAAAAAAGCCCATAGAGTAAATATAAATAATATGTGGGAAAGACCTCACTGCAATAAATATACGGTAATCGGCTTTTGTTAATCAATTATGGTAAATATCAAACCAAATCCTAAGCAATAGGAAACCCTCCCCATACATAATGCTGTCTATAAAGGTACAAAAATATGTTACTAAAAGCTGGAATGCAGAGGAAGGCTCAAAGAGATGCCTAAATGTCCAAAAGGGTATGTCTCAAACTGCGGTAATAAATATCAATCCATAAAGCAAACAGCTGGTCTTATTAGGCTAAGAAGGGGCCAATATCCATGTACCTTCCTAAAATTTAACATCAGCCCACAGCTGTCTGCTTAACGTTTGCTAGTTACTAAAACTATGGGGGGACCCATGTCATTTTTTTTGTGTCCCCTTTTTGAATAACTAGTAATGAATAAGCAGACAGCTGTGAGCTGATATTTATAGGCTGGGTTGGTCCATGGCTATTGGTCCCTTCCAAGACTATTAAGACCAAGTCACAGCTGTCTTCTTTCCCTTAGCTGGTTTTTACAAATAAGGGGGACCCCAAGTCATTTATTTCATTTATTTATTATTTTTTTTACCTAAATACATGTACAGGCAACTACACACGCATTATTAACTTTTTTTTTTTGTTACCTTTTTATGCCTAGATCTGATCTAAATTGCAGAGTAAATGTGGGCAAAAGTTTTTTTTTTTCATACATGATAAAAACGTGCAATATTTCCAAAAGAGTAGAGTCCTAAAATATGATCTGATCATAAAGTCTAAAATAACTCATCAGTTAAAGGTCAATAGTTATTCATACAGAATCAAATTACAACCCATAAAATAGAAAAATATTTAGACTTGAGAGTCCTCAGTGGTTGATACCTTTTAATGGCTAACTGAAAAGATGGTAACAAATTGCAAGCTTTCTTGCAATTTGTTACCATCTTTTCAGTTAGCCATTAAAAGGTATCAACCACTGAGGACTCTCAACTGTACATATTTTTCTATCTACTGGCTAACACGGTACAAAGACATACATCTTTACTGAACCCATAAAATAGTTCATCAATGTTAACTTACAACTAATAAACAACAAAGAGGTTTTCTTTAGACATAGATCATTAATATTATATTGTTGGTGGCCCCACTTATGGCACCCCCATCGATCAGCTGCAGCTCCAGTGAACATCATGTCCCTTTGTTTAGCTTATCAGCGCCATACATTTTGTAGTGGCTGTTCCTGGTACTGCAGCTCAGTCTCATTGAAGATATGCAGTGAACTGCAGTACCAGACACAGCCACTAGAAAATGTATAGAGCCGCACCAGGTAAACGGAGAAGGGAACATTTCAGAGAGGTTTCTATCTGATATTGATGACCTTTCCTTGTGATAGGTCATCAATATCACAGTCCAGGGAAGCAATTTAACCTTGCAGTTATGGGTTTATTATAATCTGGAGATGTTACTTTTCTTCTGTTGTAGCGGCGGTTCAGAGAGAGAGAACACTTTATTACCCCCGTCTGATATACGGCTAATGCTCAGAGCAAAAATACTCGTCTGCATTCTGTGCTGTAATTTTACGTAAAGACTTACTTTGCAAGTATAAATCTGATTTTATTTTACCCTCCAGAATATACTAAGTTTATAAGTATGGAGAGGAGCATAAAGCCGACATATGGTTCTCAACGTTATAAAGCAAGATGGGTTTGGGCTTAGATAACAGGATGTTCTGTGATAAAAAGTTTAAAGGTTCTGTAGAAAGTGGAAGCAATAATAACCCCATTATATTTTGGCAGCCATTCTGTCGAGGACTTTTGCGAGTCTTTGCCGCTTAAATAATGGCACCCCCTTAAAGAGAATATCTCCGGTATTTTATTTCAGTCCCGTTCTTTAGAAGTAAGTCTGAAGGAGACTAAAAGCATGTGTCCCAAACACTGTTAAGTTGTTGTACACATCACTCAGATGGGACTCAAAAGGGGAATCCATTTCCCACACTCACCTTATGCAGTAGGCTGACAATGAGCGTAAGTGCACCCTCAACGTGTCCTCACATCCACACCACACTCCTTGCTGCCACCCCTCGCTGTTTAGACGCCTGCCCTGGATATCATAGTAGGATACACGCCACCCAACATTCCCAAGTACTCTTTTGCACTTTGTCATAAAGGAAAGAGACAATACACGGTTGGTGCACTCACCTTTACAGGTTGTGGACAGTCACAACCCCTTGCAGAATGTGAAAGGAACCAGTGGTCGCTGCAGACTCTCATAGATGCCAATGTCACAAAGGAGGAAGAAAAAGACCGGGTTTTCCAATGAATCCGCGCTGACCACACATGGACCGAAATATTCTTGAAAGCTTGATTGTGCCGACGCGTTTCGTGGCAAATCTGCCACTTCCTCAGATCCAAAGACTAGAGTTGAGCGATACTTTCCGATATCCAAAGTATCGAATCGAATGGTATCGCCGATACACAAAAAATATCGGCGATACCCGATACCGATACCGGAAGTCCCATGTAAGTCTATGGGAACAAAATATCGAAATAAAAAAAACCCCATTCTTGCCTTGTAGGTTAATTGTACATGAAGGAAAACAACAAAGAGTAATGTAGAATGTATTGGTGGAGGTTGAGGAGACATTAAAGGCATAGATGTTTAACCCAATCCAATGGAATAGCATTAATTTTTTTTTTAGGAAATACGTTCGGATTGACGAAGAAATTGACAATGTTGTTAACCTTTTTTCTATTTTGGCAAATATGTATGTTTCACAACTTCCATGCTCTTCACCTTTTTAACTTTTCACACACTTTCTCCTTCATAATCTTCAGCAGCATCATCTTTCTCATCAAATTATTCTTCATCTTCACCTTCTTAATCTTCTAAAACTTCTTGCTATTCATCTTTTTGTTAACATTACTTATATTGTTCTTATTAAACAGTTATTATTCTTCATATTCTACTTCTTCATCTTCTTCCTATTCATCCTTTTCATCATATTCTTATTTGTGACAGACATTCCTGTACTTGTAATCTGTAAAACTCTGAATTTTCATCCTTCCGTTCTTGCTGTCACGAAAGATTTTAATTACAACAGTATTTGTCCGCGTTCAGTTTAGCCTGCAGCAGCATCAGGCATTTTCCAGGGGCACCACGAGGAGGAACGGACTCACCCCCATACACTGCTTAGTCTTCTTCTGCTTAGAATTTAGAGCATATATTTTGCTCTTCATTTTGGTCTTATACTTAATGTTCTTCTGCTTTTTGATCTTCTGCTTATTGTTCTTCTGTCTCTTGTTCTGTATCTTGTAGTTTGTCTTAACCTTCTTTGTCCTGTTGGTGATGGTACAAAAGCCAATGGAAGTAACGAGGACCAGCTGACTGTGCTGGAACCCGGAGGGTCAGCAGAAGGAAAAGAGCCAATGGCACAACCGAGGACCAGCTGACGTTACTGGGACACGGTTACTAAGCAGGAGGTACCTGTGCTCCAAAGCACTACCAAGGACCAGCAGACGTTGCTGGAACTCGGATACGACATGGAGGCACCTAGGCCAAAGGCACTGCGGAGAACCAGCTGACGGTACTGGAACCCGGATGGGTAGCAGAAGGTACAAGAGCCAATGAAAGTAACGAGGACCAGCTGACTGTGCGGAACCCGGAGGGTCAGCAGAAGGAAAAGAGCCAATGGCACAACCGAGGACCAGCTGACGTTACTGGGACACGGTTACTAAGCAGGAGGTACCTGTGCTCCAAAGCACTACCAAGGACCAGCAGACGTTGCTGGAACTCGGATACCGACATGGAGGCACCTAGGCCAAAGGCACTGCGGAGAACCAGCTGACGGTACTGGAACCCGGATGGGTAGCAGAAGGTACAAGAGCCAATGAAAGTAACGAGGACCAGCTGACTGTGCTGGAACCCGGAGGGTCAGCAGAAGGAAAAGAGCCAATGGCACAACCGAGGACCAGCTGACGTTACTGGGACACGGTTACTAAGCAGGAGGTACCTGTGCTCCAAAGCACTACCAAGGACCAGCAGACGTTGCTGGAACTCGGATACCGACATGGAGGCACCTAGGCCAAAGGCACTGCGGAGAACCAGCTGACGGTACTGGAACCCGGATGGGTAGCAGAAGGTACAAGAGCCAATGAAAGTAACGAGGACCAGCTGACTGTGCTGGAACCCGGAGGGTCAGCAGAAGGAAAAGAGCCAATGGCACAACGAGGACCAGCTGACGTTACTGGGACACGGTTACTAAGCAGGAGGTACCTGTGCTCCAAAGCACTACCAAGGACCAGCAGACGTTGCTGGAACTCGGATACCGACATGGAGGCACCTAGGCCAAAGGCACTGCGGAGATCCAGCTGACGGTACTGGAACCCGGATGGGTAGCAGAAGGTACCCATGGAAATTAAAGTTGAGGCAGCAGGACTTTTTGCCGTTCACACAGCAGGGGAACAGCTGACATTACTGAACCCCAGTAACACAGGAGCAAGTGTAGACTGTGCTAACAGCACTTCCGAGAAACAACTGGCGGTGTTGTAACCCAGGGATGAGAAGAGAACAGGGTGGAGGCAGCAGGACTTTTTGCCGTTCACACAGCAGGGGAACAGCTGACATTACTGAACCCCAGTAACACAGGAGCAAGTGTAGACTGTGCTAACAGCACTTCCGAGAAACAACTGGCGGTGTTGTAACCCAGGGATGAGAAGAGAACAGGGTGGAGGCAGCAGGACTTTTTGCCGTTCACACAGCAGGGGAACAGCTGACATTACTGAACCCCAGTAACACAGGAGCAAGTGTAGACTGTGCTAACAGCACTTCCGAGAAACAACTGGCGGTGTTGTAAGCCCAGGGATCAGAAGAGAACATGGTGGAGGCAGCAGGACTGTTTGCCGTTCACACAGCAGGGGAACAGCTGACATTACTGAACCCCAGTAACACAGGAGCAAGTGTAGACTGTGCTAACAGCACTTCCGAGAAACAACTGGCGGTGTTGTAGCCCAGGGATGAGAAGAGAACATGGTGGAGGCAGCAGGACTGTTTGCCGTTCACACAGCAGGGGAACAGCTGACATTACTGAACCCCAGTAACACAGGAGCAAGTGTAGACTAACAGCTGACATTACTGAACCCAGTAACACAGGAGCAAGTGTAGACTGTGCTAACAGCACTTCCGAGAAACAAACTGGCGGTGTTGTAACCCAGGGATGAGAAGAGAACATGGTGGAGGCAGCAGGACTTTTTGCCGTTCACACAGCAGGGGAACAGCTGACATTACTGAACCCCAGTAACACAGGAGCAAGTGTAGACTGTGCTAACAGCACTTCCGAGAAACAACTGGCGGTGTTGTAGCCCAGGGATGAGAAGAGAACATGGTGGAGGCAGCAGGACTTTTTGCCGTTCACACAGCAGGGGAACAGCTGACATTACTGAACCCCAGTAACACAGGAGCAAGTGTAGACTGTGCTAACAGCACTTCCGAGAAACAACTGGCGGTGTTGTAACCCAGGGATGAGAAGAGAACAGGTGGAGGCAGCAGGACTGTTTGCCGTTCACACAGCAGGGGAACAGCTGACATTACTGAACCCAGTAACACAGGAGCAAGTGTAGACTGTGCTAACAGCACTTCCGAGAAACAACTGGCGGTGTTGTACCAGGGATGAGAAGAGAACATGGTGGAGGCAGCAGGACTTTTTGCCGTTCACACAGCAGGGGAACAGCTGACATTACTGAACCCCAGTAACACAGGAGCAAGTGTAGACTGTGCTAACAGCACTTCCGAGAAACAACTGGCGGTGTTGTAACCCAGGGATGAGAAGAGAACATGGTGGAGGCAGCAGGACTTTTTGCCGTTCACACAGCAGGGGAACAGCTGACATTACTGAACCCAGTAACACAGGAGCAAGTGTAGACTGTGCTAACAGCACTTCCGAGAAACAACTGGCGGTGTTGTAACCCAGGGATGAGAAGAGAACAGGGTGGAGGCAGCAGGACTGTTTGCCGTTCACACAGCAGGGGAACAGCTGACATTACTGAACCCCAGTAACACAGGAGCAAGTGTAGACTGTGCTAACAGCACTTCCGAGAAACAACTGGCGGTGTTGTAACCCAGGGATGAGAAGAGAACATGGTGGAGGCAGCAGGACTGTTTTGCCGTTCACACAGCAGGGGAACAGCTGACATTACTGAACCCAGTAACACAGGAGCAAGTGTAGACTGTGCTAACAGCACTTCCGAGAAACAACTGGCGGTGTTGTAACCCAGGGATGAGAAGAGAACATGGGTGGAGGCAGCAGGACTGTTTGCCGTTCACACAGCAGGGGAACAGCTGACATTACTGAACCCAGTAACACGGAGCAAGTGTAGACTGTGCTAACAGCACTTCCGAGAAACAACTGGCGGTGTTGTAACCCAGGGATGAGAAGAGAACATGGTGGAGGCAGCAGGACTTTTTGCCGTTCACACAGCAGGGGAACAGCTGACATTACTGAACCCCAGTAACACAGGAGCAAGTGTAGACTGTGCTAACAGCACTTCGAGAAACAACTGGCGGTGTTGTAGCCCAGGGATGAGAAGAGAACATGGTGGAGGCAGCAGGACTGTTTGCCGTTCACACAGCAGGGGAACAGCTGACATTACTGAACCCAGTAACACAGGAGCAAGTGTAGACTGTGCTAACAGCACTTCCGAGAAAACAACTGGCGGTGTTGTAACCCAGGGATGAGAAGAGAACATGGTGGAGGCAGCAGGACTGTTTGCCGTTCACACAGCAGGGGAACAGCTGACATTACTGAACCCAGTAACACAGGGCAAGTGTAGACTGTGCTAACAGCACTTCCGAGAAACAACTGGCGGTGTTGTACCCAGGGATGAGAAGAGAACATGGTGGAGGCAGCAGGACTTTTTGCCGTTCACACAGCAGGGGAACAGCTGACATTACTGAACCCAGTAACACAGGAGCAAGTGTAGACTGTGCTAACAGCACTTCCGAGAAACAACTGGCGGTGTTGTAACCCAGGGATGAGAAGAGAACATGGTGGAGGCAGCAGGACTGTTTGCCGTTCACACAGCAGGGGAACAGCTGACATTACTGAACCCCAGTAACACAGGAGCAAGTGTAGACTGTGCTAACAGCACTTCCGAGAAAACAACTGGCGGTGTTGTAACCCAGGGATGAGAAGAGAACATGGTGGAGGCAGCAGGACTTTTTGCCGTTCACACAGCAGGGGAACAGCTGACATTACTGAACCCCAGTAACACAGGAGCAAGTGTAGACTGTGCTAACAGCACTTCCGAGAAACAACTGGCGGTGTTGTAACCCAGGGATGAGAAGAGAACAGGGTGGAGGCAGCAGGACTTTTGCCGTTCACACAGCAGGGGAACAGCTGACATTACTGAACCCCAGTAACACAGGAGCAAGTGTAGACTGTGCTAACAGCACTTCCAAGCAACAACTGGCGGTGTTGGAGCCCAGGGTCAAGGAGGATGTTTAAATACTAGATCAAGTATTTTCCTTGTTACGTGTCAATTAAAAATGTCTATACTCCAAACAAGAGAAATATAACCTTTAGTACCATAAGATGATGATTTTACTTTAAAAAATATATGTAAATTAATAATTGACAAACATAAACGCATACATTAACATGTTGAAAAGCAATGCAAACCACAATAAAAATCGGTTAAATAATCTGCTATACGGTTTTAAATAAAAGCATACAAGTACATATCAGAATCCATTAATGATGGATAAGTAACAGTATGTACACCATTTTCATTTGCTGAATAATATCACTAAAAAGTTTTTAAAAATATCTAAAATTTCCATCATGTAATACTGATAATATGTGCCAATCATTTATATTAACAAAAAAAACCTTTAAAAAGTGCATAGTGAAAACAGCTATTTATGCCTGACTGTGGACTTGCAAGCATGACAACGGATAGATAAGGTATATATAGATGAGACTGCATAGCCACAGATGGTGAATGGCGATGTAATACTGTACCTCAATAAAGTGTGCGTTACTACTACATCCTTTTTTTTATATAGCTTTATAAAAGGGTACGTGCATGTATGCTTGCGCCTTTGTTTGGACGCACAGACTGGCTTCCTGCTGTGACGCGTTGGGTATTGGAGCGTCTGTGCGTCTTATGACGCAGACTAACATTCACGGTGCGCATCGTTCATCATCGCAAGCGTACCGACAACACAAAGGCGTTGTCATGACTGCTTTACTCAGTAAACATGCACCTATGATGAAACATACACGCATGTGCCCTATTACATAACAAGCTACAAGAAAAATGCGTGTGAGGTGTGACACAGCTGTTTTGTTAAGGTACAGTATTATATCGACATTGTACAGGTGTCGCTATTCAGTCTGATAAATAGATATCATTCACCTATTCTATCAGTTGTCGTTCTTTCAGCACCACTTACAGGTATATATTTTGCTATTGTGACTATGCACTATTGACTTTACCAAGGTAATGCATGATTTTTGTTAGCGATTATCATGTTTACATGAAGGACCTTTATGATATGGGCTGTTAACTTTCTAATCAAATATGTATTTTTTAAAATGACACAAATATAAGTAATGTTGAAGAGGACTATTCCTACATGCATTGTTTGCACAATATTACAGGTGTACATCACGTCCCTTAATCAACATTGGATATTATATTTACTTGTATGCTTTTATTTCAAAGGCAAGAACACTGAAGTATAACCTTCGCACTGCAGCAGTTGTCAAAGTTCAACCCACATTATGCACTTCCAACATTGCAGTATTTGAGTCATCATGATGTGAGTTGGATTTGTCTAAGCTATGGAGTGACAAGGTTGACCATCAGTATCCTATAGCATAAGTAGGCTTTTGTGTTTGCATTTGTTTTCGACATGTGCATATCTGTAATAATATGTCACAATTATTTTGTTACGATTTGTGACAAGACAAATCATTTTATGGTTTGAAAGTTGACGTTTCAAATGTTTACAGCTTAGAAATCATGGTAGTAGCCTCATATCTATGTGTAGCACTAGACACTTTGAGATTGTCATGTTTTTTTCACCATGATTAGGTAGCTTGCAGTAATTTTTGCCGGACACACAGCAGGGGAACAGCAGGCGTTACTGAACCCCACAAACACATCAGCGATTGTTTTCATCTGTGCATCTAACACTTCTGAGCAGCAACTGGCGCTGTTGAAGCCCAGGGTCAAGGAGGGTGTAGGCAGAGGCCTAGTATGAGACGTTTGAAGTTGAAGTTGTAGTTAGCAGCAGTAATTTTTGCCAGACACACAGCAGGGGAACAGCAGGCGTTACTGAACCCCACAAACACATCAGCGATTGTTTTCATCTGTGCATCTAACACTTCTGAGCAGCAACTGGCGCTGTTGAAGCCCAGGGTCAAGGAGGGTGTAGGCAGAGGCCTAGTATGAGACGTTTGAAGTTGAAGTTGTAGTTAGCAGCAGTAATTTTTGCCAGACACACAGCAGGGGAACAGCAGGCGTTACTGAACCCCACAAACACATCAGCGATTGTTTTCATCTGTGCATCTAACACTTCTGAGCAGCAACTGGCGCTGTTGAAGCCCAGGGTCAAGGAGGGTGTAGGCACAAAATATTGAGTTATTGCCTTGTTACGTGGCCATTGCAAATGTATGTACTTCAAACAAGAATAAATGAAGTTTTACTACGACAATAAAATGATAATTTCAATTACAAGAATAGAAAAATATTTATACTTGACAGTCCTCTGTGGTTGATAACGTTTAATGGCTAACTGAAAATATGGTAACAAATTCAAAGCTTTCGAGACTACTCAGGTGTCTTCATCAGGCTAAGAGTAAAGCCAAAAATGAAGAATCACATATTTCTACACACAACAGGACACAGGAATAGCTAAGACAAGTGAGGGAGGGACAAGTGAGGGGAGACCGGCAACAAAAAGGAGAACAAGGATGAATTATCAGCGCCACACAATCACAGATAAATTAATGAATTTACCTGTGGCAAAAGACTTTTGTATGCCCGGTCATAGCATCATGGATATGGAATTACTGGTATTAAAATATAACTTCAAATATGAGAAACGTACAAAGGTTTCAGAATATAAGCTCATCATGACCTTTGACACTGTTAGTGATGGAATGAATAGATCACATGGATTTATGTCATTCTATATCAATTAAGGAATCTGCGTCTATGCCCTTCCAGGGTCATGAAAACCCAAAAAAATACGCCAATGAGAGGGCAATCAAACTTTCTATCCTTATCTAGGAACTGTTCCAATATTTATGTTCATCCCTGTGAGATAATGACAGTTCTGATACACGTCACTTACTTGTCTTACCTATTGCACTATTCCTGTGTCCTGTTGTGTATAGAAATATGTGATGCTTAATTTTTTTGTTAGTCTTTCCCTGATGAAGAGACGTGAGTAGCCTTGAAAGCTTGCAATTTGTTTCCATCTTTTCAGTTATCCATTAAAAGGTATCAACCACTGCTGACTCTGAAGTCTAAATATTTTTCTATCTACTGGCTAACACGGTACAAAGATACACATGTTTTCTAATTTCAAGAAGGAAAAATAAAGAAAATACAAATATAAACGCATATATGCACATGCCAAAAATAAATGGAACAACACAACACCCAAAAAATTGGTAACAAAATATAGTGTTGTAAATTTAAGAATAAAAGTCCATTTTTTTTTTATGAATAATGCTTAAGGAACGCTATGTTAAACCATAACATAGTGAAGACAATGGATTTTGTAATAGTCACTCATCATCATCATCGCAAATTTTATGTGACAGTCACAGACATTTCAATTATTTAAGTTCATAAAATCGTAACTTTCTATAGCATGTATGACATGTCCAGCATGGACTCATCAATGTGATTGATGACACAATAATGTACAATAAAAAATAACCATTTAAAAAACATTAGGCATTGTTTGTCACAATTTAAGTGTGTGCCTGCAAGTGTAGGTGAAACAAAGGCTACGGATAGCAAAGGTATATTCTATGTCTGTATCAGACAGTGGACAGCCTCTGATGGGTAATGCCGATGTTATACTGTACGTCAATAAAGTCTGCGGCTGAAATCATGCATTTTTTGCTTGTAGAGTGTTGAAGAGGGTAAAAGAATGTCTGGTTGCGCAAAGCTTTATCCGTCAACACTACCTTCCTACTGTCACGCGTAGGGTAGGGTAGCGTGTGGCAATTAGCTGACTATCAAATGTGAGGTTAGGCTGCGTTATTGCGCACTAGGGACGCCAAAAAAAATACAGCAGTAATAATTTAATGTGTGTAATACTCCACCTATGACAAACAAAAAAATTACGTTCCCTCTTTAACAATGTACAAGACTAACAAGCCTAATGGTTGACGCTGACTTAATTGAGATACAGTATTACATCAACATTGTCCATGAGTAACTATGCACTGTGATACCTATATACCAGTATTAATTTATATCTCTTGTGGTTGTTTCAACAGCACTTGCAGGTATAACTACCTATTGTCAGTATGCATGATGCACTTTCTAGATGTAATAATTTATTATTGGACATTATTACCATGTTTACATGCTGGCCATTTCATATATGGTGTTTGAAGTTACAGTTGGCATCAGTATGTGTATTTTATAATGTCTGTCATAAATAAAACTCGTGATCATGATATGAGGATTTAATGATTCGTACATCCATTGACTGCATTATCTTACAGGTACAGATAAAGTTCCTTAAAAAGCATTAATTCATAAGTCTGAAATGTACTTTTATGCATTAATTTCAAAATGTGAAGAGTAGACTATGTTTTATTTTTTGTTACCATTTCTAATAGACATGTGCAGATATGCGCTGTGATGACAAATTATTATTTGTCCATATTTGTCATAAAAATTTATCATTCTAGGCCTGCAAAACTTCACAATTTCATGTTTTCAGCATAACAAGCAGGGTGACGGCTCTTCCCTATTTGGAGCATGTTGGTCATGTGTTTTTCTGTCCATGTGTCGGGAACAGGAGACTTCTTGCCGTTGACACAGCAGGGGAACAGCTGGCGTTACTGAACCCCACTAACAGTAGAGCTTGTGTTTTGTTCTGTGGACACGACACTTCTGAGCAGCAACTGGCAGTGTTGGAGCCCAGGGAGTAGAGTTCAGGTGGTAGAAAGATGAACATAACAGGAGACATGGATAACGTTGCGAACCAGTTATTTAATCTGAAAACGGACAGACAAATTCTGGCGAGATCCATGCCTTGTTCATTTTCAGAAAAGTAAGCCGGTCTACATTATCGGAGGATAGTCGCATGCGACGGTCTGTTAGTACACCACCTGCAGCACTAAAGACGCGCTCCGATAATACACTGGCAGCAGGGCAAGCCAGCACCTCCAATGCATACTGGCTAAGCTCTGGCCATGTATCCAGCTTAGAGACCCAAAACTTGAATGGGGAAGAGCCATCTGGGAGTACACTGAGAGGCAAAGCCAAGTAGTCTGTCACCATCTGACGGATACGTTGCCTCCCGCTGACTGGAGCCCTCTCGGATGGTGTAGACATTTGTGGCGCTGCCACAAAACTTTGCCACATTTTTAACATACTGGTCTTTCCCTGTGCAGAGGCACTGCGTGTGCTCCCTCTTGTTGCAGAGCTCTCTACACTGCCTCGACGCACAGAGCTGCTTTGTAAAGCAGTAGCAGCAGCAGTGCTCTCGGCAGTAAGGTAGAACATTAGGGATTGCACCAGTGTGTCTTGGTACTCCCGCATTTTACGCTCCCGGTTCAACGGTGTGATGAGGCTTTTGACGTTGTCCCGGGTAGCGAGGGTCTAGGAGGGTGTACACCCAATAATCAGACGTCGTGAGAATGTGGGCGATGCGGCGGTCGTTTCTTAGGCACTGCAGCATGAAATCAACCATGTGCTGCAGACTCCCAACTGGCAAAGAAACGCTGTCCTCTGCAAGAGGCGTTATCTCTGCCTGCTCTGCATCACCCCACCCTCGCTCTACATACTGACTAGAGCGTTGTGTACCTCCCTCTGGAGCGATGTCTTCCTCCTCCATTGACTCCTCCTCCTCATCCTCCTCACAAAGTGAGCCCTGCCCAGCCCTTTGTGAGGAACCACGTTGCGCTGACTTTCCAGAAGGTGATGGAATTTGTGACTCCTCATCCTCCACCTCTTCCAAAACCTCATCCCTTATTGCTTGCAGTGTTTTTTGAAGCAGGCAGATAAGGGGGACAGTCAGGCTGACTAGTGCATCATCTGCACTCGCCATCCGCGTTGACTCATCAAACGCACGCAAAACGTGGCACATGTCCTTCATAGTGGCCCACTCATTAATGGTGAAGTGTGGACGGCGCAAATTGCGTGTTGATTGCGCCTGATGCAGCTGATACTCCATAACTGCTGGCTGCTGCTCACACAACCGCTCCAACATATGTAACGTTGAATTCCACCTGGTGGATACGTCACATATGATGCGATGTTCAGGAAGGCGCAATCTGCGTTGCAGAGCTGCAATGCGCGATCTGGCCATGCTGGAACGTCGCAAGTGAGCGCACTCTAGGCGGACCTTGTGCAGCAGTGCATCAAGATCCGGATAGTCCCTCAAAAAACTCTGCACGACCAAGTTGAGCACATGTGCCAGACATGGTATGTGAGTGAGGTTGCCAAGGCCCAGAGCTGCCACCAGATTTCGGCCATTGTCACACACTACCAAGCCTGGCTGGAGATTCGCTGGCAAAAACCACACGTCGCTCTCCTGCTTGATGGCATTCCAGACCTCCTGCGCTGTGTGGCTTCGATTCCCCATGGGAATTAATTTCAGAACGGCCTGTTGCCGTTTGGCCACGGCTGTGCTCATATCGGTCGCATCAGGTAAGCGTCCACGGGTCCATGTGGAGGTAGACCGTGACGGCTCCTGCAGCGATGATTCTGAGGAACTGGAGTAGGAGGAGGAGTCAATGTGGACAGACTTGATTCCGGCAATCCTTGGAGTTGGCAGAACACGTACAGCGCCACTCGCAAGATCTGTACCCGGCTCCACAACATTCACCCAATGGGCAGTGAGTGAAAGGTATCGTCCCTGGCCATGGGTACTGGTCCACGCATCGGTGGTCAGGTGGACCTTGCTACTGACGGCGTTTAGTAGCGCATGTTTAATTTTTGCCTCAACATGCTTTTGCAGACCAGGGACGGCTTGCCTGCTGAAATAAAATCGGCTGGGCACATTGTATTGTGGGACTGCCAATGCCATTAATTCACGGAAACTGTCAGTCTCCACCAGCCTGAATGACAGCATTTCAAGGGACAGGAGTTTTGCAATGCCAGCATTCAGAGCCTGTGCTCGTGGATGGTTTGCCGAGTATGGCCGTCTTTTATCCCATGCCTGTGCTACCGATGGCTGTTTTGTGGCCTGGGTGTGTGAGGATGACAGGGAACTTGCAGCTGTGGGTGGAATAACACTGTGTCTCTGGACAACAGTGACAGAGGTTCTTCCATGGCGATCCTTTGAGGAAGCCGAACCAGCTGTGTGTGAACTGGAGGAAGAGGCTCCAACACGAGCTGAAGATGTAGGTGCTGCTGTAGGTTGGCCTACATCTCCAGTGTGTCTTTGTAACTCAACAAAGTGCTTTGACCGCACATGTTTCCACATATTTGTTGTATTAAGGTTACTGACACTTTTACCTCTTTTAATTTTTTGATTACACAGCTTGCATTTGACATAGCAAATATCATCTGCAACTGTATCAAAAAAGGACCACGCAGAGCAAGTCCTGGGAGCGCCCGGTTTGGCTGTTGGAAGAGAACTGCTCCGAACGGGTGCCAAACTGGAGGCTACAGGCAAGCGAGTCTGCAGCCTACCTCTCCCTACTGTTTGGACCGTTGGGGCAATCTCTTCCTCAGAGCTGCTCCCACCACCTTCCTGTTCCTCACGCCATGTTGGGTCTTGGACCTCATCATCTCCACCACTACCCTCTTCCAACACCTGCTGTTGTTGGGTGGTCTGGCCAGCACCATGCTCAACAGAAACTGGCAACTGAGTCTCATCATCATCAGATGCGTTCTGCGGTGTGCTGACCATCGGCACTGGCTCACCCGCCTCTTCAGATTCAGAGAGACACAGCTGTTGCGCATCACTGCATACTGCCTCTTCTTCACATTCCAGAATGCTGCTTGGCTGGGCCCCTGTTTCCAAGCCAACAGATTCTGAGAACAGAAGCAGAGACTCAGCTGGCTCCTGTACAGAGCTCTCTGACTGCCTGGGCAATTTGGCAGGCGGTGAAGAGACTGATGGTTGTTCAACAGTGCTGTGGTCCTGAGAGGAGGTGGAAGCTATTGAAGTCGATGCATTGGCTGCCATCCAACCAACAACGGCTTCAATTTGTTCTTCACGCAGCAGGGGGGTACGCTGAGCTCCTACAAAAGTGCGCATAAAGGAACGCTCACGGGGAAAACTGGTGGATGCTGTGTCACTGGGTGCGGCAGCAGCCACAGAATCCCCACGTCCTCTCCCTGCTGCAAATCCACGGCCTCGACCACGACCACGTGCCTTACTCACTGACTTCTTCATCTTGGTAGATTGATAAAGAAAGTCAGAAAAGTTATAAGGCCTAAGTGTGGTTATTCCTCACAGACTACAGTGAACCCTGCAGACAACTGTTCAGTATCTGTGAAAGGCCCCTTTGTGTACTTCTATAGTGTTTGCAACCAATGTATTGTATACGGATGGAAGCGCGTCACACTAATAGATTAGATTTTTTTCCACTAAAATGGAGCAGCACCAATTAGAGAAAAATGTGAAGGATGAGGCAGTGACACACGCTCAGCAGACTACATCCGGCAGTGGTTGAAGAACTAACTGGAGCTGATCTGCACTCAAAAAATCAAAACCTCACAGACTGCAGTGAACACTGAAACACAACTATTCACTATATGTGAAAAGCTCCTTTCTGTACTTCTATAGTGTTTGCAACCAATGTATTGTATACGGATGGAAGCGCGTCACACTAATAGATTAGATTTTTTTCCACTAAAATGGAGCAGCACCAATTAGAGAAAAATGTGAAGGAGAGGCAGTGACACACGCTCAGCAGACTACAACCGCAGTGGTTGAAGAACAAACTGGAGCGTAATCTGCACTCAAAAATCAAAACCTCACAGACTGCAGTGAACACTGAAACACAACTATTCACTATCTGTGAAAAGCTCCTTTCTGTTACTTCTATAGTGTTTGCAACCAATGTATTGTATACGGATGGAAGCGCGTCACACTAATAGATTTGATTTTTTTTCTAATATAATGGAGCTGCACCAATTCCACTAAATAAAATTAAAAAAAAAAAAGAGTCAGTGACACGTGCAGATGCCTACAAACAGCGGTGGATGCAGAGCAAACTGCAGCGTCACCTGCACTGTCACACACACACCTTGCACAGAGCTGTTAAAACAACACTGGCAAAATGAAGCTTTACACAGCGGTTGGTAAACTAGCCTGCCTCAAGCACAGTAGTACACAAAATCGCAATATCTAACTGTCCCTCAGAGTCAGCACAGCAGCGTTCTGTCCCTTACTGAGTTCACAGCACAGTGACGCTAAATGGCTGCGGCGCCTTTTATAGTGCATTCTGACATCATTTCAGCAGCCAATCACAGCCATGCCATTAGTTAAGATGACCGCAGCATTACAGGATGTGCCCACACTTCGTAGGATTCCTCTTTGGCTGACTAAAATCACATTGCTCTCAAAGAATTATGGGAACTTCCGATTCCGGTATACGATATTGAAAAAGTATCGGAATTAAGTATCGGAATTCCGATAACGCGAATATCGGCCGATACCGATACTTGCGGTATCGGAATGCTCAACACTACCAAAGACCTTTGGCCCTGAGGAAGTGGCAGATTTGCCACGAAATGTGGATACTTTGGAAACCCGGTCTTTTTCTTCCTCCTCTGTGGCACTTTGTTATACACAGAGTAAGAAGTTTTCCCTCTTCGAGGTTGTGGGTACATTTAGAGCAGCAAGGAAAAAACATAATACAAATACAAAAATGACAAAAACATGAAATCAAAAAACATACATGAAAGCAAAAACAGTATAAAAACGAAAGGGTATAAATGAAGAAATGCTCCTACAATTAGATTGGAGAACAATTCTATGCAGTGAATACGCGGGTTAACAGCATTATGATGCTGCCCGGTGCCTGCACGCAACCGAATGCAGTGGGGAGAAAATGAACTTTATTCTCCCCACCAGCATTCAGTCTTCAGTCATGCACCGCGGGTCCAGTAACGCTCTGAGAAGACAGAGTGGCTGCTGTAACTGTGCCCCTGGCCCTGTTAGTCAGGATGCATTAAAGTACAGCCCTTCTCCAGGGGACTAGGGAGTGACAGAAGAGCTGTATACAGAAACATTTGCATGTGTATATTTATACTATCTTCCCTTATTTAATCCCCCAGTGTGAAGGAGAGAATTGCTAATGTAACCAAATATTAACCTTACATAAACTAGTAATATATGTGGTGTGGCAAGACGGCATCTACATCCTGGAACTACGTCCTGGAATCCTTGGAATGTGAAGTGGACACACTGAAGACCATATATGGAACAGACCTAGCATGGACCTATCACAGACTGACATCATGGCTGCTCAGAAGCTGTGCGACACCATCTTCCTTCCTGCTACATGATCTTTTGTTTGTACTAATAAAATCAGTTCTGTGCCAGCTCTGGCTGAGAGAGGAGAACACATCTGACCCTGTGTCCGATGTCTTTCTTCTGTGCATGCACTTGGCTCATATTTATCAGGTCAGGGGCAGGCAATCGCTAAGATCTCACCTTAAGAGATCGCCCCAAACACCATGAGCACAATTTTTATTTTTTTTTTAAATGACTTTTGGCTCGATCTCAAGCTGTGTCGACCTGGTGGATGAACAATCTGGAGGAAGATTGATCTTGTGCAAGGCTACATACGTCCACCATATCTCCGCCGTTATCTTGATAGTATCAAGCCATCGGATTGCTGGTTTTCCTCTTCGCCTTGTTCCTTCTGTTCTTCTGACCATGATGTTTTTCTCCAGTGATTGCTCTCTTCGTATGATGTGTCCAAAGTAGACATGTCGTAGCTTGATGATCCTTGCTTCCAGTGACATGTCTGGCTTGATTTGTTCCAAAATTCATTGATGGATAACCTATGTTATCTGCTCTAGTGACCATTGTGAAAAGTGGAATAGAATATTTTATTCTTAGTAAATCAAATAAATAAAAAAAACATTTTTTTTAGATATATTTAATTGAAATCTATATGATATAGTATGTCATTTTTAGTGGTACTGTTCCTTTAATTGTAATGTATGTGGGCAGGAAAGTAATGGTTTTGGAGAGTACCAAGATGTAAGCTCATTTAAAGGGAACCTGTCAGGTCCCTTTACTCTTTTAAACTGCCCCTAAGTTTTTTGTGCTTTGAAACTGCACACATTTGGAAAATATTATCTTATGTACAAAATCTCATACATGCTAATAAACCAGGACGTTCTGGGGAGAGGTATATTTGCTGAGAGTAGTCCGCGTTCAGTAGCTGTAGTCACACCCCTGAACTTGATTTACAGTCCTTGCCCTGCGGCTATTTCACCAATTGGGTTCCTCTTGACATTTTTATTCCTCTGTCTTCTCTGCAAGGGGCTTGCTGAAGTATCTGCTCTTGGATCAGCAAGCTAATAAGAGAGTGTGACAGGCAGTGCACAGTGCACGGACTGTCAATCATGTTCAGGGGGCGTGACTACAATACTGAACCCGCACTAGTCTCGGTGAGTAAACCCATCACTGAGTGTTCCTTTTCAAGTAGGTATTTCACAATGATGATACAATGATAATCTGCCATTCTATCTTTTTTATGTAGGCAGTAGAGTTGAGCGATACTTTCCGATATCAGTAAGTATCGGATCGGAATGGGTATCGCCGATACCCAAAAAGTATCGGCGATACCCGATACAGATACCGGGAAATCCAATGTAAGTCTATGGGAACAAAATATCAGAATTAAAAAATACCCATTCTTGCCTTGTTGGTTAATTGTACATGAAGGAAAACAACAAAGAGTAATGTAGAATGTATTGGGGAAGGTTGAGGAGACATTAAAGGCATAGATGTTTAACCAATCAAATGGAATAGCATTAATATTTTTTTTTTTAAAGATGTTCGGATTGACGAAGAAATTGACAATGTTGTTACCTTTTTTATATTTTGGCAAATATGTATGTTTCACAACTTCCATGCTCTTCACCTTTTTAACTTTTGCCACACTTTCTCCTTCATAATCTTCGCAGCATATCTTTTTCATCAAATTATTCTTCATCTTCACCTTCTTTATCTTCTTCTTAAACTTCTTGCTATTCATCTTTTTGTTAACATTACTCATATTGTTCTTATTAAACTATTATTCTTCTTCATATTGTACTTCTTCATCTTCTTCCCTTCATCTTCTTCATCATATTATTATTTGTGCAGAGATTCCTGTACTTGTAATCTGTAAAAGTATGAATTTT
>JARQOD010000002.1:20801037-20859134 GCA_033576555.1 Oophaga sylvatica
CTCATTCAAGTGGGGAATATTTACAGGGGATTTAGAAATGTTCGTGACGCCACCTGTGGTTTCTGATCAGGGTGACCAGCGCTGCAGGGTGAATCCTCTGAGGGGTTGTTACTGGGCAGCAAGGTGTTAAGTCTTCCACAGGTAAGACTGGATCCCTCAGGGTATATGGCGGTGCAGGGGTGCAAGCAATAAGGCAGACACACACAAGTCAGTCTCTTTCCATACCTTTACTGGTGATGGTTGCAGGCATGTCCCGGGAAGCTGCTCAGGGTGGAGGATGCACATCCAGTAATCACTGTGTAGGTTTAAGGCCTCCTTACTTCCCGATGTGTGTGGGTTTCTAACTTGCATGAAGCTAAGTTTAACTCCTTCTCCTTGCTACGCCCGGCTGATCTTGTGATGAGGTCTTTTTGTGGACAGAACAGTGTCTCTATGGCGGTACCTGCCAGACCCCCGTCTTCCTGACCCCGGTTACGTATCAGCACTGAAGGGCCCCTCTGCGACTTGAAGTCCAGAGTCCCCGGTTTTTCCACTAGCTGTGAAGATGCTAGCAAGCTCGGACCCTGTGTTCGGTAATGCAGAGTGGAGGTTAGCTGTAAATGCTATTTTCTCCTCAGTCACTCTCTCCCTTTTGTCCACTCGCCTGTCGTCCTACGCACACCTCAACATAAGCACAGGCAGCAGTAGATGTCAGCTTCTCGCTCCAACTTCCTCAGCCCTCAGACTAATCTGACAGGGGTTTCTCCCTCCCAGCTTGTCTGAGGTAACTCCGTTCAGAGATGTCGTGTCTGCTCTCCTGAGGTAACACCAATGACTAACTAACGTTCAGCTATATTGTCTTTATCTCACTGCTGTCTCAAGGGCTCCCTCTGGTGGAACCAGGAAAAATGTCAAGTGTTATGTGCTTATCAGGTATTTGTGAATTACCTTTCCGTGCATCCTCCAGGGAACATGTGGCACCAAGCACAGCTGGGCTACACACAATGACTGCATGTGTTTCTTTAGAGATAACCATGGTTAACAGAAGAGAAACAATGATGCCAAGCACCAGTCTCCTTTTAAAGTGTCCAGTGGTGTCATTCTTACTTAATCATGACAGATTGATCTCCAGCCATGTCCTCATCAACACCCACACCTGTGTTAATGGCGCAATCACTGAAAAGAGGTTAGCTGGTCCTTTTAAGGCAGGGCTGCAATGATGTTGAAATGTGTTTTGGGGGATAAAGTTAATTTTCTAGCCAAATATTGACTTTGTAAGTAATTGCTGTTAAGCTGATCACTCTTTATAACATTCTGGAGTATATGCAAATTGCCATTAGAAAAAGTGAAGCAGTAGACTTTGTAAAAATTAATATTTGTGTCATTCTCAAAACTTTTGTCCATAACTGTATAGCTGTTGATTTGCACTGTGTATTGCCGGCGGCAAAATGACTTGACTGAGGATCCATCAGTAAGCTCATTCTGAAGGTCTAAAGGGAGAGTTTGTAACTCTTTGTAAATTATGACTAAGGGTGAGTGGACCCGTAGATGTTTGGGATCATCAGATTTGACTGACCTTTTGTCCAAAGTTTGATTCAGGTACCAGAACTCTAACCAAACTTGACCATGAACACCATAGAAGTCAATTGGGACCCAAACACTCTCTATCTCTCCATCCAAACTGCTAACACAAAAGCGGACATCTGGGAGAAGTCTATGTCCGGAGTTCAGCACCGGACACCTATGAACCCCAAACTTTACACTTTGGGTTCGTTCTTCTATAATTATGACCACAGAACATATTAAGGCTGATTGTTCAGGGAAACCATAAACCTGTTAAAGCTGAACAGTGCAACGTTTGTAATGAAACCCAATTGCAAAAATGATTTTTACCACAAAGTATATGCATTTAAGTAAAGAAAAAAAAAATATCCCTAAGGTGGGTAATATCTTTAAGGGACAGTCTAGATTAAACAGTGTGGTGCCTAAGGGGTATTTGAATCTTAGCATTGGTTGGTGCCCCATGCAGTAACTTTTAGCACCCTTATACACAGTCTCACTGTGCCTAATGAAATGTGCCAATAAGGTGCTTAAGTAGCATGTATACAAACTTGAAGAGGTTCCTGAAAAAATAAGAGTCCATCTAGACTCGCGGAAGAGTTGGCCAATCTCCCGGGTTCCACCAAGATGTTCAATAAATCTGCAATTCTGAAATCTGTTTTTGGGTTCTTGAAGTGACAGGGACTGAGTCTTTGAGGGGGTGAGCAAGGGGTAGGGTGTTGGTGGACAATCGCCAATGATGAGTTGACACTTATAAAGGGATACATTTAGGGTAGAACATTTGTTGAGACTTCTCTGGTCGGCTTGGATCTACTCAAAGCAATTCACAAAAATTTCTGATTTACGTGTATCTGAATTTTTTGTAAAAATTTGTAGCAAATTTAATTTGCCATCATTTGATTTTCTCATTTGTACCACACAGATGTAGTCAAGTTTACCTTGTCAAATATCTCACCATCTTGATAACTTGTGCCAGAAGGTTAACTCACTTATGATTCATATATGCTAACATTGAACAAGCCTTTGAACGATGTCATGTAAAGTGCTAAAGTGCTATAATATCCCAGTGCTGTGTATTTGTGTTATAGTAAACTTGCCTACATTTGGTAGCTTGCGTTCAATACACGAGGGCAGGTCTCAATGGACCCTGATCTGTTCCAGTCCTTTAGCGCATGTTACGATTGGTCAAAAAAAGCCCAATGAATAACAGTATCAAAAATTTCAGGGAATTCGCACGTGGACGACATGTGCCACCATATAGTATCATGCATGTGGCTTTGCTGTGTACATGAGCTCTGATTTGATAACTACGACAGTCTCTAAACCCATTACTGCTAGGACTATATAGCATTGAGCCTTATTTATTATTACAAAAAGTCAAACTGTTTACCATTTGTACCCAGTATCCCGGGCTCCGCTTCCTTCGCCTGGGTCGGCTGCCCTCTGTTGTGCTCCATGTCAGGTTTTGCAAGTTGCCCTGAGTGGATCAGTGATATCATCTTCCTAGACCTATTCAACGCCCATTGGCAAACAACTCACAGTCTCTTTGGTTTGAGACTCTAGTCTTATCTTTGGTGTGCTCTACCGTCTGTGCTTTTTGTAATTTTGCTTACATTCATTTTTGCTTTGTTGCACTACATCCGTTCTGCTGTTTCGGAAATGCCTGAGTGTGCCAAGTCCTCTCTGCCACACAGGCCTTCCTGCTTGCTTCATCAATGCCCAGGGTCCTTGTGCCCGCTCAGACCTGAGGCTTAGAAAATCCACCTTACCAGGTGAGCCTAACTAACACTTACATACTAAAAACAAACCAATGGAACATTTAAGCTGAAGTCTCCTTTTCGATTTATTTGGCTTAGACATATAGGTTTATTTCAGCACTACTATCTCTTATTATAAAAACACGTTGCAATTAGGATTTTACTACGAGAGCGCTATTCATTTTGATGTTTATGAAACCACATGACAAATGCGCTGTACAGTCCTAATTATTTAAAGGGTTCTTCCTTCCATTTGTGTTCGGAGCTGATAGTCATGCAAATACAACCGATTAATTCAGCTACAATAGTCATGTACATAAGACAAATTTGTTGAGAAATACTTCTTTAGCATCATCGCTTCAATATGATGTTACTGCTAATATTGTGATATCAAATTTGAAATGCGTGTTCTCAGGGATAGATGATCAATAATGTTCAATAATACTGTACATCTAATAAATGTTTTATTCTCTATATAAATTATGCATGGACTTATTTTGTTATTTGTTAACATTGATCACTAACACAGGTTATTTATGTAGTGGGAAGTTGATTAATAATATATATCCTTTTCAGGCTTATCATTTCAAGAAATACTGTTTCGCCAGATTCTTTCTTATCTGTATACTATTTCATATTTTCTTGCTTAAAGGGGACCTGTTCAGATGATTTTACAAATCAAACTAGTGGTCTAATTGTATAGGTCCTAGAAAAACAATAAAAATGATACCAGTCTTGTAATAATCCGATATTCCATTGCTGAGAAATCAGACTTCAAAGTTCCATATAACTTAGCCTGGTATGACCAAGGGGCGTGTCTCTGGACTTGTAGTGTGTCGACAAGCTCCACATTCCATCCAGGCTAATTTGCATGTATTTTCAAAGCTTGATTTCTCAGTGCTGGAACATCGGATTACTATAAAACAGGTATTATTTTTATTCTTGTGCTATGATCTTTACAACCATACCATTAATTTGATTAATAAAATCATCCCGATAAAGACCCTTTAACTGTTTTTGGGTTAAGTATTAGAAATAATATCTCTGCAAAGAAGACATATAGCACTTCTTCCTCATCCAAATCATCTTTTCTCTCCCACCCGATGACCTTTAGTATGTATTTGGAAGAACAGTGACAGCACACAAATAAAAATTGCCGCTATACAATACAAATACCATTTATATATAATGAAAGCCAGGATGCCATTATCGACAGCCTTATCAGAAGGTCTATATTACTGACTTTCTCACTTTCAGGACTCTTACTACTAAACTAAATACTTTAATCCTTCCCCAAGGTCTACATTGCTTGTCTTACCCATTATTTGACTTTTCATAATCTCTTTTACTACTTTGCCACTATGAGAATGTTATGGAAATTTTTGGTTAGGATAAATCTATCCCCATGTTTGCTTCTGCTGTTCCCAAATTAAATGAGTATTTTTAGAGCTCTCTGGAAATTAACACTGTCCACTCAAATGTGCCAGCATAACATTCCATCAATACTGATGGCTTTATTATCATCACATAGTCTTATACATTTACAAAAGGGGGTGGTTAGTCAATTAACATACAATTAGAAGCTGCTAAACTATCGGCTATTTGAATATATGTCCCAATTTACGACCCTTGTCTTAGTTTCCTGCATAAAGGAGCCATCATTTGGACCATCTGTTACTTACTTCCTCTTTTGGCCGTCTGGTGGTTGGGAAAGAACCTTGTAGCTGTCTGACTTATGTAGGCCAGGGGTCATGTCTTAAGCAACTGATTATAGCTAGCATCAGCTTTGTTCAGATATGTTATGGGTACAGGGTTTTAGCAAGTAAGATCTGTCTGAATACATATGGATATACATTGAGTACTTGAAATATACATATATTGATATATATATATATTGGGTTAGTACGGTGACAGGCAAGTGAGATCTACCTGATGCAAATAAGATACATATATATTTCCATCACAAGGGCTATATGTTAGATAGCCATGTAAGTAACTATTGGGGGTAAAATGGTGGACAAGGCATTTGATGCATTCCTTCTAGCCTGTAGTGTAACTTAGAATCCCCAGGGTCAAAATGAGAAATTTATAACAGGGCTTTCCAGCTATCATGCATGGATTATAGTATTGATCTACCATAAGGGACACAGACAGAGAGATGATTTGGTCCTCTTCAGAGCCGGTTGCAACCCCAACTTCTGCATCCCCTGTTGATACCCCCTTACTATAAAAGTGACTTTTATAACATGTAATCAAGTAATTTGTGGCAATAATACAAAGTAGTTTATTGGAAATGGACTTTGTAATTAGGCTTTCAGGCTTTTTACACCAGCGCTATGATCAATACTGCTTAAAATTTCATAGCGAGTAAGTACTGAAACAGCAATAATATTTCTGAGAGTTATATTTCCAAAATGGCCATATCTTACAGGTTGCACATGTTTTTTTTTCCCAGTGCTTCCATGGCTTAGTGATATACGCCAGACTTTGCAATCATCCATCTCGTAGGGTGTTTGTTTTCTGATTTATGATAAAGCGCGTTGTCATTTATCATGGTAAGTATTTGATAGCTGAAGTTTCCATATAAGATATGTAAAGCAAATGCAAGACGCAGCTACAAATTTAATTTGCTCTACAATCTATCTTTATTACAACACTCAGATCAAACATGGACAGTTTTTTTTTCTCCAGAGAACGCATCATTAATTCCAATAAGTATTGCTATTCTGCATTTTACATTAAGGTGTTATTCTTATAATCCATTATTTTTCACAAAGCACAGTAAACAAATATTGTAAATACAGATTAAGTCCAACATGAAGTTTCTTGCTTGTATCTTTGTCTTTTGTCATCTTTTTCTGCCCATTGGTACATCCAGCACAACACAAAGCAGAATGGGTGGTTTTATTCTTATATGCCTAAAGTATGTTTCAAAGCAGCACCCTACTTCTCCTGGGTGCTGCAGACCCCTGTCTCCCTCTCCTGTGTGTTTTTTACTAGCCTCACTTTATCAAGCTAATATGTATGTAGAATATACTCGTCATGCGTCTGTGCATTCTATGCTTCTGCCTCACTGATTTTATATTTTGCCATCTACAATAGTATAGCTGCTTGTGTTGGTTTGCATCATTAGCTGGTTCTAGCAGAACTTAACTATCCTCCAGTGCAGAGCTGTGTTTCGTAGCGCAATGGTAGAGCTGTGGTAGCCTGCTCAAGAAAGCTTAGTATTGTGAAACTGCAAATGCTGCTTTATTAATGTATGTCAGAAGACAGTTCACTGTCATATGCATCAATAGAGCGACATTTATAATTTCACATTACCAAACTCCATGCAGTAGGCAGCAAACACAGCTCAACTAATCTTAGCCTCTGTACACAGAGCACCATTCTGCAGTGCATATTTCTTCTAAACCTCTGTATACAGTTCATCCTGCAGGATATCTCTCCTTTCTGTATCTTCTATAAACAGATTCATTTTCATAATATTTCTCCATTCTGTCTTCTGTATACATAGCTCCTCCTGCAGTATATCTCTCATTTCTGTCCCCTCTATATACAGATTCATTTTCAGCATATTTCTCCTTTCTGTCATCTGTATATATAGCTCCTCCTGCAGCATATCTCTCCTTTCTGTACCTTCTATAAACAGATTCATTTTCATAAAACGGAAAAGGGCACCGCGCTAAGGTTAATACCCACATATAATAAAATATAAATAGATAAATAGGAGTACTGAGCAAAGTTTTGGCCACTTACTATGGTATATAGAATAACGTTAAAATAAACATGAAAATATGAATTTCTAACAATCTCCCTCACTTAGTGAGATTCAATAATGCAATAATATAATTAGATTAATGATCATCAGTTAAAAACATAAATATAAATATAGATCACAATATCCTCCCCCTGGTGTGTCCTGAGAGATAAATATTCAAAAAGTGACCATTATATATAAAAATTAGGCATGCAATAAATAAGGATCCTTACGAAATGCAGGATGAGCTGCTATGCACATAGTGAGTGGACTGCTCCGTAAAAATCACTGCAGCATGTAGGATCCTATTCAATGGACGCCAGAAGAGCGGGGATAAATGTGGACTCTGTGGTCCAAAGGTGACTACGCTATAGCACAACGGCTCCTGCAGTCTTGAGAATACAACCAGGATGGGTAGCATCCCCCCTATTGGAAACCACCTCCGCACTCACCAAAGGGTGAAATCGGGCAGCGTGCGCCGGCAGGGTGACGCCGCCAAGCAGTGCCAGAGTGTAAGGAGGTGTGGTCTGGGTGACATCACCTAGAGCGGGAAGCTGAAAGCGGAAGGACGGAGGCTGAGAGGGGCCAATCGCCAACACGTTTCGAAGGTGCATGGACCTTCTTCGTCAGGGCCTGTTTTATACCTTTACTTTATAGATTGACAGCCACCAGCATAGAGGCTGTCGAGGCACTTGCAGCTTTAGCACACATTTAGTTTCCTCAGGAGCACCGGTGTATATTTTTGAATATATTCTCAGATTCATTTTCATAATATTTCTCCATTCTGTCCTCTGTATATATATATAGCTCCTCCTGCAGTTTATCTCTCATTTCTGTCCCCTCTATATACAGATTCATTTTCAGCATATTTCTCCTTTCTGTCCTCTGTATATATAGCTCCTCCTGCAGTGTATCTATAATTTCTGTCCCCTCTATATGCAGACTCTTTTCAGCATATTTCTCCTTTCTGTCCCCTGTATATATAGCTCCTCCTGCAGTATAACTCATTTCTGTCCCCTCTATATACAGCCCACCCCCCAGTAGTATATTTCTCCATCCTGCAGTATATTTCTCCTATCTATCTTCTCTGTATACAGCCTATCCTGCAGAATATCCTTCCTTTCTGGAGCAACGAAAAGCAATTCCAGAGTTACTGGGTCCAATCAGATAGAGCACCTAAGAAGATAGCGAATTGGAATGCCTTCAGAGATTGAAAAGGGCTTAGTGTACTTTACAAAGATACTTACTGCAAGTGAAAGAAAAAAAATAATATAATAGAATTATTCTATTTCACTTAATACAACCTCTAATTTGTCCTGGACATGAAAACAGTTTGTTCATATTTTACCTGTCAACTTGAAATCTCTGAGTGATAGAGAGCATGTCACAAAGATGCAGATGCAGTTCAGTCTTGTTGCACATTTAATAGGCAGAAAGCACAATAATGTATTCAATCTGTAAATTACTTTGTTTCACAATTTAGTTTTCTTACCCCTGATAAAATCAACTTCAAAGTATGGCCACTAGGTGTCTCCATTTCAACTGCCCGTTTTCAAATATATCTTTAGCAGCCACCACATTTACAGAAGTACGTATGGAGGATTTATTTCTTTGCTTTTGCTGTCCTGTATTTGAAACTGCATGAAGGTATAATGGAGAACTCAGGTTTGGGGGCAGGGGTAGGCAAGCCTTGGATAATAGCTGAAGCAATGCATGCTGAGAAGTGAGGGAACAGAAGTTGAAGCTTCTATAGTGCTGAGAGAATGCTGATGATCTGGAACCACTCACTAAAAACCAATGGCAAGTTACTAAGCATGGTAATAGGGACATTTTCAGGACACAGAAGAATATGCACAAAAGTAATTTTAACATGTTACGGTGGATGTGGGGTCTGGAGGACCATGCAGTAACTGTGTACCCAGTATATCCCCCCACTAGTGTACCTAGTGCTCAGTGTATAAGGCGTGCGCAAGGTTAGTGCAACCCTTTAAAAAGTATGGATATCCTGAACCATATGGAAAACAAGAACTTGCCCTATCAGGAATGGAGATGGACACACACAACAGTTCAAATAAATTTTACTCACTGGAAGGCAAAGAGCTTGATGGTTTTAGTCTCTTTAAAGTGAACCTGTCATCAGGTTTACGCTCAGTAAGCTACAGGCATGGTCAGGTTGGCAGTGTTATACTGATTAAAATTACACCTGGGGTGAAGAAATCCATCTTGTGGTTCTTGTGTAATCAGTGTTAGAAGTTTTCAGTTAATGATATGCACGTACTCCGGGGCGGGACTGTAGGCAGAGTCTTATCTTCCTGCTCTAGGCCAGAGAAACCAAGGAAAGACCAAGGAGAGACCTGCCCAGTTTTCCGCCCTGAAGCAGAAACATGTTCCTCATCATAGAGACAGAGAGAGAGAGACAGACTGTTTGTGCTTCGGGGAAGCCTGTGGCGGCCCACACAAGAACCACAAGACGGATTTCTTCACATCATGTATCATTTTAATAAGTATAACAGCACCAACTTGACAGTGTCTGTAGTTTACTTAGCAAAATCCTGCTGACAAGTTCTCTTTAAAAGGTAACAGGATTCAACAGAGCAGTATATAGTAAAGAGCTAACAATTGTGACATTTTGCTGGTATTTGCGATAGTCTGCTATCAATCTCTTCAGCAGCACTTACCGTATTTTTTGGACCATAAGACGCACTTTTTTCCCCCCAAAATTTGGGGAAAATGGGGGTGCGTCTTATGGTCCCAACATACCAAAAAATCTGGTGTAGGCGGCGGTCCCGGTGGCGGCGGCAGCCTTCCTGTGGTGTCTGGCCAGCAGCGGGGCTCTGTGCTGCGTGGGGGGCTCCGCCGGCATTTCCCTCTTAGCCGGACAGCCCCCCGCAGCTCCGCTGCTGCGGCCTCCTGATACATGGCCGCCAGGGGCCTCCGGTGGCGGTCCCGACGAAGTCTTCCGTGCGGTGGTGCCGGGGCAGCAGCCGGCACTGTGCTGCAGGGGGGCTCCGCCGGCATTTCGGTCTTAGCCGGAAAGCCCCCCGCAGCTCCGCTCCCTCCTGCAACTCGGTGGCGTCCTCAAACATGGCCGCCAGGGGCCTCCGGTAAGATGGCCGCCGAATCTCATTCAAGTCTCGGCAACGAGATCTCTTCTCCCGAGATCTCGTCTCCCGAGATCTCAGGACAAGATCTCGGGAGAAGAGATCTCGTTGCCGAGACTTGAATGAGATTCGACGGCCATCTTACTGGAGGCCCCTGGCGGCCATGTTTGAGGACGCCACCGAGTTGCAGAATGGAGCGGAGCTGCGGGGGGCTTTCCGGCTAAGACCGAAATGCCGGCGGAGCCCCCTGCAGCACAGAGCCGGCTGCTGCCTCGGCACCACCGCACGGAAGACTTCGTCGGGACCGCCACCGGAGGCCCCTGGCGGCCATGTATCAGGAGGCCACAGCAGCGGAGCTGCGGGGGGCTGTCCGGCTAAGACGGAAATGCCGGTGGAGCCCCCCACGCAGCACAGAGCCCCGCTGCTGGCCAGACACCACAGAGCACAGGAGGCTGCATTGGGACCACCGCTATGGGATGTGAGTACCATATATTGCACAGCGACCCCACAGAACACAGCCACCCTACAGAGCACAGCCACCCCACAGAGCACAGCCACCCCACACAGCACAGCCACCCACAGAGCACAGCCACCCCACAGAGCACAGCCACCCCACACAGCACAGCCACCCCACACAGCACAGCCACCCCACAGAGCACCCCTGCAACACAGAGCACTTCGGACCCCCATTTGACACATTATTTTTTTTTCCCTATTTTCCTTCTGAAAATTTGGGGTGCGTCTTATGGTCCGGTGCGTCTTATAGTCCGAAAAATACGGTACTTCACTTCACTTGCCTTTTCACATTGCACATACAGTCTGCATGTACAGACTCTTTTACAGTAAGAAACTAACTTCAACCCTCCCCTCTGCAGTGGCAAATATTCGCCCTGTCTTTGGATACAAACTGGGGAATATATTGCCTTGTGTGCTCACCCTCTCTCTGTAATGGCAACTTTCTCAACGAGGAGGGCTTATATCTCCCTCCAGAGGCAGATCACATCAACCTCACAATGAGATTCTTACATGCTTCTCTTTGGCTCCAACTACAGTAGTTCCTTGGGGGTGACCCACCAATTGGCAAGTATTATGCATCCAACACTTTTTAGCTCTCTAGAAAAACATTATTTTTAAATGCATGTGTTGTGTCGACCCGCCACCACAATTGTGGATTACCAGGGCAATGGGGTACTCAGAGCCGAGCCCATGGAAGTCTATGGGGATTGTCACAGGTAGCGGTGGCTCGGTCTGTGGCCCTGGCGGTCTGGCGTATGTTGGGGGAATATTTACAGGGATAGATTTATATACAGTTCGTGACGCCACCTGTAGTCTTCTGGTAATTTATACCAGCGCTGCTGTAGATCTCTGAGGGGATGGTGAGGCAGCTAGATGTCGGGTCCCCTACAGGTGGGACTCTTCCCTCAGGTCGGTAGTTAAAGCAGGGTTGTGCAGGCATGCAGATAAATAACACAGTCTCACACAGTCAGCGTCTTTCCATACCTTTACTTGTAAGATGGTAAGGCAGGTCCCAGGGAGGCTGATCCAAGGAGAGTGTGTTTTGAGATAGCAGCTGGACAAGTTAGGGGCCTCCTTTACTTTCACAACGATGAGTACAACCAGCATGAAGCGTAGTTCCCTCTATAACTCCAGCTATTCCATAGCTGTACTGCCCAGTCAGTTTTGTGGTCGGAGCCTTCCTGTGAGAGAGCTGAATTCCTATCTTGCTGATCAGGCTCAAAGTCTTCACTCCCCTGACCCCAGTTACGTACCGACTATTCAGGGCTGCTTGCCGCGACCTAAGGTCCGGTAAGTCTCTGGTTGTCTTACCACTATGCTTGAAGCTATAGTGATCCTTCGGTCCCCAGTGACCGGTTACAATGTGCAGGACTTCTTCAATCCAAAAGCACTTTTCAAATATTCCTTTCCACTGTGCCTTTCGCCTTGTCCTCGCTTGTAGCATAAACACTCACACTTGCAAAAAGTCGTATAGTCACTCCCTTCTTCTCTTCCTTCAGAGTTAGTTAACAGATTCTCAGTTATCCACTAGGCAGGAGCACGTCTCTGAACCTTTCACTGTCCTTGGGACAGGAGACTGAAGTATTTCTGCACTAAGCTCTTCTTTCTTCGTCAATGTATTCAAGTGAGGTACAGCTCTGACCAGGCTGAGGTGATCTATATCTCGCCCTTACTGGCCTCCACTTGCTGAACTGCTGCAGAACCAGGCTGGACTGCTTCCTCCCTCCTAGTCCCAGCTAGACTCCACACGTCTGCTCTGTCCGAGGACAGGAAAACTGACTACTCTAATCACTCAACGAATATACACCCTGACACTCCCTCACAAGTGACTACACTACCCTAAGGGTGTGTCTAGTGTATGTTGAGTGAATGGGTATTGAGCATTAAACTGCTGTCTCGCCACACACTCTCCAGGGTACTGCGTGTGCCTAACACCAGGGCTACACATTCCCCCATGGTAAAAGACAGCACTCCCGGGCTGTAAAATACAAAGAGACATTTTGTTTATGCATGAAAACATCAACAATAAACATTAATTCGTCCCATCCGGGAGGTGAGGATGTCTTGAACGTTGCAAACAAAACATTATATATATAAAAGTACAAATATTAAATAGCATTCAATAAATATACAGTATTCTTGTGAAGGACCCGCACCAAACCTTCAACGTGGGTCCTGGGTGGGCTGCAGGACATCTGGATGCAGACCTCACTCAGTGCCACACCACACGGGTTTTGTATTCAGAGGTAATTGTGCTGGTTTTATGTAAAACCAAGATAAAGCACCGAAGCGCAACTATATACAAGTAAGTTCTGGGCTGGCACAGTCCTCAACCTCAAAGTCCATTGTAGAACAAAGACACATTATATCACATTATAATAATAATAAAGTGCAAAACTTTTTCTCTGTTTACCCAGCCGGGCATTCTACTGTTAGCAATATATATATCTTATATATTCGTTTAACTTGTGCAAAAATTTGTAAACATTCTTAAACTTTTTACAATATTACTTATGGTAGACCCTATCTGGATCTCACCGATTTTTACTGTTTAACTATTCATTTATTTCAAATACATTTTCCACCCCGGGGGCTGGAACAATGCGATGGTCCCTAGATCCCATTACTAACAAGTCATGCGCTGCTATTAGGGTCTGGGTCGCCACAGTTCTCGTGCGAACCTCTAGGGGCGCAACGGGTACATTCTCCTTGCGAGACACCGATTGCGTTTCAATCTGAGTCACAGTTAACGATATGGATCGTGTCCTGGATTGCGATGGAAACTGGGTCGCATGTTGCGATGTAGATGTTGCTTTCATTTGCGATGAACCTGCAGGGGGCGATGCTGGGGCACGGCCGGATACTGCTTGAGCTGGAGACGGGGACGCTGCGGTAGTGGTGACGTTACCTGCGTCTGGGACGGGGTCACGGACGACGGTGACGTTAAGGGCATACCATCCCTTCATTCCCAGTGCCGTGTATACGTGACAATGTCTCCATTAGCTAAGTCCCTCCCGGGATGGCCCTGCGGCAGGTGGGATTCTACGTCCCTGCGACTAACAAAGACCCCTGGGTAGAGGCCCGGTTCACGGATGAAGCCCCAGCCCTTCCGGAGCTGAAACTCAGTCACACACCCCTGCCGCCGCGGTTCCCTCAGGGTACCTTTCTCTCTCCGGACACTCTCTTTGTCCGCGATCAGCTCTGCATGTTGCCACTGACGGTTCCGCTGAGCTTCCCGCTCTTCCTCCTGCTGGCGTTTCTGCTTCTCCTCACGACGCTGCCACTCATATTCCCACTGGGCGGTGTAGGCGACGTCATCCAGGCGCGCCATCTCGTCCCAGTCGACGTCTGGTAACGACGGACAGGACCCCTCCGGTGTCCCTGCCGGGGACCGATCATCTGCGGCGGCCTCTTGGCCGGGCGGGCGTTCCGGAACTGGCGGTACCTCCTCAACCTCCTTCGCCTCCACCGCTTCACCGGTGGGATCAGGATTGGTACTTTCGGGGGCAGCCTCCGGTTGCTCCTTCGCCTTGGGCAGCAGAATCTTCGGTAACTCGAATCGTGGGGGTCGTTGAGGGGAGAGATCACCGCGTCCCACAGCCTCCGCTGCTCCAGGGTACGCCGGCGTCTCTCGATCTCTTCAAATCCAGGTTGGTACTGGACCATCTTCTTCAGGCGTGCATTTTCTTCCTGAATTTCTAGCAACGCCTGCTGCAGGTGCAGGACCACGGATGACTCCGGTGCTGGTGGCAGCTTGGCTGGGGCACGGGGCCTGCCTTCCTCCGCTTCCCTGCTCGGCTGCACACGTCCTGCTTCCATGATGTTCCAGAAGATTCTTTCTTCTTCCTCCAGAGACGTCCAGTCTCTTCCGTGGAGGCGGGGTTTGCGTCTCCTCCTCTTTGCAGGAAAGGTGAAGAGGAGGCGGACCTCCTTTGCTGTAGGGCAGGATCGCATGTTGTAATAGCACTTTGAGAGGGCAGGCATTTTCTTCGCGCCACAGGGGGGTACACGCCCACGAAGGTACGCCCACCTTCTTCTCCAGCGCCTGAGGGCGCGAATATGGCGACAAAGATGGCGATTTTTGGCGCCAAAAGTGCAAACAGTCCTTTTCACAAAAACAACTCCATAGGCACACAGGGCTCGCAATTTTGCGAGTTTCGCATCCTGTTCGTGACGCCAAATTGTTGTGTCGACCCGCCACCACAATTGTGGATTACCAGGGCAATGGGGTACTCAGAGCCGAGCCCATGGAAGTCTATGGGGATTGTCACAGGTAGCTGTGGCTCGGTCTGTGGCCCTGGCGGTCTGGCGTATGTTGGGGGAATATATTTACAGGGGATAGATTTATATACAGTTCGTGACGCCACCTGTAGTCTTCTAGTAATTTGTACCAGCGCTGCTGTAGATCTCTGAGGGGATGGTGAGGCAGCTAGATGTCGGGTCCCCTACAGGTGGGACTCTTCCCTCAGGTCGGTAGTTAAAGCAGGGTTGTGCAGGCATGCAGATAAATAACACAGTCTCACACAGTCAGCGTCTTTCCATACCTTTACTTGTAAGATGGTAAGGCAGGTCCCAGGGAGGCTGATCCAAGGAGAGTGTGTTTTGAGATAGCAGCTGGACAAGTTAGGGCCTCCTTTACTTTCACAACGATGAGTACAACCAGCATGAAGCGTAGTTCCCTCTATAACTCCAGCTATTCCATAGCTGTACTGCCCAGTCAGTTTTGTGGTCGGAGCCTTCCTGTGAGAGAGCTGAATTCCTATCTTGCTGATCAGGCTCAAAGTCTTCACTCCCCTGACCCCAGTTACGTACCGACTATTCAGGGCTGCTTGCCGCGACCTAAGGTCCGGTAAGTCTCTGGTTGTCTTACCACTATGCTTGAAGCTATAGTGATCCTTCGGTCCCCAGTGACCGGTTACAATGTGCAGGACTTCTTCAATCCAAAAGCACTTTTCAAATATTCCTTTCCACTGTGCCTTTCGCCTTGTCCTCGCTTGTAGCATAAACACTCACACTTGCAAAAAGTCGTATAGTCACTCCCTTCTTCTCTTCCTTCAGAGTTAGTTAACAGATTCTCAGTTATCCACTAGGCAGGAGCACGTCTCTGAACCTTTCACTGTCCTTGGGACAGGAGACTGAAGTATTTCTGCACTAAGCTCTTCTTTCTTCGTCAATGTATTCAAGTGAGGTACAGCTCTGACCAGGCTGAGGTGATCTATATCTCGCCCTTACTGGCCTCCACTTGCTGAACTGCTGCAGAACCAGGCTGGACTGCTTCCTCCCTCCTAGTCCCAGCTAGACTCCACACGTCTGCTCTGTCCGAGGACAGGAAAACTGACTACTCTAATCACTCAACGAATATACACCCTGACACTCCCTCACAAGTGACTACACTACCCTAAGGGTGTGTCTAGTGTATGTTGAGTGAATGGGTATTGAGCATTAAACTGCTGTCTCGCCACACACTCTCCAGGGTACTGCGTGTGCCTAACACCAGGGCTACACATTTATTTGGGGCGAAAATCATTTTTACAATTTGGTTTCATTAAAAAAGATTTGCACAATTTGGCACATTCAACTTAAATGTGTTCTGTAGTCATAAATCAGCTAAAAAGAGGTAAAAAAAGACAGTTAAAAGTTACTAACTTTTCCTATTTGACCTTCAGAAGGAGCACACTGACTGATTCTCAGTGAATCCTCTATGCACCCAGCAGCAGACAGTGCAACACAGGTTATAGAAGACAAACGGTGCAACATTTTTAATGGAATTCAAATACAACAAAATATTTTTGGTCAAAGGACCGTGCAATTAAGTATTAATAAAATAATTTTCCACAAAGGTAGACATTCCAAAGCTAGTCAATCGTGTTGAGTGAGCATGCTCATGTGCTAACCGAGTGTCTTCGGCATGCTCGAAAAATATGTTAGAGTCCCCATGGCTGCATGTTAGCGGTAGTTCGACAGCTGCAACACATGCAGTGAGTGCCCATTTGTTGGGCAATTCCTGCATGTGTTACGACTGTCGAACGCTAAAGTCACTCGGTTAGCACATGGGCATGATCAGATGACACCTTATCTTGGCACGATCGCTCATCACTACTGGTCATACATTTTCCCGGCAGTGGCCACTATACGTTAAATGTAGTATTACACAATTTAAAGGCCATCCAAGTCGAAAATAGATGGATGATATAACTTCATACATATGCCCCTCAACAGCATATGGAAAGGGATTGTCCTTGTGATCCTCTTCCTTTACCATTTGTTTTGAAGATTTGCACAAATTTGCATCTATAGTTTCCTCTTCTTTACTTTTTTGCAGTCTGAACCATAATCGGATGCTCGTAATAGGTTCAGTTTGGCGGTAATACTCTTAGTTGTGTGTTTACTGTTTTTCTGCAAATTCCACATGATAATCCAGTTTGAGCACTAATGTCAATATTACAGCAAATGAAAATGTAATCATATTTTTTACTTAACCTTGGCTCGGTCTTGAGGATTTGCCATTAATTGAAATTGGTTTTGCTCAGTAATGAAAACAGTACCCTGACTGAATGACAACGACTTTCCATGTCAAGGTATACAAAATCCATCTGGTCACCTGCACATTTATGCTGATCACCCTGCCAATGGCCGAAGTTCCCTGAAATGCTTTAGTTACAAAGTATGGCTTTTTTCTAACGTTCCTACTCCAGCAATGTCAGGAAGCGGGCAACATTTGAGTCAAGGGATTAGATATCATACTGTGGCCCTCAGCTCTCTCAAATTACCAGCACAAAGCTAGTAGCTATTTTTCCTTTTTGTTACTGGCACAAGCAAAACTCGGAAAGAGTAAGGAGCCAGGTAACATAACCAGCCAACCTAACCAGCAGGCAGTACAACACCACCACCATTGGTGCAACAACAGCATAGTGATCTCTCTTGGCTTGGAACTATCCAACTCAACAAGGTTCAACAGGAATGGACTTAAATCAGCAGAGAAGCAACTGGTATTACTGTCACAGTATCGGTGAGGACACATTCTTGGCAGTTACAAAAAATATTAAGAAACAGAGCTTGGTGGTTACAAAAGAGAGTAAAGACACAAAACTTAGTGGTTACACATCATAGTTGAAGCACAGAGCTTGGTAGTTACAAAAGAGAGTAAAGAAAGAAAACTTGGTGGTTGTACATCAGAGCTGAGGCACAGTGCTTGGTAGTTACAAAACAGGGTAAAGACACAAAACTTGATGGTTACACCTTATAGTTGAAGCACAGAGCTTGGTGACTCCAAAAGTAATGATTGCAGACTTGCGTCACAACTTGCCTCGGCAAGCTCATTTCAACCACAGACCCTCCTCACTGCAAATTACTCAGGACAGGTAGACATTGGCTTTGCAGCACTCAACCTAATGACTCCCTTAGCTCATTATATCACTGCCTGACCTCTGACTATCTTGAGGATGTCCTCAGATGATCTCTGCTGCTCTCTACAGTAGTCTGGATTTCACAACTCTGACTCTCAGACACACCAAAACACCACGACAACCCCTCCCCAGGCCTCTCTCGGCACAGTTGTCTTTCCTACTAGTTGATATTCTGCTTAGTCAAGGATGACCTCTCTTTAGTTTACAAACAATCCTCTTCATCCAAAAGTCTTACTCCACCACTTCCATGCGATCTCTCTCATTTGCACGTCATTTTTTTGTGTTCCATTTTTTAACGCAGAGCTCCAGATTTACACCAGAGATATAAAGTCAAATGATTAACGACCTGTGACATACATTTTCATCACAGGTTGCTGTGGGAAGTTTGGACCGTTCTATGGAACATGTAGCAAAATATGCTGCACTATTGCACCAAAATGTGTCTTTTATTGATATGTAAATTAGATCTGGTGGGCAAATCAGTGCACTTGCAATTTTTGCATCCTCTTAGCTATTCCCACAGGTGCTGCCCCTTGCTTCATAACTGACAGTGGAAAGCAGAGGTGTCACTATGCAGCAGAGGTGTCACTAGGCAGCAGAGCATCTGTTTTTGCTGCCAATGAAGAAGTTGGGGCAGTGCTGGAGAGGAGAAGCTAAGAGAAGGCATAGATTGCAAGTGCACAGATTTGCTCACCGGACCTAATTTACATATGGAAAAAAAGCCAAATTTTGGCGCAATGGTGCATTGTATTTTGCTGTGATAGGGATCTTTCATAATGTTTCACGCTGCCCAATGCTGCATTATCTCTACAGGAGAAGTGTTATTGACAGGTGGTTTGCTGTACGGGATCAGAGATATCCCCGATCGTGGCATGACTGGTTACAAGAAGCCTCCAAAAGTGGCAGAATTTTATTAATAAGATACTCTGTCAGTGCTCTTTTCCATATCAGAGCAGTGGTAAAGCTTTATACCCACGTTCTTCCTATTATTACTATACCTTATTTCTAATGATCCGATTTAAACTCATGAGAAATCTAAGAGAATTGAAGCCATATGCAAATCAGGCTTTAAGTGCACTGGGGCCGTGTCAATGCAATTCGACTATAGCTTCCAAATGCCTTTACATCCCTCCAATTCACTTTCAGCCTGATTTGCATATCTTAAATTTCTCATGGATGCACATTGGATTTCTATAAGAGGTATTATTTTTATAGGAAGACAAGCGCCTATACATCCAGGCCGACAGGTTCGATTTTACTGCATAGACTTTTTTTTCCCTATCTGTAAAGATTTTAGCATCTCACTCCTGGAAAGGAACCGGTGACTTTTGCCGGTGAAGGAAATCAGCCCCTTGGAACGTCAGGATTGGTATACCCATACTGCTTATAATACATGCAAATCGTTGATTTCGAAGAGCTGCCGAAAAATCTCTGTGTGCCTCGATGTAGCCCCAAACCGGCGGCTAAAATGCAGCTAATTTAGGCGGCGCAGAACAGTGAATAATGATTACTCGCTCATTTCCAACCATCTCAGATCCCAAATTAATTATTTATAAGTGTTGAAGTCCTGATACTTTTGTATGATTTATTTCATGCATTTCTATTGTGCTTACATTGATTGCTTTTTTCAAAAACCGGCATCATTAATGCAAATACACTCGTAGCTTCTAACTCCATTCAAAGGCACCTTTCCATAGTTTTCTAAAGATTCATCCATCATTTTTCTTTGCTTTGAATTATAATCTATTATGTGTTTCCCAGGTACTTTTTTTTGTTAACGTCTTTGCGGCAAAATCCTCTGATATGAAAAAAAAAAAGGAGGATAAAGGGAGGCCTGTCGAGTGGGACTTTATCAAAGTCTGTTCTGAAACTCCAAATAGCGGCTTTTACACAACAAGGCTTGCATTGAAATCGCTGATATTTAGACGCTTTTGGCTGGAGATCTGAAGCAAAAAAAATGGCTTACTTAAATGAGAGCAGAGGAAGAAATTTAGAAAAAAGGTAAAACTGAAAAATGTGGTAGCAAAAATCCAGATATATTGTATGCATATAGCAATGCACAGATACAAGAGAGCTGAATTTGCCATGTTACTTCGTACAACAAAACAGTGCATAATTATAAGCGCCATACATTGACTATACAACACTACCTTACAGCTGCCTACACAAAGTGCTGCCACCTCCATAATCTGCAAAAAAAACACACTGTACAGTGACGCAGTAGTGCCGCACAATGCTTAAATAAATACTACCATCATATGTGGATTATAATTTGAGCAATCTGGCAGCGCACATATCCTGGCTGGGAGTCTTCCTGAAGCTCTGCTGCCGATGATACAGAATAGAAGCGCAGCTCCATGGGAGCTGCCATCATCTCTTCTGTGATGTTCCTGGACAGTGACGTCATCAGTCGGAGTGTGCCAGCATGTACGTGCTAGCCACAAGTAGAAGTGGAGCCCTAGGGATCAGTATGTGTCTTTTTTATTAATATGTGTATGGCAAGTGTTCCTATACATATGGGATAAGTAAGGGCTTTTACTGTATATAGGAGGCTATGTCGGGAGTTCATACTGTATATAGGGGCTGTGTGGGGGCTTGCACTCAATATAGGGAGCTATGTACGGCCCCTGACGAAGGACGAGCATCCGAAACGTGCGTTGGGGCACACGCACTGGCCTAACGTACCCTGACTGTGCCGCTCTTACACCAACAGGAGTAATACCATGTGTTTCATATTGGCACTTTGGCTATATTATATGTACTAGCAAGCTATGTCTATGGGCTCTGAGCTATTTACAGGCTGGCTCTGATATTGACTGTTCCGGTTCTATACTCATAATAGGCAAGACATTTCTATTTTGTATCGGCACGTTGCGGTACATTTTTTTAAGCATACGCAGAATATGAACTTGTACTCTGAGCCTGTCTGTAACTAGCTGCAGTTAATGAGAGCTGTCTTATATATCCGTGATATTTCTGTAAAGCTATGTTAACATGTGTAAAAGATGTTATTCATCCACTATGAAATTTTGTGAGTAATCAGAATGTCATGTATTAGTCAGGTAGACCAGTTGCGTATTTCCATTGGTGCGTGGCTTTGACCGGTATTGCACCTCACCATTGTCACTGTCGTTTAATTGTGCACCTGTCCATTGATTAATTGTGTAATAAAGATTTATCCAGCCTTTTTAGTACTCTGGGATCTGTGGTCGTCTTTTTGGTCTTTATGACTTTATTGAATTTGGCTACATTGTTTAATCTGACCAGGATCAGTCACCCTGAAATGCTGCCTGCAGCATGGGAGAGGGCACAGATCAGCACAACTTGTTGAACACAGTGAAGGATAATTGTAGCTGTTTATTTTGCTCATTGTCATAATTTTAGTAAGCCAAAAGTGTGCGCAGAGCAATTGTCGCTCCACTTCCCTTCATTGGTGTTAGGGTCCCGTCACACTCTTCAATGTCCCAGCGATCCCACCAATGATCCGACCTGGATGGGATCGCTGGGACATCGTTAGCTGATTGCTTGTGAGCTGTCACATGGGCAGACTCACCAGCGATCAGGACCAGCGAGCACGCTGGTATTCAATGTACACATCGGGTAACTAAGGGCTGCGCAGCGCCTAGTTACCCGATATGTGCCCTGGATACCATCTCCCAGCTTCTGCTGTAGAGCGCTGGGAGCTGGTATCCAATGTACACATCGGGTAACTAAGCGCTGAGCGGCGCCTAGTTACCCGATATGTACCCTGGATACCGGCTCCCAGCACTTTACAGCAGAAGCTGGGAGATGGTATCCAGGGTACATATCGGGTAACTAGGCGCCGCGCAGCCCTTAGTTACCCGATGTGTACATTGGATACCAGCTCGCTGATCGTTGGCCTCCCGCTGTCACACGCAGCGATGCGCGCTGGCCAGCAGGACACCAACAATGAAAAAATCGTCCAGGCCATTCGACAACGATCAGCAATATCCAGCAGGGGGGCTGGTCGTCGCTGTGTGTGACGCTAGGTCACTGTTGCATCACAAAATCGGTGACGCTTCAGCGATCTCGCTAGCGATTTCGCTAAGTGTGACGGGGCATTGCTCAGCAGGGGCAATCACAAACAGGGAAAAGCTTACACAAAGGCCTTCACTATGTGTATTGTAAAAGTCGACAATGCTAAAAACAATTAGATTTTGTGAAAAAAGATTCGGAGGATGCTGGTCCAGCAGTCACTTGGGTAGTCTGTGCCCAATGGATCAGACCTGCAACCTCCTTGGTGCCTCTCCTGATAACTAGGCCCAAAGATTAGCAGACCCTGTGACCAGGGGCATAACGATCGTGGCCATCACAGAGGGTGCGACCACGACTGGGCCCGTTCTGGAGGAGGTCCAGCAGCTATTTTAGCTTGATGTATATATGAGGACGTACATTCAGCCAAAATGTATTGTGGTGCAAGTGTGAGGAGACTGCAGGCACATAGGATGCAGTAACAGACTGTACACAGACCAAGGGTGAAAGGGGTTTATTATACAGTAAAAACTCCACGCACGGAGAAAATGGAGGGATAATATTCCCTAATATAGCAAAAGGCTAATGGGGATAACTAAAGGAAGAGGGACAAATAAAGCCGACAATACAATAAAATATAACTTATCACTCAGGCGCCAGTCTTGGTTGAACTTCTGTCTCTCACTGGTGCTGCCTAGATTGTGTCGCAGTGGGAGTCTGTCACAATCCTGAGGTAAATGATGTAGTATATTTTGATGTTGGCGGTGTCCTTGAGTCACCTGCCAGGGCCGTGGGGTACTTGGACCCGAGCCCGTCGACTTCTATAGGGGATGTCATGGTAGCCACGACTCGGTCCGTAGCCCTGGCGCTCACCAAAAAGGGAAATATATTTACAAGGGATAATGTTCATATAGTGATTCGTGACGCCACCTGTAGTGTCTGGCCAGGGTGACCAGCGCTGCTGTGCAGGTCCTCTGGAAGGGATGGTGTTGTGCAGCTAGATGGTAAACCTCCTACAGGTGAGGCTGTGTCCTTCCAGGGCAGATAGATGGTGTATATTTTAGGAATGGTGCTGAGGAGTGTAGCAGGGAGATGTGCGACGCTGGAATAATCAGGGAGACAGTCCAAGTGCAGTTTCAGGGTTTTTACTCACAGTCTGTTGCATGCAGTACAGATGGCCGCTTGGCACTGTGTCCTCCGGGCGAGTGGTCCAGCAACCCCCAGGTAGATAGGTCGCACTTCCCAAGACTCCCTTTCAGTGTGTTCCTTTCCTGGCCTTCTCTCTCTGTGCTTTTCTACTCCTTTCTTCCTAGCACCTCACTATGCAGTCCTTCAGATCAGAAGCTGCGGTCCTGTCGGGAAACAGATTAGTTCTGTATGTCCTTGGCCTATATAGCTTCCTTCCAGGGGATACTGCTGGTGGTTGTGGCAATGACCCATAAATTGATCACCGCCGTTGGCTTACTAGCAGGGCCTGAAGCTTTCCCACTAGTCTAGGGGCCGTTCCCTGATGGCCTAGTCCTTCCTTCTTCAGGATGGGGCCACGAGTGGATAAACCACCGTCCATGCTTTTGGGACTAGTGTTGAGCGATACTTCCCGATATCAAGAAGTATCGGATCGGATTGGGTATCGCCGATACCCAAAAAGTATCGGCAATACCCGATTCCGATACCGGAAATCCAATGCAAGTCTATGGGACAGAAATATCGGAATTGAAAAAACCTTTCTTTCCTTGTAAACACTATATATATACACATAGAATACATATATATATATATACATGTCATTGTGACATATATATATATATATATATACATATATTTATAGTTCATACACTTCTACATAGTAAAATAGCCTTGATTCAATTGCCGGGCAATTGCCGGCTTTTGTGAAGTTACAGAAGCACCCGACATGAAATGACACATGGTTTACATAGAGTTAACCATGTACGGTATTTTCATGTAGTTTGATATCTAGTTATCACAAACAATTACATGAGTGTATGTGTGCAAAATTTCACACATGTAGGGGTTAACTAAAGGTGTAAATTCGTTGTAAAAAAAACGCCTTTTTTCTACGAATTTACACCTTTAATTAACCCCTACATGTGTGAAATTTTACACACATACACTCATGTAATTGTTAGTGAAAACCATATATCAAACTACATGAAATGACATGGTTAACTCAAGTAAACCATGTGTCATTTCATGTCGGGTTCTGTATTTTCACAAAAGCCGGCAATTGAATTAGCGGCTATTATACTATGTAGAAGTGTGTGAACTATAAATATAAATATATATATATATGTGTCACAAATTCAATGACATGTTTATATATATATATGAGGTGTAAAATTGTTGAAAAAAAATGCGTGGGCTACCGCCCTATTTTCTCAACCAGACAGACAAAGCCAGCGAGTGGGGGCAGATAATAATAGCCCAGAGAGGGACCATTATTTTTGGCCCCCCCCGGCTACTAACATCTGCCCCCAGACACCCCAGAAAAGGCAAATCTATAATTAGATTCGCCCTTTCTGGCACTTTGCCCGTCTATTCCCATTGCCCTGTAGCGGTGGCGAATGGGTTAATAAGGGGTTAAAGCCACCTTGCTATTGAAAGGTGAGTTTAAGCCAGGTTAATAATTGAGAGCTGTCAATTAGACAACTATCAATTATTAATCCTATTGTATGAAATAAAAATAAAACACACACACTTTAATTAAAAATCATTTTAATGAAATAAAAACAGTTTTTGACCATATTTTATTTTACTGCTAAAACCATTTCCTGTAATAAAAATAAAATAAAAAAGCAACATTATTCTTACCTACCCGATGTTCAGTCAGGTCCCCCGATGTAATCCATCAGAAAGGGTTAATGTTTACTGCAGGGACCGTAGCTAATGCTGCAGCCTCACAGTAAACACCCGACTGAATAATCTCCTCTCCTGGCTGACAGGAGAGGAAGTGGTTAGCATAATTGATTGCTTCCCACTTTCACTTCAGGTCAGCCTGGGACACCCACAGCATCAGAGGGAATCCCAGCTGACCTGAAGTGAACTGATTAACAAAAATAGGGGATCCCCTCGAAAAAAAAATGGCGTGGGGTCCCCCCTATTTTTGTTAACCAGCCTGATAAAGCAGACTACTGAAGCCTGGATTTTCAGGCTGTTAAGGAGCCAATATCCGTGGACCTTGCAAACCTGATAATACCAGGCCACAGCAGTCTGCTTATCTTGGCTGGTTGACAAAAATAGGGGATCCCCTCAAAAAAAAAATGGCGTGGGGTCCCCCTATTTTTGTTAACTAGCCAAGTAAAAAGCATACTGCTGCGGAATGGTATTAAAAGACTGTCAAGGCCCATGGATTTTGGCCCTCAACAGCCTGATAATTCCAGGCTACAGCAGCCCCACAATTGGCGCATCCAAAGATGTGCCAATTGTGGCATTTTACCCGGCTCTTCCCACTTGCCCTGTAGCGGTGGCAAGCGGGGTAATAAGGGGTTAATGTCACCGTTGATTGCACGGTGACAATAAGCCCGGTTAATAATGGAGAGGCGTCAATAAGACACCGATCCATTATTAATCATAAATGTTGTAAATTAAAAAAAAAAGACACAGCCTGAAAAAAGTCTTTTAATGAAATAAAACACCACACAGTTTTCATTATTTTTATTTTACTCTCATTCCTGCGAAGCCATCGATCTCCTGTAAAAAAAAAAAATAACAAACCAACACAAATACTCCCTGTCCGACGCTGTCCAAAATAACGAGGGTCCCACGACGAGTCCAGCTCTGCTACATCTGGATGACAGACTGAGCCTGACATCCACATGGAGCAGAGCTGCTTACCGTTGCAGCTTCCCCGGCGGTGACGTCATCGGACTGGTTCTCACGGCCAGCTGTACTCTCGCGACAGCTGGCCGAGATTACCCAGTTACCCGGCAGTCACGTGCAGTTATCGCGAGAAACTGCATGTGACCGCCAGGGAGAAGGTAATGGCGGCCATCCAGGAGGACATGACCGCCGGGGATCTTCTGCCAGGTAAGTGCTGCTGACTCTGACAGACCCCACCGACACAGTGACAGTGACAGTTTCGGGGAGTTCATGTGTCACGTACTTCGTTCTGTGACAAAGGAACTCCCCATAGACTTTACAGAAAAATTCCGATTCCGGTATCCGATATGACAAAAATATCGGAACTCAGAATCGGAGTTCCGATACAGCAAATATCGACCGATACCGATACTTGTGGTATCGGAATGCTCAACACTATTTGGGACCCTTTCTCACGCTCAGAAGCTCCTAAGGCTGGCTCTCCTCAGAGAAACTCCCAGGAGAGTTCTCTAGAGTCTGCTCGCTTCCACACCTCAGTGTGTTCGGCCCTCTAAGTTTCTCTTCTCCTACTGCTGCTGCCTAAGCTCCACCCACCCATGTATACATCCTTTGCTAACCAGTCTGAGTCAGACAGTCCTCCCGTAGGGTACATCCGTATGCTTAGCTGGCATGGTGTGTTGGATGAACACCAAATATCTTGTCCATGATGAAACAAGACAACGAGAGCAAATTGAATTAATGAAAAAATCACTTTTATTTGTCAAAATTCAAGACATATTATTTCTCCAATAATATTATCAAAAAAGGTGCAAGATAAAAGAGGAAAGGTATAAGCTTCCTTAATGATGGATTTAGCTTTTTAATCTCACACATCCTCTGCCTTGTACACGCCCCCCGAAGAAGCTGGGCGAAACGTGCACTTCGGGGTAGAGGGACGGAAGCTCCAACCATTCCTTCTAACGCTGCTGGGATCCAGGTGATGGTTCGGTAACCTCCATATTGGCTTATGTGCTTTATAGCTTTGTCTACTGGGTGTATGAGCAGGTTAGTTATATATAGTCTGGTTGTCAGATGTCTATTAATTATGACTGAGGTCAGAACTGATCATTGAAAGACATACCGGAGATATATTAATTAGGCATTGCGCCCTGAAATATGTAAATATGTACCATGGTTAGGATTTGTTGATCTCCCATTGACATTAGGTAAGCGATTACGTGCAGCATAGGCCATTTTTTCACATATGGTGGTTGTTGAAGCCTTACCATGCAGCTAAATCCATCATTAAGGAAGCTTATACCGTTCCTCTTTTATCTTGCACCTTTTTTGATAATATTATTGGAGAAATAATATGTCTTGAATTTTGACAAATAAAAGTGATTTTTTCATTAATTCAATTTGCTCTCGTTGTCTTGTTTCATCATGGACAAGATATTTGGTGTTCATTGATTATTGTTCAGAGCAGATACTTTTCATTAATTATAGGCGTTGAGGCGAAATATGGTGTGTTGGATGCAGTGTTAGAGTCTAGGGGTGCTCCCTCCTTACCTGGGAGTGGGGTGTCACACCTCTGGATGAGATGCGACACCTCTGTGGTGACTGAACCATCAGGGGCGCCACATTCCCCCCCAGTTAAACATAGCACGTCCGCGGGCTGAAACAGAGTAAAGGATGTTAAAGAAACATACAAATTTTTATAGTGATGCATCAAAACAGGTAGAAATACAATTTCAAACTCAACTTCCCTTTATGGGAGGCACTTTTGGTTAAACGTTGCATAAATAACATAAAACTCTCTTTTAATTTAGACTAAGTAAAGTGCAATAAGACAGTTGCATTTAAACTTGTGCTTGTGGAGGACCCGCTCCAAACCTCCCACGTTGGTCTTGGGTGGGCTGCAAGACATACTCATAGAATCATAGAATGTTAGAGTTGGAAGGGACCTCCTGGGTCATCTGGTCCAACCCCCTGCTCAAAGCAGGATTCACTAAATCATCCCAGACAGATGTCTGTCCAGCCTCTGTTTGAAGACTTCCATTGAAGGAGAACTCACCACCTCTCGAGGCAGCATGTTCCACTCATTGATCACTCTAACTGTCAAAAAGTTTTTTCTAATATCTAATCTGTGTCTCCTCCCATTCAGTTTCATCCCATTGCTTCTAGTCTTTCCGTGTGCAAATGAGAATAAAGATAATCCTTCTACAATGTGACAGCCCTTGAGATATTTGAATACAGCTATTAAGTCACCTCTCAGTCTTCTTTTTTGCAAGCTAAACATTCCCAAATTCTGTAACCGTTCCTCATAGGACATGGTTTGCAGACCGAACACCATTCTGGTCGCTCTTCTCTGAACTTGCTCCAGTTTGTTGATGTCTATTTTAAAATGTGGTGCCCAAAACTGGACACAGTATTCCAGATGAGGTCTGACCAAAGAGGAATAGAGGGCAATAATGACTTCACGTGATCTAGACTGTATGCTTCTGGTAATGCATCCCAGAATTGTATTTGCCTTTTTTGCTGCTGCATCACACTGTTGACTCATGTTCAGTCTGTGATCTATTAGTATACCCAAGTCTTTTTCACATGTGCTGTTGCTTAGCCTTATTCCTCCCATTCTGTATACGCTTTTTTCATTTTTATTTTCCAGATGAAGTACTTTGCATTTTTCCCTGTTAAAAACCATTCTGTTAGTTGCTGCCCACTGTACCAGTTTATTTATATATTTTTGAATCCTCTCTCTCTCTTCTCTAGTATTAGCTATCCCTCCTAGCTTTGTGTCATCAGCAAATTTAATCAGTTTACCCTCAATTCCTTCATCTAAATCATTGATAAAGATGTTGAACAATACAGGGCCCAAGACAGAGCCCTGTGGTACCCCACTTGATACATTCTTCCAACTCGATGTGCAGCCATTTACTACCACTCTTTGGGTCCTATCACTAAGCCAGTTATGAATCCACCTAACAGTTGCCTTGTCCATTCCATATGTTGTGACCCGCACCACAATTGTGGGTTACCAGGGATATGGGGTACTCGGAGCCGAGCCTGTAGATTTCTATAGGGGATGTCACTGGTAGCGTGGCTCGGTCCGTGTCCCTGGCGGTCAGGCGTTAAAGGAGATTTATTTACAGGGGATTTGGTAGATAACAGTTCGTGACGCCACCTGTGGTTGTCTGATCACTAAGACCAGCGCTGCAGTAGATCTCTGAGGGGATGTTGTGGCAGCTAGATGACGGGTCCCCCACAGGTGGGACTGGTCCCTCAAAGTCTATGGTATTAATGATGTAGGGTGCAGATAAATGAATCAGTCTCACACCATCCAGCGTCTTTCCATACCTTTTACTTGTCAGGTGTTTAGGCAGGTCCCGGGAAGCTGTTGGGGTGGATGGAGGATGCGTTTCGAGGTAACGGCTGAGCAGGTTAGAGGCCTCCTTAACTTTCAATATGATGAGTCCAACCTGCATAAAGCTAAGTTCACCCAAAACTCCAGCTAATTCTGTAGCTGTACTGCCCGGTTAGCATAGTGGTCGGAGCCTTCCATATAATGTGAGAGAGCTGAGTTCCTACTGTTGTCCTGCATCGACTCAAGGTTCCCACTCTCCCAGACTCCAGTTACGTACCGACAATAGGCTTGTTCCTGTGACCTGAAGTCCAGCGAACCTCTGGTTTTTCTTATCACTACGCCTGAAGCTGTAGCGACACTTCGGTCCCAGTGACCGGTGATCAATGCAGGATAGATCAATCTTTAAGGCACTTCTAGAATTCTTTTCCACTGCGCCTTTCGCCCTGCTCGCACTCTTAATATCAGCACTGACTAGACTAGGATAATATTCGGTTATCCGTACTAGCCTCCACTTTTGTACCGTCTCTCTGTATTGACAGGAATCTCGGCTCTCCAACAGGCACCAGTCCTGACTCCCTCCACACTCAGGAGAAACTTTCAGACTCCACTGTGCTACAGGACACTCCCCTATACACACCTACTGGGTGTGTCCGAAATGTGTATGAGTCATGTCGAGCCTTAACCGTTACCTCTCCACTCATCCTCCCGGTATTGTGTGCCTTACATACCAGGGCTACACATTCCCCCTTGGTAAAATACAGCACTCCCGGGCTGTGAAATATAAAAAGAAAGACATTTTGTTCTGCATTAACAATAAACATTAAACTCTTCCCAGCAGGGAGGTGAGAAATTCTTAAACGTTGCATTATGTACATGGACATAGAAAAATACAAAAACATACTTTCAATAAATATGTCATATCAAACAGTATTCTTGTGAAGGACCCGCACCAAACCTTCAACGTGGGTCCTGGGTGGGCTGCAGGACATCTGGCTGCAGACCTCGCTCAGTGCCACACCACACGGGTTTTATGTTCAGAGGTAATTGTTACAGTTGGATATAGAACCACGAAAATGCATAAAGTGCAACTATATACATTATCAGTTCTGGGGCTGACATAGTCCACAGCCTCGAAGTCCATTATTCCTCCTATTTAGTAATGCACAATACCATAACAATACTTTTTACAATATTCACATAAGGTAACCTTTTTCTGGGTTAAATTACATTATTTTGCTAGAATTACTGTTGATATCGAATAGGTATCTTCCCTTTCGTGGTTCGCTCTGATCTACGTGGAGTAGCTTCAGGTATATTAGTCTGTGATCTACCTGCTCTGCGTAACGGCAAACTATAGAACTGTCTCAATCTTTCTATGGATCTGGCAAGTGTACTGATGGCTGGGCGGTGTGAGTCAGCTTCACCAGGGATCCCATAGCATGGGGCGCTGCTTCTGATGGTCCTTCTTGAGATTCTGTAGGCTGAGGTGTTACTGGAATAGGTAACTCCTGAACTGGCTCAACTGGCACCATGGGCACAACTGGAGGTAGAACTTCCTCTTGTGGCTGATAAAACTGCAACACCGGAATGATTACAGCATCTCCCAGTCTGGGCCAATCCGCAGGGAAATCTCCCAGATCCGTGTGTATGACCTCTTCTTTTCTTTCTTCTCGATTGACGACAGGGTTCTCTTCACGAAGCTTTAAGGGTTCTGGACACAATTTCAAATGGTCTCTGGACACAGTGGATATTGTTCTTCCTCCGTCCTTACTGATGATACAAACTTTTCTGTTGTCATATTTGGAATCTTGTACGACGTAGGGTTCTTGTTCCCACTGGTTGTCCAATTTGTGCATCTTCCTTTTTCTTTTCAATACCACTTCTCCAGGCATCAAAGGCTTGGCAGGAGCATTCCTGTTGTAAATATCTTCCTGTTTTTCCCGTGCCTTGTTGAGACTTTCTTCTACACAGACTTGCACTCGTCTGTATTGCTCTTGCCGATTGATGTCCCAGTTTTCAACGGCGTCATCTGCCTCCGGTTCTACCACTCCAAGTTCTAAATCCATTGGTAGTCTCCCGGGCCTTGCTCTCATAAGATAGGCTGGAGTGCAGTTAGTGGAACTTACAGGTATATGGTTATACAAGTCAACCAAATCAGGTAGTAAGTCCGGCCACCGATTTCTGTCTTCCAACGGTATAGACTTCAACAAATCAAGGACAATGTGGTTCATTTTCTCGCAAAGGCCGTTGGTTTGAGGATGGTATGGTGTTGTTCTAATTTTCTTACACCCATACATGTGACAGAATTCCTTGAATAGGTCAGCCTCGAAAGCAGGTCCTTGATCAGTTAATACTTGCTCCGGATACCCATGCGGTCTGCAGAAGCTTGCTTGAAAGGTTCTTGCTGCCGTCACCGCTGTCTGATCCTTAACTGGAACAACCACCAGAAATCTAGAGTAATGGTCCACTATGGTCAAGGCATATGAGTATCCAGATCTACTTGGCGACAATTTGACGTGGTCCAAGGCCACAATCTCCAAGGGACGAGTCGTCCGGATAGGCTGCAGGGGTGCCTTCTGACTACCGTAGTCCTTTCTTCTGAGACCACAGGGTCCACAGTTCCGACACCACCTCTCGATGGAGCTGCGCATCCCTACCCAGTAGAATCGGCACCTCAACAGGGTCTCCAGCTTTCTCCAGCCAAAGTGTCCTGCTTGATCGTGGTATGCTTCCAACACCATTTGGACGTCTGCCTTGGGGACCACTATCTGCCAGACCATCTCATGGGTCCTGGGGTTGAGTATCTCCTGCACAACTTCTCACGGTATAGGAACAATCGGCTTCTCTCGTTCCACAGGAGCTTTGCTGACATAGGTGCATCTTTTTCCAAGGAGGAACCTTCCTGTCGTAACAACTCCTTGATACGGCTGACCACTGGATCGCTGTCCTGAGTCTCTTTCCAGCTGTGATGGGGTAAGGGATTTAACGTTGCACCATACTGCTTTCTGTAGACTCGCTGCTCGTGGACTATCCCATTTCGATGGAACGCGGGTAGCTCAATTTCTTCCAGGTCGTCCGATTCTTCTTCCGTGTCAGATTCATGCGGCATTCGGGACAATGCGTCTGCATTAGCATTCTTTCGGCCTGCCGGTACTTGATGGTAAACTGGTAATTGGACAACCGAGCCATCCAACGCTGCTCCATGGCGCCCAGCTTGGCGGTTTCCAGGTGCGTTAAGGGGTTGTTGTCTGTAAACGCAGTGAACTGGTTGGAGGCCAGATAGTGCTTAAATCTTTCAGTAATGGCCCAGACCAGCGCCAGAAACTCCAGCTTGAAGCTGCTATAATTTTCCGGATTTCTCTCAGTTGGCCTGAGTTTTCTGCTGGCATATGCGATGACTTTTTCTTGGCCATTCTGCTTCTGACTGAGAACTGCTCCTAAACCTTCATTACTTGCATCGGTGTACAGCAGGAACGGTTGGCTGTAATCAGGATAGGTCAAGATCTCATCGCCTGTAAGAATCTCTTTCATCTTTTGGAATGCTTCAGCCTGTTCCTTACCCCAATTAAAGGGAGGGTTTCTGCTCTTTAGGGATTGTCCTACTAGGAGGTCCTGTAAAGGGGCTGCCTTCTTCGTGTAATCTTTCACGAACCTTCTGTAGTAACCCGTTAATCCCAGGAACTGTCGCACTTCCTTGAGGTTCTTCGGCTCCGGCCACTTCTGGATAGCAGTGACTTTCTCTGGGTCCGGCGCTACTCCTTCCGAACTGACGATGTGCCCCAAGTATGTACCTTCTGTTTGAGTAGATGGCATTTTGAGGGTTTCAACTTCATCCCGTACCTGGACAGGGACTCAAATACTTCTGCCAGGTGCTTCAGATGGTCCTCATATGTCTTGGAGTACACGATGACGTCGTCTAGGTATAGCAGCACGGTTTCAAAATTGAGATGTCCCAGGCAGTTCTCCATCACTCTCTGAAATGTTCCTGGGGCACTGCTGAGCCCAAACGGCATTCTGTCGAACTCACAGAGCCCCATTGGGGTGGTGAAAGCCGTTTTCTCACGATCCTCCTCAGCCACAGCCACTTGCCAGTACCCACTAGTCAGATCGAGGGTAGAAAAGTAGTTAGCCGTTTTCAGAGCAGCTAATGATTCCTCTATACGTGGTAACGGGTATGCATCTTTATGTGTTATGCGGTTCACCTGCCTGTAATCCACACACATTCTCAAGCTACCATCTTTTTTTCTAACCAGGACTAGAGGTGCTGCCCAGGGACTACAACTATCCCTGATTACCCCGGCTTCTTTCATATCTCGCAACATTTCTTTAGCCTTCTGATAATGGGCTGGGGGTATAGGCCTGTACCGCTCTTTGATGGGAGGATGACTGCCTGTAGGGATATGATGTTGTACTCCCTTAATTATCCCAAAATCAAGTGGGTGCTTGCTAAACACTTGGGCGTACTCTTGTACCACCCGTAATACCCCTTGTTCTGGTGGACGGGAGTGGTGTCTGTCCCGACATGGAGTTGCTGACCCCATTCCGCCACCTGGGTTGCCGGGTCATTGTCCTCCGCTATTTGGCGGGAGTCTAAGGACTCAGCCGGGAGAATAGAGTTATTGTCGACAGCATGTAGTTTAGCAATGGTTGCATAACGGGGTAAGTTTACCTCATCATCTCCCCAGTTGAGGAGCCGTACCGGTACTCTTCCATTCACCACTTCCACTACTCCCCTAGCAGTCATAAGTGTAGGTCTATGTTCTGAATGGTGGGGTTCTACTACAGCTTGGTAGTTCTGTCCTCTCAGACCTATGGCTGCCCTGCACCAGATTATCATTTCACTCATTGGGGGTATCACAATGGGATTCGAGTCAGTGACCCGTACATTACCAATTTCGCCGTCTGTAAGCTTCGCTTGCTGCTGACCACACAGGGCCCGGATCTCTCTTTGGATTACTCCCTTTTGTCTTGGTCTGGCAATTTCAGCGAGCTGTTGGAGTAAGAACACAACTTCTCCCAGACAGTTACTGATAATGTTAGTACCCAAAATTATATTTAAACCGTTCTCTTCATTTACAGTCTTTACTACTAGAAGCCCCTGGTCTTTCAACTCCTCTCTGCCCACTTTCACATCCACACATTTTGTCCCGAGTACTTCTACAGGAAGACCATTAGAAGCATACACGGTAAAGTCAGGGCTCGGGGGTTTAAGACTGTCCATTGACCAGAACTTAGTATATAGGCATCAGGTATTAGGGTTACCTGAGACCCAGTGTCTAACAATGCCGGAACTGCAATACCATCTAGAATGATAGACAGGTAGGGTCGCCCACCCACATACCTGCGGTTCCAGTCTAGGGGGCCTGACGGATCTCCTCCTGGGTGTTGGCCCTCGGACCCAGGTTCTGCCCGTTTAAAGGACACTGTGGAGACATATGACCTTTCCGGTTGCAACGGTAACAGGTGATCTCCCGACGAGGAGGGTGTTGATCAGAGGTCGCTCCTGGGGGTGGCGTTGTCCTCTTCCGGGGGGGCGACGTCTTCCTTCTTCTCCGGTTCATCCACGGGACGTCTTCTGGGCAGTCAGCTAATAAGATCTTCCCTTCTTCCCCTTTCCGCAGCTGCAGGGCACTCATCACAGCAGCCAGATTTTTAGTCAGCTGGCGCACCTCTGAGCGCAGACAGTCCAATTCACTAGGGGGTGTCACCTGCGTTTTGGCTTCTGCCACTAGCGGGGAAAAGGGGGGTGCCGCCGGTTCCAGAGTGACTTCACCCTGGTGATGTTGGGTTGACACCTCAGGTTTGCCCAGGGTCGCAGCCCTTTTATTGCCATGTCCTTTAGGGCATCAAAGGTAGCATCAGGATGATCTAAGGACCACCAGTTTACAGTTCTGCGCTCCTCTTGGGATCTCAAACCCTGTACAAATTGTTCTTTCAGCATCTTATTTTCGTCGATAGCATTTATATTATTAATCTGCTTAAGGGCTCTCAGGGCTCCTTGTAGTCGGCAAGCGTAGTCCCTGATGCTGTCACCTGGCTGCTGTAACAGTGGTAGAAGGCCATCCGGAGATCCGTTTCTGTGCGGTCTTCAAACATGGCATGTAGCTTAAAGAGGATCGCAGGTACCGACTCCTGATCAACGGTATCCCAAGTCTCCACTTCCCTCTCAGCAGCGCCAGTTAGCTGCCCTATCAGCACAGCAGCTTTTTGTCTCTCAGGCATGGAATACATTTCTAGGATGCTGCATAACTTCCGCTTGAATCCTGCTAAAGTGCCTGGCTCCCGCTGTACTGGGGAAGCCATTTCGCCCCAGGCATATATGGGAGCGTTAGTGGCATGAGCGGGACTACCGGACTGGGTGCTGGGCCTGCGCCCCCATCTGGCGCTACGACGCCACGCGGTGCGGGGTCGGGGCCTCCGGCTGGGGCCGCACTGTCGGCCGGTTGTTGTGACATATTAGCACCCCCTTGGTTAAACGGAGCCTACCGGTTTCAGAAGCTGCTATTCCACAGGCGCAGCGATGGGGACAGGACCTTCGTCGCAGGCGCTCTGATGTCAGAGCGTCCACTTCCTGTCGCAGGACCTGCCGCTGAGTCAGAGCCGGAGGCGTGTCCAAGACTTTGCGCGCTCTTTCAGGTACGCCCACCTTCTTCTCCAGCGCCTTAGGGCACGAATATGGCGGCAAATATGGCGGTATTTGGCGCCAAACAACAGCAACAGTCTTTTTCACCAAAACACTCCACAGGCACACAGGGCTCGCAATTCTGCAAGTTTCGGATCCTGTTCGTGACGCCAAGTTTTGTTGTGACCCGCACCACAATTGTGGGTTACCAGGGATATGGGGTACTCGGAGCCGAGCCTGTAGATTTCTATAGGGGATGTCACTGGTAGCGTGGCTCGGTCCGTGTCCCTGGCGGTCAGGCGTTAAAGGAGATTTATTTACAGGGGATTTGGTAGATAACAGTTCGTGACGCCACCTGTGGTTGTCTGATCACTAAGACCAGCGCTGCAGTAGATCTCTGAGGGGATGTTGTGGCAGCTAGATGACGGGTCCCCACAGGTGGGACTGGTCCCTCAAAGTCTATGGTATTAATGATGTAGGGTGCAGATAAATGAATCAGTCTCACACCATCCAGCGTCTTTCCATACCTTTTACTTGTCAGGTGTTTAGGCAGGTCCCGGGAAGCTGTTGGGGTGGATGGAGGATGCGTTTCGAGGTAACGGCTGAGCAGGTTAGAGGCCTCCTTAACTTTCAATATGATGAGTCCAACCTGCATAAAGCTAAGTTCACCCAAAACTCCAGCTAATTCTGTAGCTGTACTGCCCGGTTAGCATAGTGGTCGGAGCCTTCCATATAATGTGAGAGAGCTGAGTTCCTACTGTTGTCCTGCATCGACTCAAGGTTCCCACTCTCCCAGACTCCAGTTACGTACCGACAATAGGCTTGTTCCTGTGACCTGAAGTCCAGCGAACCTCTGGTTTTTCTTATCACTACGCCTGAAGCTGTAGCGACACTTCGGTCCCAGTGACCGGTGATCAATGCAGGATAGATCAATCTTTAAGGCACTTCTAGAATTCTTTTCCACTGCGCCTTTCGCCCTGCTCGCACTCTTAATATCAGCACTGACTAGACTAGGATAATATTCGGTTATCCGTACTAGCCTCCACTTTTGTACCGTCTCTCTGTATTGACAGGAATCTCGGCTCTCCAACAGGCACCAGTCCTGACTCCCTCCACACTCAGGAGAAACTTTCAGACTCCACTGTGCTACAGGACACTCCCCTATACACACCTACTGGGTGTGTCCGAAATGTGTATGAGTCATGTCGAGCCTTAACCGTTACCTCTCCACTCATCCTCCCGGTATTGTGTGCCTTACATACCAGGGCTACACACATACTTAGTCATTTTTTCAATAAGGATTGTGTGAGATACTTGTCAAATGCTTTGCTGAAGTCAAGATATAATATTTCTACAGCATTTCCCTGATCCACCCAGTCAGTGATTCTGTCATAGAAGGAAATTAAATTAGTCTGACATGACTTATTAGTTACAAACCCATGCTGACTCTGGTTAATCACTTCATTCTTGTCCAGGTACTTACATACATGTTGTTTAATAATTTGTTCAAAGATCTTTCCTGGTATAGATGTCAGACTCACCGGTCTATAGTTCCCTGGGTCCACCTTCTTCCCCTTTTTGAAGACAGGAACAACATTTGCTCTTCTCCAGTCTTCTGGAACTTCTCCTGTTCTCCAAGAATTTTCAAAGATTATGGAGAGTGGTTCAAAAATTTCTTCTGCTATCTCCTTCAGTACTCTGGGGTGTAATTCATCTGGACCTGGAGACTCGAATTCATTTATGTTAGCTAAGTGTTTCCTCACTATTTTTCTGTTTATAGATATCCTGGATTCTTCTATTCCTTTAATAGGACAGTGAAGATCAGTTGATGTTACATTTCCTTTCTGAGAGAAAACAGATGCAAATAGGAATTTAAAAGTTCGGCCTTTTCAACATCCTTTCTTACCATTTCATAATTTTCATCCTGTAAAAATCCTATAGCATCTTTGACTTTTCTTTTACTTTTGACATATCCCCAAAATCCTTTTTTATTGATTTTGACATCTCTTGCAAGCCTTAATTCATTGTCAGCTTTAGCTAATCTGATTCTTGCCCTGCAGGTTCTGCAGACATCATTATATTCTTCTTTAGATATGCCTCCTTCTTTCCATTTGATATACATTTCTTTCTTCCTTTTTAGCATGTGTTTAAGTTCTGTGTTCATCCATCCTGGTTTCGTTAAATGCTTCTTATTCTTCCCTCTTTTCGGAATTGTTAATGATTGTGCTTTGAGAATCTAATTTTTCAAGATTTCCCATCCTTCCTGGACATTTTTGTCCTTAAGGGTGAGTTTCCACGGTCAGGAAACGCTGCGTGTTTGGCGCTGTGCGCTGGCGCAGCGCCAAACACGCAGCGTCCAGATGTTACAGCATAGTGGAGGGGATTTCAAGGAATCCCGTCTCCACCATGCGTAACAATACGCAGGTGGCAAACCTGCGTAAACGGACATGCGGCGCGTCTTTTTAGACCGCAGCATGTCCTCGCGTATTGCGGCGACGGTGCGTCGCCGCAACAAAATTAACACAGGGCTATGTAGCCCTGCGCTCTTTCCGGAGGTGTTCCGGAGGTGTCCTGAACACCTCCGGAAAGATCGCGCGTCATAAAGGGGGCGGGGCTTAGACGGAGCGAATTTCCGCTCCGTCCAAAGCGCTATGGTTCCGGACCGTGGAACCATAGCCTAAGGATATCCAGCCATTGGATCCCTCCAATTCTCTTTCTGAGTCCCTTAAAATCTGCCTTTCTGAAATCTAACCTTGAAGTCTGAGTCATCACAGGTCTTCCTTCTCTAGTTATCCAAAATTCTAAAATAGCATGGTCGCTACCTCCTAGGGTCCCAGCCACTCTTACCTCCTCCACCATTTCCTCCCTGTTTATAAGGATTAGATCCAAGGTAGCAGATCCCCTTGTTTTCTCCCCTACCTTTTGGAAGATAAAGTTGTCAGCAAGAGAGGATAAGAATTTCCTGGACCTGTTAGTTTTGCCTGAGAGAGATTCCCAACAAATGTCTGGATAGTTGAAGTGGTCCCTTTTAGCAGACCTCGTCTTCGGCCACATCTAATGGGTTTTTGTCTTCTGAGATAGTAGTGCAATCAGTGCACCATAAAAGCTTTGCGTAAAACCAAGAAGGAAGCACCTAAAGAGGTGCTAAACTATGTACAGAAAAGTTTTTGGGCTAGCAGTATCCATAGCCTCAAAGTTCAGGAATAGAAAACATTATTTTAACTCACGTTCCCAATGGGTACTTTTCAAACATTAACACAATATATACAGTATTATACCCTGTCCGGGTTTCTTTACTTAGTGTGGGTGACACCTGCTGTCACCTGAGCGCCACCTGATGGCTGTGCAAGCACAGGACCATTTCTGTCCACGGGCACATTGCCTAGCACCAGGGTCATCGACTCCACCACTGGTGTCTGTGTGGCTGGTGTGCACTGGGCTGGTGGGGGTGTCAGGGGTTCCACCAGGGTGTCATCGGCTGCAGCAGTGATATCGTCGCCGGTTACCTGCATTTCTTTGGCGCCGGACTCCTTCCATTGCGACACCGCTGTTAGTTGCGTCTGCAGCTCCTCCAGTCCGCAGGGCCTGTCCCAATCCAAGGACGCTGGCGGCTTTCCGGGTTCGCGTGCAGGTGGTGCGGGGAGAGGTCCCACAAGTGATTCCTCCTCAGCGGGGCCTGGTTCGGCATCCTCCGCAATGTTGGGTCCGGAGCCAGATTCCTCACCTGCCGCAGGTGCGGTTACAGGGGGACGCAGAGGTAAGTGTGGTGACTCCGTCTGCTGGTCCGGGCCGAGGGGAAGCTCCAGCGGGTGCTGCATCTCCGACTGCTGGTCTGAGCCAAGGGTAATCTCCCTCCAGCTCTGCTCCATATGAGCCGCCTCTTTCCATTGCTGGGTCAGCTCCGCAGGCTCAGCTCCCTCCAGCTCTGATCCTGGGATGGCCGGTGTTTCTTAATCCGGAGGGTCCCGCTCTTTTGTAGCGAGGCGGGGTTTTCTTTTCCTTCTTCTCCCTCCATGGGGAATCAGGAGGCGGATCTCCCTCGCTGACGAGCATACCCTGATATTACAGAAACACTTAGAGTAGGCAGTCATGGCTTTCGCGCCACAGAGTGAGCTCCCACCCACGAGGGTACGCCCTTCTTCTTCACCAGCGCCTCATGGCGCCAATATGGCGGTTGTTTCAATATTAGCAGATGAAGTCTCTAATGGTTTTGGCGATATTCTGGCACAATGAACAGTTCTGTATAAGCACACAGGACCCGGCGTCACCGGGCTTTGCTATCCTGTTCGTGATGCCAAAAATAAGTCACCCGCCAGGGCCGTGGGGTACTCGGACCCGAGCCCGTCGACTTCTATGGGGAATGTCACGGTAGCCACGACTCGGTCCGTGGCCCTGGGTGCTCACCAAAAAGGGAAATATATTTACAAGGGATAATGTTCGTATAGTGATTCATGACGCCACCTGTAGTGTCTGGCCAGGGTGACCAGCACTGCTGTGCAGCTCCTCTGGAAGGGATGGTGTTGTGCAGCTAGATGGTAAACCTCGTACAGGTGAGGCTGTGTCCTTCCAGTGCAGATAGATGGTGTATATTTTAGGAATGGTGCTGAGGAGTGTAACAGGGAGATGTGCGACGCTGGAATAATCAGGGAGACAGTCCAAGTGCAGTTTCAGGGTTTTTACTTACAGTCTGTTGCATGCAGTACAGATGGCCGCTTGGCACTGTGTCCTCCGGGCGAGTGTTCCAGCAACCCCCAGGTAGATTGGTCGCACTTCCCAAGACTCCCTTTCAGTGTGTTCCTTTCCTGGCCTTCTCTCTCTGTGCTTTTCTACTCCTTTCTTCCTAGCACCTCACCATGCAGTCCTTCAGATCAGAAGCTGCAATCCTGTCGGGAAACAGATTAGTTCTGTATGTCCTTGGCCCATATAGCTTCCTTCCAGTGGATGCTGCTGGTGGTGGTAGCAATGACCCATAAAGTGATCACCGCCGTCGGCTTACTAGCAGGGCCTGAAGCTTTCCCACTAGTCCAGGGGCCGTTCCCTGATGGCCTGGTCCTTCCTTCTTTAGGATGGGGCCACGGGTGGATAAACCACCGTCCGTGCTTTTGGGACCCTTTCTCACGCTCAGAAGCTCCTAACACTGACTCTCCCCAGAGAAACTCCCAGGAGAGTTCTCGAGAGTCTGCTCGCTTCCACACCTCAGTGTGTTCTGCCCTCTAAGCTTCTCTTCTCTTCTCCTACTGCTGCTGCCTAAGCTCCACCCACCCATGTATACATCCTTTGCTAACCAGTCTGAGTCAGACCATCCTCCCATAGGGTACGTCCGTATGCTCAGCTGGCATGGTGTGTTGGATGCAGTGTTAGAGTCTAGGGGTGCTCCCTCCTTACCTGGGAGTGGGGTGTCACACCTCTGAATGAGATGCAACACCTCTGTGACGACTGAACCCTCAGGGGCGCCACATCCTCCCGTGGTCCTGACAATGGAGGCGAATCCATGGGATCCTGATGTGGGTCTTGGGTACAGATGAGGTGATGAAGAGGGATACGTCCTTATCCTCAGCAGTGAGTGTCACAGCACTACGGAGATTTGCAGCACTGCCCAGTTTATAATGGGCAGCCCGGTTCGCTGTGCCGAATTGACACACACCTAAGTCCTGTTCACAGACATTGTCTCTCATGGTCAGTACTGTCATAGGGGGCAGGTGTGGCAGCTTTGTTGGCTGTGTCAGCGGTCTCAGTGAGGGCAGTGATGTCGGCTGGGACAGCGGTGTCTGAGCGGTACTCAGTCGATGGTCTCCTGTCAAGGCACTCTGCCGTCCCAGGCTTTGCTCTGCCCAGACACCTCTCAGCTGATTTTACCTTACAGGCATCCCGTGCACCTGAAGTTCCCACCCAAACTGTCTGGTCACTCGTGCGCTGCAGCTCTGTTTGCTTAGCCACACCTCCTTTTCTCAAACACAGAGCACAGTCTGGAGTCTCAAACTTTCTGCCCCGCAATATAGGTGACAGCCCCGACGGTTCCGGACCCTTCACAGAGGAGACATGCCTAATTAGTTCCTTCCCCTTACATTCCCCCTCTCTTTGTGCTCGCCATTCCACAGGCGAGAGTTCTTGAAGTATGCGTTGACATTCTTCTAAGTTTCGAACAACTTGTTGCCAAACGAAACTATCCTGATCAAATCGGTCAGGGAGTTTTCCTGCTGTCGAACGTTCAGAACGTTGTAAACTGGGAATATCAGTTGATTCTACTTCAGTAATAGAATCAGGCTGAATGGACAAAGGTGGGGGCGCGCTCAGCCCTGGGGAAACAGCCCTTGTAGGAATTTCAATAGTCCCAGGTGTCTCAGGTTTCTGTTCTTCTTCTGCTTCTGCCCATGGTGGTTCAGGGCATTCGTCATCTTCATCTTCACTAGTGAATGATAGAAGATTCTCAGGAGCATCATGCTCTTCTTTCTCTGTTCACGTAGGGTTTCTAGACACGCAGGGGCGTAACATGTTTTGGTGCACAATACAATTTGGAACATCATCGGCCCCCTCTGGCTGGATTTCATAGATAGGCCCTTCAGGACTGACTCGGCACCATACACGATACAGTGTATTCTCCTATCGATGATCTAACTTGTCTCAAAGACGTTTTTCTCTAACTAGTACCCGGTCTCCTGCCTGTAGAGCTGTCCCCCGTAGAGGAGCCATCTCTGGGTGTTCCAACTTTCGAAGCCGGGTCTACACCAGACGATGTAGAGCCTACAATCCATGACGGTGTTCTCGGACCCAGGTAGACACCCCTGTCCATGGGTAGTACTCCTCCGGGTCCATCTCCAGTTCGGTGATCTTTTTTCCTGGCCTGCCAAAAAGTAGAGTATAGGGTGTGTATCCTGTCGTGCTATGTACCCGATTTTTGTACACCCACACTAGTTTTGCTACAAATTCGATCTTCTAAGGTCCTCAACATTTGAATAAGGGTTCGATTGAACCGTTCACATGCTCCATTGCCCTGAGGGTGGTAAGGGGTCGTACAAGATTTCTCAGTTCCATACAAATGGTGTAGCTCCTCCATGACTCGCCGTAAGAAGCAGGCACCTTGGATAGAGTGAATTCTTTCCGGGCAGCCATATACTTGAATGACATTTCTACAGATAGCGTAAGCTGCGGATTCGGCAGTTTGGTCCCGAGTAGGGGTCAAGACAGCAAACTTAGTGAAGTGGTCCACCATGACTAAACAATGTTCATACCCTTGATGGGCTCGGCCTATTGTTAGATAGTCTATCATCACCAATTCTAACAGGGCAGAGGTTACGATAGTTTGTGTGGGAGTTCTCTGTTCCGGAGGTTAGGACAGTTCACAGTTCCTATAGAGTCTACATACTTCTTCCACCGTTGTTTTAAGCAGTGGATGGTACACCAGTCTCTGCAACCACTGAAAGGTTTTTTCTTGACCGAAGTGGGCCCCTTTTTCATGTGCCTCTGTGGCCACTTGATGTAACAGCTTCTCAGGAATCACTACTTGTCAAGTGACAGTCAGGGCCTGCTGTAGCTGGACTTTTTTATACAGCAATCCTTCTCTCAGGTGGAGCCTCTCCCATTGCCATAGGATTTGTTTCATACCAGGAGACAGGTTTTCTCTATCACAAGTTTTCTCTCTCCTCCCAGCTAGGCAGTTGTTTGAGGGCCACCCACTGCCGAAGTCAGGCGAGCTCTCCATCCTCCTGCTGAATTCATACCCACAATTCACGAGGCTGTCCCAGCACACCTTTCTGAGATTCTGCCCGATTTTGTTCCCCCATAGCTGCCAACATCCTGGCAGATCCTCGGAACTCCGGCACTTCGTCGGCCTCCAGTTCTTCATCTCGATTAGGGCCGGGCTGCTTATATAGAACCCTGGATAACGCATCTACATGGGTGTTTTCAGCCCCACCGTTTGTAGGCTATTTTGTACCGGTATTTGGCCATTCTAGTGACCCAGCGTTGCTCCAGAGCCCTTAACTTCACTTTCTCCAAGTGGGCCAGTGGGTTGTTGTCTGTGCGCACCAGTACCTCAGACCCGGATAGGTATTCCGCAAACTTTTCTGTCATGGCCCATACCAGTGCCAACAATTCTAGTTTGAACGAGCTGTAGTTGTTTGGATTCCATTCAGAGTCATGGAGGGAACGACTTGCATAGGCAATCACCCTCTCTTTTCCACCTTGGATCTGCGACAGTATGGCTCCGAGCACATGTAAGCTCCCATCTGAATGGAGAATGAAGGGTTGAGAAAAATCAGCGTAGGCCAGGACCAGAGCTTCTGTCAGAGCCATTTATAAGGCTTGGAACGCTTTCTCCTGGTGCTCTCCCCACTGAATCTTCCGATTTTTTTGCTCCTGTCGGTACTCCTTTCAACAGTTCTAATAACGGATTCACAATGTGGGTGAAGTCTTTCACGAACCGTCGATAATATCAAGTCAGCCCTAAGAAGGCTCGATCATCCTTTACGGTTCTCAGGATAGGCCAGTCTTCCACTGCCGCAATCTTTTCACGGGACGGACGTATGCCTTCTGCAGAGACCACATGCCCCAGGTACTCAATTTTGGTTGTGGAACAGGTGACATTTAGATGGTTTCAATTGCAAACTATGTTTCTTGAGTCGGTTGAGTACTTGCTCAAGGCACTGTAAGTGCTCTTCGAACGTGGGGGAGAGCACAATTATATCATCCAGGTAGCTGAGAGTGGCCTCAAAGTTTAGATCTACCAAACATCATTCATGAGTTGCTGAAAAGTACCGGGAGCATTAGCCAATCTGAACGGCATTCTGTTGAACTCGTACAGGCCCATAGGTAGGATAAAGGCCATCTTCGCTCGGTTGTGTTCTGACATTGGTACTTGCCAGTACCCGCTTGCCAGTTCTAGAGTGAAGAAGTATCTTGCGTTCCCCAGAGTGGACAAGGATTCTTCAATACTGAGTAGTGGATATGAATCTCGCACCGTGCATGCATTTAGTTTGTGATAGTCCACAAAGAACCGCAAAGTACCCTCTTTTTTCGCACTAGGACAATGGGTGCTGCCCATGGACTTTGGCTCTCTCTGATGACACCGTTCTGTAGCATTTGTATGAGCATTCCTTTTACTTCCTGGTACATTTGCAGATGAATCTGTCGATAACGCTTGCTCACAGACGCAGCATTACCCATTGGAATCTCATGTGTGATGGCAGTCGAACAGCCAAAATCATCCTCATGTCGATCGAACATGTCCTGGTAACGTCCCAGTAAGGACTCCATCTGCTCCACCTGCTGCATTGTAAACTCAGTCAACTCAGCCCGGGCTTGTTCTAAGATGTGACGCCCCTTTCTCTGTGCGCGCCGATACAGTTACATTCTGCGGCAGAGAAGGGAGAATCGCTCTCCCTGCTCTGCCGCCCGGCCACTATGGGGCCCCTGAGCAGGCGGTGGGGGGCCCGGTGCCAGCAGTGGGCCCCCACCCATCATCGGAGGGTCAGCTGTATCGGCATCTAGCCGTTACAGCTGACCGCATTGTGAGAGAAGGAGCAAGCGCTCCTTCTCTCCCATAATCCCCCTCTCAGCCTCTGACAGCGGGCGTGATGACGTCACTGCCCAGCGCCCGCTGTCAGCAGATGAGAGGGAGAGCAGTGAGCAGCACAGTAGCCGGGAGCAAGAGTGGTGAGTATTGGTTTGCTTTTTTTTGTAGTGGGGGTGCATTATACTACAGAGGCTCTATATGGGGGTGCATTATAGTACAGAGGCTGCCTATGGGGGTGCATTATACTACAGAGGCTCTATATGGGGGTGCATTATACTACAGAGGCTCTATATGGGGCTGCATTATACTACAGAGGCTCTATATGGGGCTGCATTATACTACAGAGGCTCTATATGGGCTGCATTATACTACAGAGGCTCTATATAGGGCTGCATTATACTACAGAGGCTCTATATGGGGTGCATTATAGTACAGAGGCGGCCTATGGGGGTGCATTATAATACAGAGGCTCCATAAGGGGATGCATTATACTACAGAGGCTCAATAAGGGGGTGCATTATAATACAGAAGCTCTATATGGCGTGCATTATACTACAGAGGCTCTATATGGGGGTGCATTATACTACAGAGGCTCCCTATTGGGGTGCATTATACTACAGAGGCTCTATATGGGGGTGCATTATAATACAGAGGCTCCATATGGGGGTGCATTATACTACAGAGGCTCTATATGGCGTGCATTATACTACAGAGGCTCTATATGGGGGTGCATTATACTACAGATGCTCCCTAAGGGGGTGAATTATAATACAGAGGCTGCCTATGGGGGTGCATTATAATATAGCGGCTGCCTATGTGGGTGCATTATAATACAAAGGCTGCCTATGGGGGTGCATTATATTATAGACTCTGCCTATGGGGGTTTATTATAATATAGAGGCTGCCTATGGGGAGTACATACGGCAGCAGCGGCTCAGTATTGGGGTATGAGGTGCAGTAATAGGGACACATACGGCAGCAGCAGCTCAGTATTGGGGTATGAGGTGCAGTAATAGGGACACATACGGCAGCAGTGGCTCAGTATTGGGGTATCCGCTGCAGTAATAGGGACACATACGGCAGCAGCGGCTCAGTATTGGGGTTTGAGGTGCAGTAATAAGGACACATACGGCAGCAGCGGCTCAGCATTGAGATATCAGGTGCAGTAATAGGGACACATACGGCAGCAGCGGCTCAGTATTGGGGAATCAGGTGCAGTAATAGGGACACATACGGCAGCAGCGGCTCAGTATTGGGGTATGAGGTGCAGTAATAGGGACACATACGGCAGCAGCAGCTCAGTATTGGGGTATGAGGTGCAGTAATAGGGACACATATGACAGCAGCGGCTTAGTATTGGGGTATCAGGTGCAGTAATAGGGACACATATGGCAGCAGCGGCTCAGTATTGGGGTATGAGGTGCAGTAATAGGGACACATATGACAGCAGCAGCTCAGTATTGAGGTATCAGGTGCAGTAATAGGGACACATAGGGCAGCAGCGGCTCAGTATTGGGGTATCAGGTGCAGTAATAGGGACACATATGACAGCAGCGGTTCAGTATTGGGGTTTCAGGTGCAGTAATAGGGACATGAGCTGCCCTCCCAGGGCAGTGGGGGTGCTCGGATCCGAGCCTATTAACTCCTATGGGAGATGTCACGGCAACACAGCTCAGTCCGTGGCCCTGGGCGCTCACCATAAATGGGAGATATTTACAGGGGAATAAATGTTTGCATGATGATTCGTGACGCCACCTGTAGCACCTGGTCAGGGTGACCAGCGCTGCGGTACAGATCCACTGGAAGGGTTGATGTTGTGCAGCTAGATGTTAGGCCTCCTACAGGTGAGGCTGAGTCCTTCAGGGCAGGTAGATGTGTAGGGATGCAGGACGGAGGGGAACCCGGCAGTTAGGGGTAAGAAGATGGACACACACACACAAGTCACTTTGGTACCTTTACTGAAGATGTTGCAGGCACATCACGGACCACTGTAGGGTGAAGGGTGCACATCCAGATTCCTACACTGAGTAGGTTTAAGGCCTCCTTGTTCCTTTCCTTTCTGTAATGGAGTTCTGGCCAGCATGTAGCTGAGCCTAACTTAATCTCTGTCCTGCGCCCGGCTGACCTTGTGATTGGACCTTCTCTTAAAGAACAGTGTCCCTCCTTGCAGGGCCCTGCCCGCCTGAACTCCGTCCTTCTGGCCCTGATACGTATCAGCTCTGTGGTACTCCTGGGGCTTGTAGTCCTCCAGGAATTCCGGTGTTCTCCTAATGGGTCGTGGAGATCCCTGTAGGCTCAGACCCGGCGTCCGCTGTATACTTGCTGGGAGAGCTGATTAGGCTCTTCTGCCCCTTTGCTACTCTCCTCTTGCCTTCGGCCTACTCGGGCCCTCACACGATTATACACACTGGCAGTTGGTGGGCTGCCTCTTCTGCCGCTCTCAGAGCGTCGGCACGCTCCTAGCTCTCTAATGAATTGAGCTGAACTCACTTTGCTGCAGACTGCAGCCTTCTGCCTTTTGCTTGACTCTGCTCAGCTGCACTATTCTGCAGTCTCTCAAGTCTCTACTGGAGTCTGCTCTCAAGTCAAGTCTGCTCTGCACTCCAGACTTCAGACTATCTGCCTGACTTCCTGACTTCACCCTCCTTTTATATCCCTATTAGGGCTCCCTCTGGTGGTCTTAGGGGACTGGTGAAGGTGTGTGTATGTATAGTGAGACCTCTAGTGGTACAATCCTTCATGCACCCTTCTGGATATGTGAATCCAAGCGCAGCTGGGCTCCACAGACACATACGGCAGCAGCGGCTCAGTATTGGGGTATCAGGAGCAGTAATAGGGACACATAGGGCAGCAGCGGCTCAGTATTGGGGTATCAGGTGCAGTAATAGTGACACATTCGGCAGCAGCGGCTCAGTATTGGGGTATCAGCAGGATGAGGAGTTTGTGCAAGGTTGAGAATAGTCCAATTGGTGACCGTGACAGTGCTAAAAATATGAGAAGTGAAACGTGTCTTTGTTGTATTCTCTGCATTCGAGTCCTGGCTGGATAAGTCATCATGTCCGTCTGGGCCAGATGGAAAAGACATGAAAAGTGAACAATTCCATCAGAAAGAACGTCAGCGGTAAGTCATTATCTGTAACTCTGCTGTAATCTGTTATATGTTCTGTAGGACTGGTATTATTTGCCACTGACCATATGGCGGTGATATTAATATTGGTCTTTTTATATATAGATTATTTTTGGCAACAGCGTGGTCATTTGCTGAAGTTCTCTGGTTAGGGGCCCACTCAGAAGTTTCGCCCCCCCTAAACCAAAACCCTAGCTACGCCTCTGCCACACAGGTATCTTTCCATCACGCATGGTAGCTCACGTCCTGGCTACTAAAAGCCCTGACGGTAGATTTTCCACAGTAGCTGGTTCTAGTTGTACTTCGACCCCCTCCAGCGGGATGCAAGCTCGGACAGGTAAAGGCAGCACACTTTGACCCGATGTAAGTCTAGTTTGGTTTTAGCCGGAATGATCACTTTTCCCAATACCTTTCCTTCACAGCAGACTTCTTGTGCCTGGGCCGTCCAGATCAATTGCTGAAACACTCTCCTTTGTGGCATAAGTGGGCTCCATTGCTTCAGCAACACGTTTGACTAAGGCACGCCGAAACGGGCGTCAGGGAGGTCGAGGCAGCCATTTGACAGGTCACCCAGGTAATATGCACTATTGGCACTTTTTGTGGCTTGATTGATTTCTCATTCCAACTGTTTGTGATCCATGTTCATAATGCGGCATATGATGATTTTGGTATAAGTTATACAGAGATATTTTCAATCTTTTGATCTCATTGCACTATTGGCACTTTAGTCGTAAGTGGTATACTCTGGTTTGGATTCTAATATTGGTCTGGTTTGTTTCATGTGCATGGTGATGCAATATGCTATAGTTAATATACAGTTAGGTCCATAAATATTTGGACAGAGACAACATTTATCTAATTTTGGTTCTAGACATTACCACAATGAATTTGAAACAAAACAAATCAGATGCAGTTGAAGTTCAGACTTTCAGCTTTTATTTGAGGGTATCCACATTAAAATTGGATGAAGGGTTTAGGAGTTTCAGCTCCTTAACATGTGCCACCCTGTTTTTAAAGGGACCAAAAGTAATTGGACAAATGACTCCAAGGCTATTTCATGGACAGGTGTGGGCAATCCCTTTGTTATGTCATTCTCAATTAAGCAGATGAAAGGGCCGGAGTTGATTTGAGGTGTGGTGTTTGCATTTGGAAGGTTTTGCTGTGAAGGAAACATGTGGTCACAGGAGCTCTCCATGCAGGTGAAACAAGCCATCCTTAAGCTGCAAGAACAGAAAAAAACCCATCCAAGAAATTGCTACAACATTAGAAGTGGCAAAATCTACAATTTGGTACATCCTGAGAAAGAGAGAAAGCACTGGTGAACTCATCAATCCAAAAAGACCTGGGAGCCCACGGAAGACAACAGTGGTGGATGATCGCCGCATACTTTCTTTGGTGAAGAAGAACCCGTTCACAACATCAACTGAAGTCCAGAACACTCTCAGTGAAGTAGGTGTATCTGTCTCTAAGTCAACAGTAAAGAGAAGACTCCATGAAAGTAAATACAAAGGGTTCACATCTAGATGCAAACCATTCATCAATTCCAAAAATAGACAGGCCAGAGTTAAATTTGCTGAAAAACACCTCCAGAAGCCAGCTCAGTTCTGGAAAAGTATTCTATGGACAGATGAGACAAAGATCAACCTGTACCAGAATGATGGGAAGCCAAAAGTTTGGAGAAGAAAGGGAACGGCACATGATCCAAGGCACACCACATCCTCTGTAAAACATGGTGGAGGCAACGTGATGGCATGGCCATGCATGGCTTTCAATGGCACTGGGTCACTTGTGTTTATTGATGACATAACAGCAGACAAGAGTAGCCGGATGAATTCTGAAGTGTACCGGGATATACTTTCAGCCCAGATTCAGCCAAATGCTGCAAACTTGATTGGACGGCGCTTCATAGTACAGATGGATAATGACCCCAAGCATACAGCCAAAGCTACACAGGAGTTCATGAGTGCAAAAAGTGGAACATTCTTCAATGGCCAAGTCAATCACCAGATCTTAACCCAATTGAGCATGCATTTCACTTGCTCAAATCCAGACTTAAGAGGGAAAGACCCACAAACAAGCAAGACCTGAAGGCTGCGGCTGTAAAGGCCTGGCAAAGCATTAAGAAGGAGGAAACCCAGCGTTTGGTGATGTCCATGGGTTCCAGACTTAAGGCAGTGATTGCCTCCAAAGGATTCGCCACAAAATTTTGAAAATAAAAATATTTTGTTTGGGTTATGTTTATTTGTCCAATTACTTTTGACCTCCTAAAATGTGGAGTGTTTGTAAAGAAATGTGTACAATTCCTACATTTTCTAACACATATTTTTGTTCAACCCTTCAAATTAAACGTTACAATCTGCACTTGAATTCTGTTGTAGGTTTCATTTCAAATCCAATGTGGTGGCATGCAGAGCCCAACTCGCGAAAATTGTGTCACTGTCCAAATATTTCTGGCCCTGACTGTATGGCTGTATTAGGATGAGTTCCATGAGACATTAGTTTACAGCCTCTATGATGAATTTTTGATAGCATTAACTTGTATCACCCTGACACATGAGCTAATTAAGACTACTGATGAAATTATATCAATCATGACCACATAGCATTTTACTTTATTTATATTGGGTGATGCATGTACTTGTGGCTGCTGGTTCTTTTGGTTTTGACTCTATGACACCCTTCTGTTATTTGTTATCTATGTAAGCTTCACATTGAGTATTAATAAAAACATATATTATTGTACATTCCTTGTATCCTTTGGATATTATTGTTTTTTGATGTTATGCGGAATGTGACCCTAGTTTGAGGTCTTTTTGGACTATAATGTTTAAATAACCATTATCATCATTGCCTCCCCATCATCATCATTGCCTCCCCAATATCATTATCATTGCCTCCCCATTATCATCATTGACTCCCCATCATCATCGACTCCCCATTATCATCATCATCATTGCCTCCCCATTATCATCATCATTACCTCCCCATTATCATCATTGCCTCCCCATCATCGTCATCATCATTGCCTCCCCATCATCATCATTGCCTCCCCATTATCATCATTGCCTCCCCATTATCATCATTGCCTCCCCATAATCATCATCATTGCCTCCCCATCATCATCATTACCTCCCCATCATCATTGCCTCCCCATCATCATCATTGCCTCCTCACCACCATCACACATACAGCACCACACACAGACAGCACCGCAGCACTCTCTCACATACACACACACAAAGCACAGCACTACATACACACACGCAGGCAGACACAGACACACACACACTGATACACACAGACACATACACCTCACATCTCACCTGTCCGGCACGCGCGCTTACTCTCTGCCACAGCCGGCCGCTGAATGATGACATCATCCAGCGGCGCTGTTGTGAGAGGAAGCGCGGGCGCCCTGCAGGCGCCCCTGGAGCCCGGAGCTGCGGAGGCACAGGGAGAGGTAAGTATTGTGCCGACTGGTGCCGGGGCCCTGAGCAAGCGGGGGGGGGGGCCCAGTGTCGGCACTGGCGAGTGGGCCCCGGCACTTGCCCGGGTACTCCGGGTGCTGACGCTGACCCTGTTTGGGGGTCCTATTACAGAGGCCCATGAGCTTTGTATGCTCTCTACGTGTTTGCGTGGGTTTCCTCCAGGTTCTTCGTTCTCCTCTCACACTCCAAAGACATACTGACAGGGAATCTAGATTGTGAGCCCAATGGAGACAGTGATAATGTCTGTAAAGCATTGCTGAATATGATAGTGCTATATACTGTACGTATAATAATATCAATAATAAATGAGTTTCTTCCCAGAGCTCTAAATATTGGATAATCGTAAGATATGGAAAATGTTGGCACTATTTAAGCACCATAGAATTAATTTATATTACTGCCCCCTATGGACAGGGATAGGAAATGCAATGGCATTTGTACAGTGGAACCAGCTGGTGAAAAATGTATTTCATGGCTTTATCTTGCAAAACATGCTGAGACAATTGCAGGATTGTTGTCAAAGTGGTTGTGAAATAAGCTTAGGTCTCTTTTTTAATATCTGGGGATGTGGGGGACTGAGGAAATGAAAGATGATATCCACCCTGTCAGCATCCACGGGATTCATGCTGTTCAATTAAGAAAGTGGTTTACATTCATCCAGTAATCCCTTCCCCCGCTCATTCTATGCAGAGAGACAACATCTTTTTTTGCTGATATATCGGCTTCGTACAGGAAAATGATACTTCGTGATTAAAATTTGCAGAGATTAGCTCATAGGATGCAGATGCCAGACGTGTTATCAGCAGACGGACTTATAACCTCCCCACCGCCCCCCGGAGAAGAGCAAGGAACAGAAGCTGGTTTTGTTATTTAGATTTTTTAATAATCCTCGTGTTATCTTTTGCCGCCTTCCATTAAATGCATAATTATTTTAGAGTGGTTTTGTTTATTATCAGCTACAATGTCGCGATTAACCCATTACCACCCGGCAATTTTTCATTTTTGCGCTTACCGTTCTTTTTCCTATCCTTTTACCAAAAGGTATAACTTTGTTCATATTTTCATGGATGTAAACATATGGGGGTTTATTTTTTTTGTGGAAAGAGTTGTAGTTGTAAATAACGCTATTCAATTTACCATATTCTGTCCTGAAAAATGGGAAAAAAAATTCCAAGTAAAGTGAAATGATTAAAAAAAAAAATCAAGCAACCAATTTTACCATAGTTTTTGGGGTTTAGTTTTTGCAAAGTTCATTGTAGAGTAAAAAACATGACTGTACTCATCAGTACAATATTACCTATACCAAATTTGTATAGTATTTTTTTATATTTTTAAATTTATAAGGCTTTTTTGGCACCAGCCAGTGTTTCCATTGATACTATTTTGGGTACATCTAACGTTTTGATTGCTTTTTATTCTATATTTTAGGGAGAGTTTTCAATTTTTTCTCTTTACGGCTTTTACCATACAGATTTTTTTTATTTTATATTTCATAGATCTGATGAACTGACACAGCAGTACCAGATATATTTTCATTTAATTTCTTTATTTTTATTTTTTTTCATATTTTTAATAGTATTTTTCTTAACTTTAACTTATTTTTTTCAAAGGGACTTAAGGGACTTCCACCTTAATGGCAGTTGTCTATTGAATAAATGATCAGTGGGGGTCCAATCGCTAGGACTCTTCACCACTCAGTAGAATGTGAAATATTTATCCTCAATATGGCACGTGGCTAGTCCAATGATGTCTTCGGCTAGCTAATCCCTGTCCCAATCCCCTAGACACATAGAGGGGGACCTGTCAGTCAACTGGAATGAGCTGGGGAGACACCAACCAGGAGCCACATTGGTGTAAACATCATAGATGCATCATCCCCAGCTAATTTGTCACATTTTCTCTGAAAACGCTGCAGCATTATATATTTTCCTATTTTTGCACAAGTACATTTTTTAGAGTAATTTATTCTTGTGTTATCACAATCTGGAGACACTTGAGGGTCAGTGGGTGCTCTTGTCAGCTAGCCTGGCTGTCTTTGGAAAGACTGCAGGGACTCATCCCACTGAACGCCCGTACTCCTTCCCCGTGTGCAGAATGCTACTCAGAAAATGCAGGGTGAGCGTAGCACACTCCAGTAAGAATTTATTGGATCACCAAGAGTAAACAACATATAGTATATTCCCAGCAAGTACAAAATATGGTGCAAATGACAGAATCTCACACTTCCACTGGCTCATCGCGGATTAGTACGTCTGTGACTTCAGGGCATTCCGGGCTAAATATCACAACTAGTGATGAGCGAGTATACTTGTTGCTCAGGTTTTCCCGAGCATGCTCGGTTGTCCTCTGAGTATTTTGACATGTTCAGAGATTTAGTTTCTGTCGACACAGCTGCATGATTTATGGCTGCTGGACAGCCTGAATACATGTGAGGAATGCCTGTTTGTTAGGGAATAGAGTTGAGCGATACTTTCCGATATCCTAAAGTATCGGAATCGGAATGGTATCGCCGATATCACTAAAATATCGGCGATACCCGATACCGATACCGGAAGTCCCATGTAAGTCTATGGGAACAAAATATCGCAACTAAAAAAACCCCATTCTTTCCTTGTAAACACTAAATATACACACATAGAATACATATATATATATACATGTCATTGTGACATATATATATACATATATGTATAGTTTATACACTTCTACATAGTAAAATATCCTCTCTGATTCAATTGCCGGGTAAAGCCGGCTTCAGTGAAAAGACAGAAGCACCCGACATGAAATGACACTTGGTGTACATAGGGTTAACCATGTCTTTTCATGTCGTTTGCAATCTGATTTGCACAAACAATTAAATCAGTCTATGTGTGCAAAATTTCACACCTGTAGGGGTTAATTAAAGGTGTAAATTCGTTGTAAAAAAAACGGACTTTTTTGCTACGAATTTACACCTTTAATTAACCCCTACAGGTGTGAAATTTTGCACACATAGACTGATTTAATTGTTTGTGCAAATTAGATAGCAAAGGACATGAAAAGACATGGTTAACCCTATGTACACCAAGTGTCATTTCATGTCGGGTTCTGCATTTTCACAAAAGCCGGCAATTGAATTAGCGGCTATTATACTATGCAGAAGTGTATGAACTACAAATATAAATATATATATATATATGTGTCACAAATTCAATGACATGTATATATATATATATGAGGTGTAAAATTGCTGAAAAAAAATGCGTGGGCTCCCGCCCTATTTTCGCAACCAGACAGACAAAGCCAGTGAGTGGGGGCAGATAATAATAGCCCAGAGAGGGACCATTATTTTTGCCCCCCCCGGCTACTAACATCTGCCCCCAGACACCCCAGGAAAGACAAATCTATAATTAGATTCGCCCTTTCTGGCACTTTGCCCGTCTATTCCCATTGCCTGTAGCGGTGGCGAATGGGTTAATATGGGGTTAAAGCCACCTTGCTATTGAAAGGTGACCTTAAGCCAGGTTAATAATTGAGACCTGTCAATTAGACAACTATCAATTATTAATCCTATTGCATGAAATAAAAATAAAACACACACACTTTAATTAAAAATCATTTTAATGAAATAAAGACACATGTTTTTGACCATATTTTATTTTACTGCAAAAACCATTTCCTGTAATAAAAATAAAATAAAAAATCAAAATTATTCTTACCTATCCCATGCACAGTCAGGTCCCACGGTGTAATCCTTCAGAAAGGGTTAATGTTTACTGCAGGGACCGCAGCTAATGCTGCAGCCTCACAGTAAACCCCAAATGAATGAGTTCCTCTCCTGCCTGACAGGAGAGTAAAGGCTGGGTGTCACATAACGATACACCAGCGATCCCGACAACGATATGCACTTGTCAGGATCGCTGGTGTATCGCTACATGATCGCTGCTGAGCTGCCAAACAGGCAGCTCAGGCAGCGATCTGGGACAGCGACACTGCGGGTAACATCGGTTAAGGGCCCGTCTCACATAGCGATATCGCTACCGAGATCGCTGCTGAGTCACAAGTTTTGTGACGCAGCAGCGAGCTCACCAGCGATATCGCTGTGTGTGACATTCAGCGACGATCAGCCCCCTGCCGGGTATCGCTGATCGTCGCAGAAATGTCAGGACCTTTTTTTGATCGCTGGTTTCCCTCTGACAGGCACGCATCGCTGCGTGTGACAGGCGGGAGACCAGCGATCCGCTGGTAACCAAGGTACACAGCGGGTTTCCAGGCACCGCGCAGCGCTTGGAAACCCGCTGTGTACCTTGGATACCAGCTCCCTGCATCAGGGCGCTGGTATCCAAGGTACACAGCGGGTTTCTAGGCACAGCCCCGCACCTGGAAACCCGCTGTGTACCTTGGTTACCAGCGGATCGCTGGTCTCCCGCCTGTCACACGCAGCGATGCGTGCCTGTCAGCGGGAAACCAGCGATCAAAAAAAGGTCCTGACATTTCAGCGACGATCAGCGATACCCGGCAGGGGGGCTGATCGTCGCTGAATGTCACACACAGCGATATCGCTGGTGAGCTCGCTGCTGCGTCACAAAACTAGTGACTCAGCAGCGATCTCGGTAGCGATATCGCTATGTGAGACGGGCCCTTAAGTGGAAAGCTTAATTGATTGCTTTCCACTTTCACTTCAGGTCAGCCAGGGACACAATCAGTGACGTCAGAGGGAACTGATTAACAAAAATAGGGGTTCCCTTCGGAAAAAAAATGGCGTGGGGTCCCCCCTGTTTTTGTTAACCAGCCAGATGAAGCAGACCGCTGAGGCCTGGATTTTCAGGCTGTTAAGGAGCCAAGATCCATGGACCTTGCCAGCCTGATAATACTAGGCCACAGCAGTCTGCATATCTTGGCTGATTAACAAAAATAGGGGATCCCCTCGAAAAAAATTGGCGTGGAGTCCCCCTATTTTTGTTAACCAGCCAGATGAAGCAGACCGCTGAGGCCTGGATTTTCAGGCTGTTAAGGAGCCAAGATCCATGGACCTTGCAAGCCTGATAATACCAGGCCACAGCAGTCTGCATATCTTGGCTGATTAACAAAAATAGGGGATCCCCTCGAAAAAAATTGGCATGGGGTCCCCCCTATTTTTGTTAACCAGCCAGATGAAGCAGACCGCTGAGGCCTGGTTTTTCAGGCTGGTAAGGATCCAATATCCATGGACCTTGCAAGCCTGATAATACCAGGCCACAGCAGTCTGCTTAGCTTGGCTGGTTAACAAAAATAGGGGATCCCCTCGAAAAAAAAACGGCGTGGGGATCCCCCTATTTTTGTTAACCAGCCAAGTAAAATGCAGACTGCTGCGGCCTGGTATTAAAAGACTGTCAAGGCCCATGGATTTTGGCCCTCAACAGCCTGATAATACCAGGCTACAGCAGCCCCACATTTGGCGCATCAAAAGATGTGCCAATTGTGGCACTTTACCCGGCTCTTCCCACTTGCCCTGTAGCGGTGGCAAGCGGGGTAATAAGGGGTTATTGTCACCGTTGATTGCACGGTGACAATAAGCCCGGTTAATAATGGAGAGGTGTCAATAAGACACCGATCCATTATTAATCCCAAAGTTATTAAATGCATAAAAAAAAGACAAAGCAAGAAAAAAGTATTTTAATGAAATAAAAGGACAACACAGTTTTCATTAATTTTATTACTCTCTCATTCCTGCGACGCCATCGATCTCCTGTAAAAAAAGAAAAAAAACCAAACCAACAGTATACCACCTGTCCGACGCAGTCCATAGTAACGACAGTCCCACGACGATCCAACTCTGCTACATCGCAATGACAGGCAGAGCCTGTCATCGCGACGCAGCACAGCTGATTACCTGCTTCCCCGGCGGTGACGTCATCGGACTGACTGCTTTACGGCCGGGATTACCCAGCAGTCACTGCAGTTATCGCGAGAAACTGCATGTGACCGCCGGGGAAAGAAGATTGCGGCCATCAAGCAGTCCAGGACGTGACCGCCGGAGATCTTCTGACAGGTAAGTGCCGCTGACTCCTGACAGACCCGACCGACGGACACTGACAGTGACAGTGACATTCCGATTCCGGTATCCGATAAGACGAAAATA